>QVTF01010565.1:712500-1282500 GCA_003573665.1 Oxygymnocypris stewartii | reverse complement strand
CCACCTGAACTTGGGAGGTGTTGATGAACTCCAGCACCAGCTCCAGCCCCGGCGCGCTCAATCCCCGCAGCTGCACCGAGTACTCCGCGGACTCGCGCATCCCGGAGCTGTACAGCGCGCGGAAGTAATCGCTCTTCTCGATCAGTTTGCTTTTACTCACGTTGTAAGTTTTGTCATCCATCACGATCTCGATGATCTGCTCGGGGGATGTCATGTCTGCCGTTCTGGGATCAGTGGTTGTTGTTCTTCAGCTGCGATAGATTAGAAGCGCTCTTACATCCTTCAATGCCGAAGCCTATATATGGAAATGTCCAGCGCATTCAGCTCGTGTGCATGCATATGTTTTATAAACAAACACGTCATTTCCAAATAAGGTCTTCATTGCAGACGTAAACAAACGGATGGTCTAACGTTACATACACTAAAGGAATAATGCATTATGAAATACTATGTACGTTTAAGATATATTTAATTTGGAAGGATTATACAGTCAGATAATTCGCATTTGCGATCCATTTACACTTATTTGAACGCAGCTCTTATAAAAATCGTTGTTTTAGTTTAAATAACATGGCAGTTTATATTCGTTTATTATATTCTGCACTTCGGGTTTTCAAATGTAAATCAGTTCCTGTTTTGGTCTTGTGGTTTGTGTTGCGTCACGTTGCGTCCTGCTCGCCCCAGTTTTGCGCAGTGCTATGTGTTTTAATCTATATGGAAATGTTATAGTAACGCGTTAGAAGTACATATTGGGGGTTGTTTTATTATATAAATTATAAATGTTTAATTTAACGAATAGTATTAAACTATAAAGCGATAATCGCTGGCGTTGGTATTGCGAATAACGTGCGCATACTTGAGGCGTTTAATACGCTATTACTGTGCAACCTTTGTATTTCCTCCGGAGAGAAACACATGATGTGTTTTTAGGTTTGTAATATATTGACGCGTTTATAAATTCTTTACTTTATATGTTGTAGTTTTTCAAATGTATTTAATACTTTATAGCACCAAAACACGTAAAGTTTCACCTTAAGGTGTATATTTCATAAATAGGCGGCCGAAATCATTTACTCTCTTTTCTGACAGGGTTTATTTTGTGGACGCACACAGTTTAAGGCCAGACACCAAATTTTAAGAATCTTGAAGAACATTTATTTATTATTCAGTATGGGAGATAAGCCTTTGCGAGTGTAAGTGTTTATTTTTGGTTGAAAGGGGGGTAACGTTATGTGTGAATGTTACCTATGGTAATCATTGATTTACAGTCATAATAAACAGAACAGATAGAAGTGTGCGTGTAAAAGACTCACGTATTGTTGTATCCACGCTGCTCTTATATTTCATTCCCTCAGACTCGCGTGTGGTGACGTTGAAGGAAGAATAAACGCTTTGTTCAACCGGGTGAACGCCATTCAGAAAAAGAGCGGGCAGTTTGATGTGAGTCTACACGTGTATCTCTTATTTTAAAGCGACACGTGTAAGAGAGAGTTGTGGGTTTAACGTGATTAATGTTGTTTTTCAGTTGTTGCTGTGTGTTGGTGAATTTTTTGTAAATTCCCCTGAGGCTGAAGCAGAATGGGAAGCATACAAGTCTGGTGCCAAAAATGGTAAGGTTTAAATTGTTCTTTATAATCACACCAAGCACTTCTCTGAATGAATCAGTGCTCTTTCTAAAACCCCCAGCACCTATTCACACATACATTCTCGGCGCAGCCAGTCAAGAGACTGTGAAGTATTTCCCAAACTCTGATGGCTGTGAGTTGGCAGAAAACATCACATATTTGGGTAAGAGTGATCTATCACCTCCCATCAGTAGTAGACATGCGTATTTTTATGTTTGCTTGTAGTGAATACAGGTCTGCTTTACCACTGGATGTCTATTGTGCGGCTCAGAGTTGCTTTTTTCCTTATTATTTTTATTTTATATATATTTTTTCACATTTCCCTTTTATTGTGGATTTTGATCCTGGTAGATGTTGCTGTTTGTAGTGAGAATCAATTTTATGAAGATGAATCCATAACACAGCCCTGCGTCTTGAAGTAACATTTCACCAGAGTTTCAAAAAAGGTTTAATATTATCCAATATGATAATGCTGAAGTCAAAAATTAGTTTTGCACACTTTACTGCACTTATCAAAATAAAATAATTTCAAGAGTTACACTCAAATGTATTTAACTCGGTCTTTAAAGGAGTGAAAAAAAGATCAAATTCTCCACTGCAACTTCAACTTTACATAAATGTAAAAGCTTTTTTTTCTCTCCACGAAATCTAATTTTCTGTTTCTGTTTGGATGTAGTGAAACACCCACAGATGTAGCAGAAATATCTGGATGATATCCTCTGTCTTTGGCCATAATTCTGTCTTTGAAATCAAGATAAATAATGTCTTGAGAATCATTCATAAGTTTACAAATCTTTATGGAAGTGGATCAGGTGATTTAAGGAATAATACAAAACTTGCAAGTGGTTGTCAAAAGCGGAATTGATATGAAATGCATATCATATTTTGTGAGTGTGACATTCTAGAGAAAAACAGGCACTATTTTTCCCGTCAGCATCTTAAAATTAGCAGGAAACAAGTAATGCATTTCATTCAGCAAATATGGTGCAGAGTAATACTTAAAAATGAAACTTTTTTTACACAGGCCGAAGAGGCATTTTCACAGGGGCATCGGGGCTTCAGATCGCCTATGTCAGTGGCAGAGAAGCTCAACAGGAGCCTGCTCCCTCACACTGCTTCACCTCTAAAGACATCACTGCCCTGGCGGCCCCGCTGCTGTCCAACTCCAAATTTGGAGGAGTGGACGTTCTCTTGACCTCGCAGTGGCCTCGAGGCGTATGGCAGTATGGAAACAGTCCCGTCAGTGCTTTGTAGTCCTCCTTTAATACATTTGGATCAGTTTTTGCAGGTATTTCCTACATGTGTGCTCAAGGGTCTTTTACTTTCTTGTCCTTTTGTAGGAGACTGATACAAAGTTTTGTGGGGTTTCGTCCATCGCAGATCTCGCTGACAAGCTGAAGCCCCGCTACCATTTTGCGGGACTGGAAGCGGTACATTATGAGAGGCTGCCCTACAGGTGTGGTATTACAGAATTAGGGTGTGTTTTGCTTTTCAGATGATATTTGTTTTACAAAACGTGCATGAATTTGCAGGAATCATGTGGTCCTTCAAGAGAATGCTCAGCATGTCAGTAGATTCATCGCACTGGCAACAGTCAATAATCCTGCCAAGAAGAAGGTGTGTGTGTGTGTGTGTGTGTGTGTGTGTGTGTGTGTGTTGGTACAGTTGTACTTATTTTGTTATCGTAATTTGGTGTTTTTGTCATTTTTTTATTAGTTTTGGTTGTATTAAAGATATTTTTATTTTAGAAGTTTTTGTTTTAATTTAGGCTAAACGTTTTAGTTAATATCAACATTGCTTAAATTTAATATTTAAAAACAATAATTGATTAACACTAAGTATAACGTTTTAGCAAATCTGAGAATTAACATCTGTATTTCAAACTGCATGTTATAATATTATGATAGCTGAATGCACTTGTAGCATTTATTTAAGTTTTTAGTGTTTCATTTTTAAATTTGAGACCAAATAGAATTTGAATATCAGCCTTAACATGAAACGAATTACTAGAGAGACTGAATTTGTGGTTTAACTGTAAAGTTGATCTTCTCTCAGTATTTGTATGCGTTCAACGTTGTCCCGATGAAAAACATGGACCCTGCAGAGTTAGTCAAGCAGCCGCAGGATGTCACAGAAAATCCCTACAGGAAACCTATGAAAGACAAACCGCCACCCTCTATGACAGGCGCAGAGGTTTGTGTGTACAGTTTTGACTCGCATTTAGTTATCTTTATTTGACCCTCGAACTCTAGCACTATCTATTCTAATTCTATTCATTTAAACAAAAAACAAAAACTTGCCCCTTTTAGATTTGCTCTTTATTCATTTACTAACTTATTGTTTTCTTAAAAACAACTTACTAAAACTAGCTTCTCTAATATTTTTGTATTCTTTTTATTTATTATACAATTAACAAAAGCAAAAAAAGGCCTCCAACACTAGCTTGCTATATTCTTTTTCTATTCTATGTTTTCTTTTTATTATATAATAAAAAAACCTTGCTATGTGTACTGCGTTAAGCTAACGGAGACGTGTCATAGCACTTACACATTGCTCATTTGTTGATTTTGATTGCTTCCATTGTCCTCATTTGTAAGTCGCTTTAGATATTAAAACAAGTGTCTACTAAATGTAAATGAAGTTGATATGCAGGTGTAGTTTGGGGTCTTTTATGCTTTTGAAAGAATTATCTTATGTTTACCAAGGCTGTATTTATATGATCAAAAATAGCGTAATTTTGGTATAAAAAACCGTCAGAATTTAAAAGTACTGTTTTCTATTAGAATATATTTAAAATGATTTATTCCTGTGATGGCACTCCAGTCTTCAGTGTCACATTATCCTTCAGAAATCATTCTAATATGCTGATTTGCTGCTCAAAAAACTTGTATTAGTATCAGTTTTTCCATTTTTTTTCTGAATAGTTCAAAAGAACAGTATGTATGGTGCTAATAGCCTCGTGTGCACCGCACCAACATATAGCACTGTTGCACTTCGAGCGTCCCGGCTATGGGACCTTTCCCGATCCCGTCCTCCCTCTTTCTTTGCTTCTTGCCTCATATACGAAACAAATCTTAAAAATAGTATGTATTTGAATGGAAAGCTTTTGTAACATTATTGTCTTTACTGTCATTTTTGAATAATTCAATGCATCCTTGCTTTCTTTTAGAAAAAAAAAGAAGGCTCTTATTGACCCCAAATTTTGGAACTGTAGTGTACCTTATTTTAGTGAAAATATAATTTGAACAACTCCTTTTTGTTCAGGAGGAACCAGCACCGCAGTTCTTTTTTGATCTGGGCCAGAATAAACCACAGCAGCGTCACGGCAGGAAGAGACAAACGGACGGAGACAGACCGAATTATCCCAAACAGCCCCGAAAACCCCGTGAGTCCATAAACCATCAGTCTTTCCGCTCTAATGGAACTTTATTTGAAGCCTTGTTTTCTTCTCTCACTACAGCACAGCCCACTGGACCCTGCTGGTTCTGTCTTGCAAGTCCAGAAGTCGAGAAGCACTTGGTCATAAGCATCGGAACACATGTGAGTCCACAAAATATGTATTCTCTAGCCCAATATCACTTTAGAAAGCATAAAATATATATAAACTGATAGGTTATTTGTCAAATATTAACACGTCATCTGTTTTTTTTCCCATTATTTTTTTAACATAACTAATCTATTTCCAGTGTTACATGGCTCTTGCTAAGGGAGGTCTCACCCCCGACCATGTTCTCCTGCTGCCCATCGGACATTACCAGTCAGTGGTGGATCTGGCATCGGAGGTGGTTGAAGAGATGGAGGAATACAAGAGTGCTATCAAGAAGTTCTGTAAAAGCAGAGGCCAACGGTGCATCCTGTTTGAGAGGAACTACCGCAGCCAGCACCTTCAACTGCAGGTACATACTAAGTTTTGTCTCGTTCATAATGCGATTGTGGTGTCTGCCTGGACGGACTGACCTGTACAGATCTCAGGTCAGTCTAAGCAGCACCACATATATGAAAAAGAAAGTCTGGTAAACTGATAGTAGCGTGGCGAGTGTGAGAGACGCCCAGCCCTCCACCAATCACAGACTTCAACATCATTTCATCAGTTTAAGTCTGAGCGGATAAAGTCTGTTTGCGCTGAGGAATAACCATTTCTGAGGGACATGTTCCCAGTGATGACCAAATACATGATTTCCCAAAGACCTCCTTATGAGAAAGCAATGCATACGGGTTTAACGGAAACTTCATTTGACGTCCTCAGGTAGTGCCGGTGCACATGGAGAAGTGCAGTACAGAAGACATCAAGGAGGCGTTCATGACACAAGCTGAAGAGCAGCAGATGGAACTGATGGAGATTCCAGCTCACACAGACCTCAAACAGGTACGTCTGTGTCCATCTCAGACTGAACACACACAAATTGTCAGCTGTGGTTGAGTATGCTTTTTTTTTTATAGGACTTCATGCTCATGTATGCTTTATTTTTTTATAAATGCTTTTAATGTGAATGTATTACTACAAGTGTATAATATAAATATACATTTATTTGTCATTTTTGTCTTGTGGGTTTGTGCACTCTTGTTTAGTGCTGTCAGATTACACTCATTCACTCTCGCTGATATACTGATCTATGTAACATTATCTATGAAGGGAATGAGAAAGCAAGTCATGAGGAGACCAAGAGGATCTGTTTTGCATTGTGACTAACTGTAATCTCCCACATTACAGATTGCTCCTCCAGGAACGCCCTACTTTTATGTGGAGCTGGATACAGGCGACAAGCTGTTTTATCGCATCAAGAAAAATTTCCCTTTGCAGTTTGGCAGGTAATTATTACACAGACAGTTCATCACCATGAGTTATAAATATTTGAATGTTTATGACCGGTCTGTATAAACTTTTTATGCATAAGCGCCTGTACATTCTGTGTATATGTGTTTGGCCTCAGGGAAGTGTTAGCGAGCGAGGCGCTGTTGAACATCCCCATGCGTGCCGACTGGAGAGAGTGCAAATGCACAAAAGAGGAGGAAGAGGATCAGGCCAAACAAATGCGCTCGGACTTTGAGCCCTTCAACTTTTCACATGATGACTGAGCAACGTTTCAGATGCATCTGACTTGATCCCTTCATGTTAATGAACTTGAGTGTCAGCTGCTTATTTTATTATCATTTTATGCTTTTTAAATTTGGCACCATATACATTTTCCTCTTCCTTTCATTTGCAAACAGTTGAATGGATGTTGTCAGTGGTCTTTCAAAATAACTTTTTTGGTGATGTGTCTCATCTGTTATATAAAATTAAGTGTGGAATTTTGTTGTGACTCATAATTAAATTCATTTTTTCAGATTGGTAAAATCTGCATTTCTCTTTTGTTGTAAATGGTGTACGTCCTCTGATTGTTTTGATGTCCTTTTGGGATTTCACTGATGTTTGTACTTGTGCTCAAGTACACAAACAATCATATCATCTCATAGTCTACAAAGCCAGACACTAAACAAAATGCGACTCTGAAAACCCAGCTAAAGTATTTTTTTGTGATTTGCTGTTTTCTACAAAAAATCCTTCATATGGTAAAGAACCTTCTGTGAAAATCTAACCTTTACATCTTTAATATTGACTGAGTAAGGTCATGTCACAAAGAGTCAGATTAATGGTAGAAATCAAACTTTGGTGCTTGTTATCTCATAATTAGATTTTTAGACATTAGCCTAGATTTCACAGAGAGGGTCACAAATAGTTATGGAAATTAGCAATGAATTATGGATTGTTGAATATCTATTATGTAATAATAATATAAATATGATTTCCACTTAAGTATTAAAGTAATATTTATTACGTTACTCTAAAAGAAAGCAGAAATAGTCCAAATGTCATTATTTCACAAAAAAAACATCAAGTTAAAAGTTATGAACATTACAAGGTAGGGCCTTATAACAGCAGTTATATCGTTGTAGTAAATAATTATAAATAGTAAGAATAATGTGTAAACTAACTACTCGCGTATTATAAATATCACAAATGAATTTAAAAATACAGTTTTCAGGGTTTGCTCTAATATTAAGACGAATTTTCATTGTTTTGTGCGCAGACCTGGAAGTAAACATAATTTTGTATTTAATTCACATCACAGACTAATATGTAAAACAACTGTTTAAATACTTATTAAAAAATGGAATAAAATGAACTGTGCTTAAAATTCACAAAATGTACTTACATTGAAAATAAACGACTCTAGTTTAAGGGGTCGGGACTTTTGTTGTGTTCTGAACGCGGAAGTGCTGCAGGAGGCACTGAAGTCACGTGAGGAGATATTTTCACTACGATGCATTTGTTGCACAGTCCTGATTTTAGCACATTTAAAGCGTAGACATCTGTCTGTGGTAGTTAAAACGCAAGCGAGTTGTTGACATGGATGAAGACGGATTGCCTATTGTGGGATCAGGAGTAGATCTTACAAAGGTAACATCAGCTGCTGCTCACATGATCGTCTGACATTGATAATACGTGACCATTATACGTTCTTTCTTAAGGTCCCAGCGATTCAACAGCGAAGAATCATAGCTTTCCTCAACCAGTTCATCGTCCACACCGTCAGGTTCCTGAACCGGTTTTCCACAGTATGTGAGGAGGTAAGTTCACATGATAACTCCTCTTTACCTTAACTTATATATTTCTTCAAAGTGTCAATGACCTGAAGATATGTTTTTCTTCTCCAGAAACTAGCAACAGTATCATTACGAATCCAACAGATTGAGACTACGCTAAGCATTTTGGAAGCAAAGGTAAATGAAGGCAGGGGTCCAGACTAGGGGGTGCTAGGGGTCAGTGGGAGAAAAAGTGTAACAATAATAATTATTTAATAAAACTGAAAGAGTAGGTAATATTAAAAAAATAAATGCTGCAGTAGTATAATAATAATACATATTTATAATATAAATAAATGTACTAAAGTAGCTCAATGGAAACCACTATTTTAGGCTTATCTTGGTTGAGTTCATGAAAATATGTTTGATGAATTTGCAGTTAGCTTCTATTCCTGGTTTGGAAGATGTCACAGTGGATGGAGTGAGATCATCTACAGAGACAAACGGCCCTGCTGCGACTGGCAGTCATGCCACGGGCCCCTCTTTGGGTCCTCCTGTTGAGGTAATTGTCATAACTAATTTATCCCACTGCGTTTTGAGGTATCTATAACCATAATGGCACATTTTTGGTAGTAATGCACAGTCTTTGTCCATTCAGGCATCTCAGCAAGCACAAGTGGTCCCTCAGGAGCCGAAAGCAGAGGCCCCAGCGGAAAATGTGATGACTGTAGCCAAGGACCCGCGATATGCCAGATACCTAAAAATGGTGCAAGTGGTATGTGTGGTTTTCATAATGAAAAATGTAAAGATGCTGACAAGTTACTCACTCTCAGGCCATTCAAAGTGATGAGCTTGTTTCTTTGTTGGAAAGAGATTTGGGGAAATTTAGCATTACATCACATGCTCACCAATCACTCTGCAGTGAATGGGTGCCGTCAGAATGAGAGGCCAAACATTAAAAACATCACAATAATCCACAAGTACCTCCGGAGGCCTCGTGTTTAAAACTCTGTATAATCATAACCTGAGTTTCATTATTAACAAACTTACATATTGTCATGACTAACGTGAAAAGTTTAAGTATGTCAATATTTTGCTTTTTCGATTAGGGTGTTCCCGTCATGGCCATTAAAAATAAGATGGTTTTGGAGGGTTTGGACCCTGGTTTGCTAGAGTAAGTGTAAACAACAGTAAAAATACGATGCACTATTTATGCATGTGTATAGTCACTATATGTATGACAACGAAGGGTTTCTATTATAGCTAATACATTTATTGCATTTCCCTTTAGTACCCCTGATGCACCTGTTCCAGATAGTGGCAAAGAGCAAGATGATGACAGCTCAGGCAGCGAATCATCTTTCAGCGACTGATCAGCTCCGCCCCTCACGGCTAATGAGCGTTTTGTTTGACTTGTTGAGCCTTGCTCATCTCAAAGGAGGGTAAATGCACTTGAATGTCCTTTACAGAGGACAGACACTTAGTGATGGCACTAAGTTTGTTTTACATCTCAGAGACCGCATACTTGATATCTATAGTGGTGGTTTCTGAGGGCACTTGCTCACTAGGTGAGATTGCTAATGATTGTGATGATAACTGGTCCATTTAAGTGCTACTTTCATGTGAATGGTTATGAATATCTCATCTCTTGCCTGACATGTACATGTTAAATGCCCAATCTAATAACAATAAAAAGATGCCAGTCAGTGTTTTTCTGAAGTAGACAAAAGCAGCCTTGTAAATCTATTAGTGCTGGCAAATGAATAAGCACGATTAATCCCATCATAAATAAAAAAATGTGTTTATGTAATGTGTGTGTGTACTGTGCATATTTATTATGTATTTATAAATACACACGCATGTGTATATATTTAAGTAAAAGTTTACGTAAACATTTTAAATATATTTATGTGGTATAAATATTTTCAATATACTGTATGTGTGTGTATTTTTATATAATAAATATACACAATACACAAACATATATTATGTAAAGAAAAACTTCTTTTTGGATGCGATTAATCGTTTGAAAGCACTAAAATCTATTCATAAAATATAATGCAGCGGAGTAATTTTTATTTTTGTAAATTTAACTTTAATTGCAGCAATCTTAAACTG
Organism: Oxygymnocypris stewartii; assembly: GCA_003573665.1. Classification (NCBI taxonomy): domain Eukaryota; kingdom Metazoa; phylum Chordata; class Actinopteri; order Cypriniformes; family Cyprinidae; genus Oxygymnocypris; species Oxygymnocypris stewartii. The sequence continues at coordinate 1,272,190 of QVTF01010565.1, read as the reverse complement.
AATTGGAATTACAGTAATATCAATAGCAAAAATGACTGTTAGATATGAGTTTCTAATAATACTTATTGTGGTGCACAGTCATAACAGATTTGCTTAAATTGTCTTTTCCTAATCTAACTTGTTATTGAAAGTTGTTATATATTATGAATTGAGTGAAATGAAGTTGCTTTAAAACCTACACTACCATTCAAAGTTTGGGATTGGTAAGATTTTTTAATTTTGAAAAAAGTCTCTTATGCTCACCAAGGCTGCATTTATTTGGTCAAAAATACAGCAAAACCACTAATATTGTCAAATATTTATTCTGTTTGAATGTGCAGGTGCGTCTCAATAAATTAGAATGGTGTCGAAAAGTTCATTTATTTCAGTAATTCAACTCAAATATATGATGATTTTGGCTCACATTTAACAAAAACCCACCTCACAAAAAAAAACTCACTATCTCAGCAAATTAGAATACTTCATAAGACCAATAACAAAAACATTTTTAGTGAATTGTTGGCCTTCTAGAAAGCATGTTCATTTACTGTATATGTACTCAATACTTGGTAGGGGATCCTTTTGCTTTAATTACTGCCTCAATTCGGCGTGGCATGGAGGTGATCAGTTTGTGGCACTGCTGAGGTGATATGAAAGCCCAGGTTTCTTTGACAGTGGCCTTCAGCTCATCTGCATTTTTTGATCTCTTGTTTCTCATTTTCCTCTTGACAATATCCCATAGATTCTCTTTGGGGTTCAGGTCTGGCGAGTTTGCTGGCCAGTCAAGCACACCAACACCATGGTCATTTAACCAACTTTTGGTGCTTTTGGCAGTGTGGACGGGTGCCAAATCCTGCTGGAAAATGAAATCAGCATCTTTAAAAAGCTGGTCAGCAGAAGGAAGCATTAAGTTCTCTAAAATTTCTTGGTAAACGGGTGCAGTAGTTTTCAAAAAACACAATGGACCAGAAAACACCAGCAGATGACATTGCAACCCAAATCATCACAGACTGTGTAAACTTAACACTGGACTTCAAGAAACTTGTGCTATGAGCTTCTCCACCTTCCTCCAGACTCTAGGACCTTGGTTTCCAAATGAAATACAAAACTTGCTCTCATCTGAAAAGAGGACTTTGGACCACTGGGCAACAGTCCAGTTCTTCTTGTCCTTAGCCCAGGTAAGACGCCTCTGATGACAACTGTAGCCAAATTCCTTGACCTGTCTGTGTGTGGTGGCTCTTGATGCCTTGACCCCAGCCTCAGTCCATTCCTTGTGAAGTTCACCCAAATTCTTGAATCGATTTTGCTTGACATTCCTCATAAAGCTGTGGTTCTCTCGGTTGGTTGTGCATCTTTTTCTTCCACACTTTTTCCTTCCACTCAACTTTCTGTTAGCATGCTTGGATACAGCACTCTGTGAACAGCCAGCTTCTTTAGCAATGCATGTTTGTGGCTTACCCTCCTTGTGAAGGGTGTCAATGATTGTCCTCTGGACAACTGTCAGATCAGCAGTCTTCCTCATGATTGTGTAGACTAGTGAACCAAACTGAGAGACCATTTTGAAGGCTCAGGAAACCTTTGCAGGTGTTTTGAGTTGAGTTGATTTCACCATATTCTAATTTGTTGAGATAGTGAATTGGTGGGTTTTTGTTAAATCTGAGCCAAAATCATCACAATTAAAAGAACCAAAGACTTAAACTACTTAAGTCTGTGTGCATTGAATTAATTTAATGCACGAGTTTCGCAATTTGAGTTGAATTAATGAAATAAATAAACTTTTACCTGTATTTTAAAATGTAATTTATATTTGTGATTCAAAGCTGACTTTTCAGCAGCCGTTACTCCAGTCTTCAGTGTCACATGATCCTTCAGAAATCAGTGTTGAATACCTGTGTGTGTGTGTGTGTGTGTGTGTGTGTGTGTGTGTGTGTGAATATAAAGTTTAAAAAAACTTTATCACAATAAACTTCAATAAACATAATAATAAACTCACAATAAACTTACTTCAGCATTTACTTGAAAAATAAATAATTTGTAACTGACCCAACCTCTAAATGGTTGTGTATGCTGCTATTCATATCATTACAAATATTAAAGCAATCAATTTTCTTTAATCATGCTCATCATCATGTGTTTTATTTCACAATTACAAAATCAGACACATTGTGCAAGCATGGCTTTGTTTCCACATTCCACTTCATAAAGTGCAAGATTAAAACATGTGTCTCACTTTCAGCTGCACTGAATTTTCAGCATGATTATGGAGTAAACCAACAAAGCAAGGAGTTCAAACTAAAAGCAAAGCAAAGATTGATTGACAGTAATGCGTATATGAATTTGCTCAACTATTCTGTCTTGGCCGATCATAAATGCTTTCTAAAATAAGAATTTTTAAGCAGCTTTATAAATTGTTTGGCATCAAGTGGTTATATTACATTGCAAGTACATTTTTATTACCCTTTTTCTAGAACAAAAGCACAAGAATATACACTGCCAATGATTACACAGTACTTTAGCAGAACTTTCAACGTGGAAAATGTAGTAAGTTGTATAAAAATACAATTCTATAAAAAATGCACAAACATACTGTAACGGTACGATGTCATGGTCATGAATACTCTATTAAATTAACAGTCAGTTTCAGAGTGAATTGCTGAAAAAGAAATAAAAGAAAAGTTAATATGATCTTGGAGGAATCTGAATTAATAACATTCGAATTTGGAACAATGTGAAAAAAGCTGGGGGTCTGTATTTTTATGTATTTATGTTTTTGAAAGAAGTCTATTGTGCTTACCAGGGCTGTGTTTATGTGATGCAGTATAATTGAAAATATTCTAAAATATAATTTTGCCTTTGAACTTGCAGCAGCCATTACTCCAGTCTTCAATGTCACATGATCTTTTTAAAATGTTTCAGTATTTTTTGATAAATAGAAAGTTCAAAAGAACAGCGTTTAATTATGGGTAAAACAGTTTTGTTTTTTTACATTATAAATGTATTTACTGTCACTTTTGATTAGTTTAATGCATCTATATGGAATAGAAGTATTCTTTTTTAAATAAAAATGACTGACCCCAAACTTTTGAATAATAGGGTAAGTCTAATGTTATACACTCACCTGGAACTCTCTGATGTATGTTAAAAAGAAGAAGATAAAACTGAAAGCAGTGATCCATTCACACGCGACACTCACGATATGAAGTGTGTAGTCCTTCAGAAGCATGAAAACAAATTTAAACATTCAACAATATATCTTTTCTACAATTTAAGTATTGGAATGTGTGGTTATTGAGATGAACTGTACCTTATCATTGGTGTCCCAGTGAAGTTTGCTTGTTCCGACAGGAATTGCACAAAAAATAGCTGGAAGGAGGCGTTAAAGACAATCGGTTTTATCTGAAATGTAAACAATGCATGTCTTTACATGGAAAACCAGCACGCTGTGATCGCAATACTGGATTCGGATGAGCAGCCATGTAAGCAGATGCAAATCGACACCAGCCGAACTACATTCAGAATATCAACCAATAACACATATTGTACTGCTGAGAAAGGATACTGGGTAATGCAGCTAGAGCAGCCAGTCCAGCGAAGAACACACGGACATGGCAAACGGACTTAGAACATCCATAAGGAAGACCTTGGTACGATATCACACTCTGGATGAGAGTGTATACAACCCCAGATAAGAAAAATAGTAAAGCACCTAAATCATGGACTGCCATCACCGTCGTCTCCTACAACACAACAACATACATGAGCGCCATTAAAGAGAGTGTTATCATTTACTCCCCTCATTTCATTCCAAACCTGTATGACTTTCTTCTGTGAAACACGAGGAGATATTCTATTTAAAGAAAGTCAGTGGGGTCCAAAGCAGTTTAGGATCTCAACGGCTTTCATTATACGGACAAAAACACACTTTTTTGGAATGACAAATGTAAGTAAATAGAGTATAAAAGTGGGTAAACATTTCTTGGTTGAACTAGACATACCTGAAATGTAGCCACCAAACACATGCCAACACAAGAGACGATGCCAAAAGCAAAAGAAGCCTTGTTCAGACAAGGGGACACGGCGCCGGTTGTCTCATGGACTCTTTCCACAAATTTATATTCAGCATACATAGTAGCAAAGGCTGGAAAACAATTGATTTTACTGATTAAAACTGCCGTGGAAATTACAATACAGTAAATAATATTCATTAATGCATTTCAGAATACAATTACTTTATGCAGGATGATGCACTGAAAATATAGGTAAAAATGCATTCAGTAGAGTTGCCATGATGGTTGTTGCACTGATAACCTGTGATTTGGCATTAAGTTTCATTTCTGCAGTTTTAGTTGTGGTGCTGTATCATAGCACACTGAACTCCAGCTGTGTCACGGATGGGAATTTTTTTTTTTTCGTTTTCAGCAGAAAGAGAAGTGAGACCCGAATGAGTGCTATGCCATTGTTACTAAAGAAAAGTACACTCGAGATATTCCCACTGCTTTCCTCTCACATGTCAAAACCAAGCCATTTGACTACAAATTGTGCAATTTCCCATAGGTTGTGACACACAGATAGCCTAACCGTAAGGAGTTTCCTAAAGCTGCTGTGGTGGGGGATTTGCACTTTCTGAAATATGAGCTGGAAATCAAATCAAATTAAACCGAAATCAAATGACTGATTGTTAGTCATACCTGCGAAGGCAGTGATTGTCGACATGAATCCAAACACACAGCTCTCAGGTGGAGTGGCCCCTGTATCACTTTTCAGAGACATTCACAGAAATAACAAAAAAAGCACATTCAAATGTGTGAAGAAATTCAGAAACATTTCATAATAAACTTAGAATATTTTATATTAAAAACACACACAAGATCCACAGTTTACTGAATAATTACACTTAATAAAAGTGAAGCCTCACCATAACAATACATTAATATGACTTTGACTTAAAATATTTATTATTAATTAGTATTGGGTGTTATCATTGTTTATATATATATATATATATATATATATACTGTATATAGTTTGTGCTGTTTTCTGCACTGAATACTGATTTTGAACTCGAGCCAACATTCAACTCTTGAGTATAGAAAACGAAACTAAACGCAAAGTCTGCAAAACTTCTTTCAGATTCTTAAATCTAGCAGCTGTGTATAAATACCTGCTTAAACAATGTATTGTCACTATATTATAACTGTATAAGCTATTTCTGGTTTATGTTATTTTAAGAGTTGTGAATTCGTATTGTCCAGATGTGTAGCCAAACTAAAATGCTCAAGATAAAAAGACGAGTGACATACCTAATATAAGGAAGGATCACATCAACATCTCGTCGAAATAATGCGATGAGGTAAGATATTATGAAGGTGCTCGATGACCAGATTACCAGAAAAGAAGGTAAAAAGCACATTCCTTGCATGAACCAAAACATCTCTCCTGAGGGCTGGGTGTGCTCGGTGCATCACCATTCACGGAGACAGAAGAAAGTAAAGTGGACAGCAGAGGTTAGACAAAGAGACACGGATACTTCACTGAACACATACTGGATGAACTATGAACAATAACTCGACGTTTATAACTGTATCTATAGTGTCACGTGTTCACTGGGAATCTTTCTCTTCCTCATTGTGTTACCCATAAATTACCACCAGCACATGTGAACAACGCCTTTCTTTCTTTCTTTCTTTTTCTTTCTTTCTTTCTTTCTTTCTTTCTTTCTTTCTTTCTTTCTTTCTTTCTTTCTTTCTTTCTTTCTTTCTTTCTTTCTTTCTTTCTTTCTTTCTTTCTTTCTTTCTTTCTTTCACTACATATTTACATTTGAGATACATCTCTCTGTTCACTTTTTTACCTGCATGAAAAAAAAACGGTTTGTCACGATGGCCAAAGTAATGAAACGTATTTCAGCTATTTGTCAACTATTAATTTGGAAAGCAAGCCATTTTTTAGGGCATTTTCACTTAGGGGTGCACTCACTATTTTGTGGCCAGCGGTTTAGACATTAATGGCTGTGTGTTAAGTTATTTTGAGGGGACATCAAATTTACACTGTTATACAAGCTGTACACTCACTACTTTACATTGTAGCAAAGTGTCATTTCTTCAGTGTTGTCACATGAAAAGATATAATAAAATATTTACAAAAATGTCAGGGGTGTACTCACTTCTGTGAGATACTGTATAAATATTAACTAGGGGGACGAGCACTTGGTTCAATTTCACAAAAGTATGCTATAAATAACATACGTTTTAAATAATTAAGAAAAAAATTAAATTAATTGAATTTATCTACGTTTTATAATACTTGATAAAATGATTTATAATGAAATTTAAATGAGTTGTAATTCATAAAGTGATCGTCTTCCTAATCAATAGAGGGCGCCAGTGAGTCTGTCATCTTCTCAGATCTACAGGAACTGAGCGTCGTAGCGTCACCTGATCACTACCAATGAGGAACTACAGCGTTCGATTGTTGCGCATGCGATCATGTGACAGTATGTTTTAGTGTAATGAAGATGTTTTTAATTTCACCGAAGGAAACGTGTCCTAATTAAGTGTTTATGGAGGAGATGTTGATGGCCGGGGAGAGTCATGTTGGTCATTAATTCGGTGCTTAAACTGCTGCAGCGGCAGACATACACCTGTCTGTCTCATCGCTATGGACTTTACCTGTGCTTCGGAGGACTAGTCCTCATGATAGTGTCTGCTTTTCAGTTTGGGGAGGTATGTACACTAACTAGGGTAACATTCAGAAATATACTGTCTTCATAAGATTCGCATTCAGGCCATGCATGTATCTTCTTATCTTTGCATAGTGTGTCAATCACTGATTACTGATCAAAGCTGATTGTCTGACCTGTTACATCAAACTTAGACACTTAGTAAGGGTTTCGTGGGGTGTATAAACTGGCTGGTTTTGTTTTGTTTGGTCTGCAGGTTGTGGTAGAGTGGAGTCGAGATCAGTACCATGTTTTGTTTGATTCGTACAGAGATAATGTTGCAGGAAAGTCCTTTCAGACCAGGTGAGCAACATACTTTTTTATGATTGAAAAAAAATACATCTTTTCATATATATGCTCCTGGAATCACGTAGCTACCTTGCTTCATATGCTTGTATAATTCCAGGCTTTGTCTACCGATGCCCATTGATGTGGTTTACACCTGGGTAAACGGCACAGACATGGACCTGCTGAAGGATCTTCATGCTGTGAGACAGCAGCTGGAAGAAGAACAGCAGGCCTTGAGGTGCTCCACCCATAAACCACACACACACCATTAGTGTAGTATTTATTCATCCTCGTTGGAGGAGAGATTGGGATTGAGGAGAAATTTGATGGTACTTGTGTAACTCCTTGAAAGGAAAATAAATCATAATGTGTCCTTTTTACTTTAAAACAGTATTATTACTATTACTACTACTATTTATTATTTTGGTATTTTTTTTTATTTTTATTTTATTCAAGACAGTGTATTTTGAATTACACATGGTTCACAATATCCTGCATTAAGGGAATATTCTGGAATCTATTTAACCATTTGATTAATGGGTTAATAAATCATAAAGGAAATAATAACTTTTTTTACTTTAGAAAATGATTGCTACTAATATTAATTTATTTTATAATTTAATTAGTATATTATTCAAAACAATGTATTTTGAGTTACACATGGTTTATACAATTCTGAACGGTGAAAATATGCTGGAGTCTATTTAACCATGTGATTACTGTTAATAAATCTTAAAGGAAATACAAATTATAATGTTTGATTTTGCTTTATTACAGAATTATTGTTGTTATTATTATACATTTATTTACTGTTTTATTTTATTCAAAGTACATTTTGAATTGCACATTGTTTTATACATTCTGCATGGCAATGGATTATTAAATAATAAAGGAAACGATATATAATGTTTCTTTTTAATTTAGATCAGGATTATTATTATTATTATTATAATCATCATCATCATCATCATCATTATTATTTCTACTACTACTGCTACCACCACTACTACTAATCATAGTACGGTATTCATTCATTTTATTATTTTATTTAGTTCAAAACAGTGTATTTTGAATTACATGCTTTGCCACATTCTGCATACTGTTAATTTGATGGCATTAATTTAATTGTTTGATAAATTGATTATTAAACCATAAAGAAAACAATCCTAATTTTTAATTGATCAGGATTACTACCATCACAAATTAATTTTATTAAATATATTTTGTTATTTTATTCAAAACAACATATTTTTAATTGCACACCTGTCTATTGCAAACAAAAGGTAGTAAATAATTTTATTTTGAGTAAGGGTCAAAGGTCTCGTGGCTTTTAAAGGTTTGTCCACTGTATCCACATGCATCCAAAGCTAATCAAATAAAAATGCAGATATAATATTTGTATGTGCGGTTTCTATTCAGTCTGTTGTATCCTGTATTTTAGTATGGTGGTGTTGTGGCAATTTCTTTCTAACAAACATCATCACTGAGTAAGAGACAATTCTGAGTCCAAATTATAATAATAAAGGTATTTATTCTCTTGCAAGAGAGACCCTCGTCACCAATCCACATTGTGTGAGTCAGTGAGGAGCGATAAGGAAAGGCAGTGCCGGTCTGTTTTATAGTCCTTTGCTTCAAGGCCTCTTTCTTCCCTCCCCTACAGGAGGGACTAGTTAAAGGGAGGCAAATGCCCCCTTGACCCCCTGACCATCTGCGTTTCCTTACCTCTATCACTTCCCACTTTACCTCCAATCATAGTAAATCATCACACATAGAATGCTTTTCTAACTGCAAGTGAGAAAACATATAATGCATACATCTTGGATATAGGTTTCACTGTTTGATTACTGCCCAAAAGGAAAAATTCCTTTACAGTGGGACACACCCATGTTTATTTGGCAATGCTGACAGTACTGTTAATGTCAGAAGAGCAAATTTGCTTAATGATGTTCAAAAGTGTTTTATGTGCTTTTTTTTAGGGAGCGTCTTGGAAAAAATGCATCTGAAATAACGGAAGCTCCTAAAGGAAGGTGAGTGTTTTAAATAAGTAGAATTAAAGGGATAGATCACGCAAAATGATGCTGTCATCATTTACTCACCCTCAAGTAGTTCCAAACCTGTATGAATGCTGAACACAAAGGAAGATATTAGGAAGAAAGTTTGTAATCAGGCTGTTTTGGGGCACTATTGACTTCCATAGAAGAAAAAGATATATACCGGTGCCCCAGAACTGCTCTGTTTCCCACATTCTTCAGAATATCTTCCTTTGTGTTCAGCAGAACAAAGGCATTCATACAGGTTTGGAACTACTTGAGGGTGAGTAAATTATGACAGAATCTTCATTTTTGGGTGAACTATCTCTTTAAACCAAAGTTAATTTCATTCTTATCCTATTCATGTGTCTGCAGGATATGAAGCAAATATTGTGCGGTTTATACATTTCCTGTTTCATAGTTACCAGGACCTTTGTCACAGCCACAGTTGTTTTTTTGCCACCAGAGCTTTCCTGTGTCAAAAGCAACTGCTGCACCACAGAATAATAGTGTGAATGGCTGTGAATCTCTCATAAAGATTAGCTCTAGATCAGAGCTTTAATTCAGTCTGTGTGCCCTGTGATAGGCCAGAATGTCTGCTGTCCCACTGCATCATGGGTCCTGTGCTGGTGCTGGATCCATCCCTTCCTGCCAACATCACATTGAAGGAGCTGCCAACACTTTCAGCAGCATTCTCCACTGCAAAACAACTCTTACAGGTGGCCAAACCTCTCCACCCCTCCTCAAGCGTGTCTGTTCTTCTCTTCCACTCCCACAGTGAAGGTACAATTATGACCTACTTCTCACTATTATAGAGAATGACTCTACATACTGTGCACAGTATATTTTACATACGTTCAACATTTTATGTGCTTCAAAATGTATTGTCCATTAATAGGGACAAAACTGATTCTGTGTTAGACTAACATTAGTTTTATGCCCTGTTCCAGCTGAAAAAGCCCATACAGATGCTTTGAATGATGCTTTGACACACTCCATCAGCAGAGGTTATCTGGTGAGAAAAATAACTGCTGTACTAACACTGCTTATTGACTAAATCTATATGTCTATATGACATCACAGAAACTTAGATAAAGTAAAAAAAATATTTTGCATTGGCAGCTAACTGAAATTAAATAGGTTTAGTACTAAAATGAATAAAACTGAAATAAAAAATGTAATTTAATGAAAGAGAATAGCTAAGAAAAATATTAATAAATACTACAAAATTATATAAATAATCCTAAAAGTACACTTTGATAATCAAATAATTGCAAAACAGATGTGAAAACAATGGATTGCCATTTAGTTTCTTGTATGTCACCTTCTAAAATGTGGGAACATGAGCAGGAATACCCCACACCCAAATTTAAGTAAAACACAGTACACAACCCAAAACTCGTGCTGCTTTTACGAATCAAAGTCATTCACAGAAAAGGGAACTTGTTGTTGCTGTTGTGATGTCTGGTGTATGATGTCTACGGTAATGCTTTAACCAATTAGAGGAACTCTTTATTTTACAATTTCCTTTTGATGAATGATTTATTAGCATTCCTGAGCCTGTTCCTGGCAACCCACATCACTGTCCATTTTCTAGGTTACCCTTATTTGACACTAACATGCTATTATAATGATTACATCATATTTGTGTGAAACACAAAGTTTTTTGTTTTAAAACAAATCCTTGTGAAGCTCATGGAGTCTAAACGTGTGTTTCTGTGACAGACGACTGATAAAGAGGCTCCGGGGCTGGTCCGCATGCAAACGCTGGCCTATTTGAGCGGGTTCCCAGCGTCACTGAAGGAAATGGAGCAGCTCCGGGTCAAACTACCAGCTGTGGTGACCAGTAAAATCAAACAGGTAAAACCTCTCAGATAAGACAATCTGTAGAATGCAGTATTCGAAATGACCACATGGTGGCACACAAGATCATCACAAAGACACGGCTCTCTTTGTAGTTCCAGTTTGAGTCTTGCAGAAAACCTTTTAAGGCCTTAATCCATCAACAACCCCAATGAAGTTACTATATTTGTCTTATTGAACTATTACTTGCTGTCGAGCTACATAACATTGGCCATCCATTGATCTATAAAATAATAATCAGTGTTTTGTGTGTTGTGGTGATCTCATTGGTTAGGGCAATGTTTGGGCTCCGTTCTGCTGTCTGCGGTCATGTGATAAGAGCTCAGGGTATTACAGTGACACTTGAGTGGCCTGACGGGGGGTTAACAGTACAACAACTGTTTGAAATGGCCTGGCGCCAGCCTGCGCTTAGAAAAGACATCAGGGTTTAGATGACCTTCTGGCTCTACCTCTCCTCTATTTCCCCACAGAGCTCTGTATATCTCACAACACTATTGGTTTGCTTGTTTCATTTCTTTGCTTGCTTTTGGTTGTTTCTTTCTCTTGTTTATTTTTGCTTTAGTTTATTTCTTTCACTCTTACCGTCTTGATTGCTTTTGTTTGTCTTTGCTTGTTTTTGTTCTTCCTTGGTTTTGTTTGTATGTGCTGTTGTTCATTCTTGGTTAGGTTGCTGTCATTTATTCTTGATTGCATATGGTTGTTCTAGCTTTTTTTGTTTGATTTTGCTTGATTTCAATCACTTTTGTTTGCTTCCATTCATTCTTACTTTTGTTCATACTTGCTTGTTTTAGTTTATTCGATTATTTTTTTTCTTCTTTAATCTTGCTTGCAAAAGCTTGTTTGTTTGATTTTTTGTTTCTTGTTTTGTGCGTGTGTGTTCTAACATGGCTTGTTTAGTTTCTTGCATTAATTTATTCATGCTGCTTGCTTTATTTTTTGTTTGTTTGCTTTTTCACTTGCATACCCTCTGTAACTCATATCTTAAACTTTTTTTGTCCTATTCCCTCCATTTAACAGAAATGTCCACACTTCCACAACTTTCCTTTCATGTCTTGTTCTGCTCATTATTGTATTCCAATCGGAACGATGGGGAGTCTTCTGTAGTTTTTGTTCTACTTTTAGTATTGTATGTCTACAATCCAAATGTGGGTCACTTAAGGTAATATAGCAAATGATGAAGCTGAGAAACTGATAAAGAAAGGAGGTGAGCGAGAAGTGTTGAGAGATGACTAGTATTAATAGTGCGTGTTAGCCTGTTTGCAATGTTGCTGAAAGCTCTCCCTTGACCTCTGTCCAATGCACACACTGTGTTACACTAGAAATACTGCCAGTGAAGTGTGTGTGTGGGGAATCTACTTGGTTATAGATTGGGGACAAATTTGTCACCAGAAGTAAGCTACATCTAGCAAATTGTCCCTTTGGGGATGTCCTCAATTGGAAAATGGATTTATAAATTATGTCTTAGTTATAAATATGCAGAAATATTTGTTTTGGGGTTTTGGTTTAGAATAGTTTGTTGTAATAAAATATGAACTAATTAAGCTTTAACCATTGATTTAGCCTGTTGTATTTATTGCACATAAAATTTGCACCTATAAACACAAACGCTCCCCCTTTAACAATTTAGGTTCTGCAGGTTGTTTTTTCTTTATGTGATGATGGGAGTGTCACTAAACTTCTGAATAAGGTCTTTTCATTCAGGCAAAGCAGTGATGGCGTTCCTGGAAACACATTTTCTGTGTAAATGCTATTGATAGATAACTATTTAGACTCTGCAGTCATTTGGCATTAACTGGAGGAAGGGGAATGGTAACAATGAAGACCCTCTGCTTGTAAACAGCATTGTGACAAGGGATCAAACTTGTTTTGAGGGAAACCTGATTGTGCAAGCACACTCATCATCGCAGGAGTTTGGCTGCATGCTGGCAGTCACATGGCTGTGGTTTGTCTCTAGAACCTTTTAATAGAGGAAGTTAGAAATGATGGGAAAATTAGCTTAATCCAAAAGAGTAAAAGTAAAAAAGCTGTGATAAGCAGCAACTAAAAAATTAAAAATCAAATAAGCAGCTTTGCTTGCTGCTGAGTGACTGTTTGTGTATGTATATATCTCAGTTGCAGCTGTACTCGGAGGCCAGTATTGCTCTTCTCCACCTAAACACAGCGCAGGATTTTACTGACCTCACCCAGCAGGCCAAGAAGAACCTGACGCTGGAAGGAAAAGAACTCACAGTCAGTCCGGCGTACCTGTTCTGGGACCTTAGCGCCATCTCACAGGTACACATTTACAGCAGTTTCACACACAGGTGGAAACTAAGCCAATGTGTGCTTGATAAGTGATCACTTAACTAAAAAATACGAGTAAATAACTTCCTCTTTCTTTTAGTCTAAACAGGATGAGGATGTTTCTGCCAGTCGCTTTGAAGACAATGAGGAGCTGCGTTATTCACTGCGTTCTATCGAAAAATATGCTCCATGGGTGCGGCACATCTTTATAATAACCAACAGACAGATACCATCTTGGCTAAACCTAGATAACCCACGTGTTTCAGTGGTTACTCACCAGGTGAGCTTTGTAAACACTTGGACAACCAGTAAAGGCTGCTTACGTTTCTAAACTATCTCCAAAAGGGTCGTCCTGGTTTATTTGTGTGTGCTCTAATGCATTCTATTACTAATATTGGGTGTATTTATGTAAAACCTCCAGTAGTTGACAAAGTCTTGTTCGTGTTTGTCTCTCAGGACATTTTTCAGAACCAGACCCACCTGCCTACATTCAGTTCTCCTGCCATAGAGACCCACATTCACCGAATCCCAGGACTCTCTCAAAAGTTCATCTACCTCAATGATGATGTCATGTTCGGCAAGGATGTGTGGCCTGATGACTTCTACAGCCACTCTAAAGGTCAAAAGGTCAGAAAGACTGCCTATTTGTATCTGTAATAAAGACTATTTATTTCAACCGCATGTCTAATGGTTTATGCATGTGAGGTAAAATGTACATTTAAAAGGGAAATGTTGCATACATCCAGAAGATCTATGGATACACACACTTTTAAAGAAGTTAATACTGTTATTTAAAATAAATGCATTGAATTGATCAAAAGTGGCAGTAAAGATGCATTACATTGTTAAAGATTTCTATTTCAAATATATGTACTTTTGAATCATAAAAGTGAAAAAAATCCTGAAACAAATTAATCATGGTTTTGAGAGAAACTGTTTTCAACAATGACTACGTTTACATGGACATCAGTAATCTAATTTACCTTATTCTGTGACTAAAATAGGAATACTCCACACGTCTTAATTCTATTCGTTTACTTTGATTATGACTTTAGCCGGATTATGGTTATCAAAAATCTCTGTTTACATGGTAGACTTTTAATCAGAGGATTGTCTTAATCTTATTAAAATCTGATTATTGATGTCCATGTAAATGTAGTCAGAGTGATAATAATAGGAAATGTATCTTGAGCAGCAAATGAGCTTGTTATAATGATTTCTGAAGGATTGTGTGATTCTAAAGACTGGACTAATGCTGCTTTGCAAAATTCACATTTTAACATTATTAAAATAGGGACCAGTTTTGGTTTTGCAGTATTTGAGAAAAAGAGTTTCAAACATCTAAACTTTTGAATGGCAGTGATTTATATTATTAAACGAATAATCTTTCCATTATAACTCCTTTGGCCCTGATAATCACCTCCGATGTTTTCTCTGTTCACAGGTGTATCTCACCTGGCCTGTACCGAACTGTGCTGAGGGCTGCCCAGGCTCCTGGATCAAAGACGGCTACTGTGACAAGGCCTGCAACAACTCTGCTTGTGATTGGGATGGAGGAGACTGTCAAGGTACTTTGACACGTCATTTCACCCCAGAATTAAAATTCTGTCATTATTCACTCACCCTAACGTTTCATTTCATGAACCAATTGCATGTTTCTGATCCCATCTTTATACCCGTTTCATAATTTCTTGATTTTACTTTGCAGGTACAGCAGGCAGCAATCGTTTTGGAGGAGTGGGCGGTGCTGCGATTGGAGGTGGGCAGCCCTGGCAGTTTGGAGGTGGTCTCGGAGGATTGGGAGGCGTGTCCTTCTGTAACCAAGGCTGCGCTAACTCTTGGTTGGCCGATAAATTCTGTGACCAGGCGTGCAACGTTCTTGCATGTGGGTTCGATGTTGGTGACTGCGGACAAGGTGAGCTTTGAGCAGTTGTTGGTCCCTCCATTCTCTAATAAAACAGGCCCATATATATATATATATATATATATATATATATATATATATATATATGAACATAATTGTCAAAGGTGTAGAATTTGGTAAGAACTTTCAGAATAATCATTGGTCCAATTCATTTTTTGTATTAAAAAAGCGATGTGCAGTGTCATTAAGAAGACTCCCCACTTTAGATGACATAAAATGTCACACCCCTGATCAGAACAAATTTAAGAATTTAATTAATAAAAGACAGATGCGGAAGTTACATGCTTTGTACAAGGCTGGACATATGAACCTAGACACATCTTTTTCGTTGAAATGAGTAGCATTGGACAGGTTCAGTTAGGGGTGTGCGATATGACTATTTTTGATTGTGAATGATAAGAGTGTCTCCACGATTTGCTTGTGAAGAAATATCATAGTATCGGGCTACAGAGCACATTCTATCAGTTACAGTTCTGGTGCCACCGTATCAATATACTGTACAGCAACAGTGTTAACTGAGCGGTAGAGTCACTCTCACAGGACACTGCACTTATTCGCAATTACAAAAGTACATTATTTGTGTGTTTTAAAGCCTTGCCGGTAAAGCGTTTCATTCACGCTCTGTTCTAACATGCGCTTTTTCTGAGCTTTTCATGATACAATCGTGAAATTGTGATATTTCTAAAAAAATTATGATATGATATATATATTTGCCATATCGCCCACCCCTAGGTTCACTGTGTATTTTTTAACTGTTCTGGATATGTGGCAGACTTCTTTTGCGGGCCTTTAATGTTTAACTCATTATTTCCTGGTTGAGAACCACTTGAGTATTTCTTAAGTAATGATTACTAATTTTCCGTTTGTTTGTGCATTTATAAGATAATTTCAACCAATTGCACCGTGTCATCCTTCGGAGGAACAAGACGCTTTACAGCCTGCCTCAGGGAGAGCTCCATCCTTATTTTAGCTTCTCAGGCCTGGCTAATCGTGCGTCCGAGGCACAGGTCGCTGATAACCCAGCGCTCCGTCACACTTCTGTCGCCAACAAATGGAAGACTATCCACCTGCTGCTGCTGCCCGGACACAATGCCACTCAAATCCACTACAACATCACCTTTCAGGGCGCCAACAACCACGACTTCACCGTGACTTTCTCTGTAGTAGTGGATACCCGAGAGCTGCCCAAATCAAACGTATCAGATCCAGTGCAGGAGAAAGACGAGGAGCCCAAACCCACTGTGGTGACCCCAGAACCAGCGGTCATGCTTGAAAATGTTCCCAAAGAAAAACAAGGCCCAAGAGTTAGAGAGCATGCCTACGGCGGTGTAGAGATTGTGCAGGTGCCTGCATTAAATGAATCTCTTTTGCCTGAGGAAGTGAAGCTTGAGTTACAGAAGCTGAACGAGAAGCTAATATTAGGTGACATTACTATTAAAGGCTTTAATTTGACCAAAGCAGTGCTGCTGGGCCCGTACAAAGACAAAGCTAAGCTTTTACTAAACAATAAAGACCAGGACATACAAGCAAAACACTCGGATGAAGACCAGAAGCCTGAAATCAGCCAACAGCAGGCTGAAAGGACTGTGAGGGTGAAACGAGCAAATGAAGATGAGGAAAGAAGCAAAAACTCTAAATTGGAACCAGGTGTTGCGCCGTCTCTTGTCCCAGTCCAGATTGACGATGTTACAACGAAGGCTCAATCAAGATTGTTCGGCATAGAGAAACCCCTCGCATCTAAGCTTCACAGCACCCTGATGGGGAATGTGTCTAAGGAGAGAGATTCAGAAAATGAAGCCCACCTCCACGGGCGGCCAGTGGGTCGTAAACTCCAGTATTATACCTCCAGCTTGGACCGGGGTTTCCTTCCATGGGAGAAGAGGAAGTTCTTTCAGGATCTGCTGGAGGTGAGTCATAGTTCTACAACAAGGCCTCCCAAACATATACACACGCAGTGGGTATAAAATCTACACACCCCTGTTAAAATAGCAGTTTTTGAGTAAAACTAATAAAGTAATTTTCCACCTTTAATGTAATATTTTTAACCAAAATATTAATGCTCTTTAATTTAAAGATGAAAAAACTGTAGTAACTGTAATTTATTGTAAATAAAGTTAATATTTATAAAGTTAAGGTCTATTAAATATACTGAATAAAATTATAAACGCAATGTGACCTTTTATTGTGGCAGCCTAAGGCACATCTGTGCAATAATCATGTTGTCTAATCAGCATCTTGATATGCCACACCTGTGAGGTGGATGGATTATCTCGGCAAAGAAGTACTCACTTACACAGATTTAGACAGATTTGTGAACAATATTTGAGAGAAATAGGCCTTTTGTGTTCATAGAAAAAGTCTTAGATCTTTGAGTTCAGCTCATGAAAAATGGGGGCAAAAACAAAAGTGTTGCGTTTATAATTTTGTTCAGTATATGATGGACAGATAAATCTATATAATAATTTGTATTATACTTGATTATTATTATCATCCTGCAGTGCCATTGGACGTTTTCTGTGGCCCCCTTGTGGGTCCTGGTCTCCTGGTTGAGAACCACTGTTCTAGAGTACACAAAAGGCCAATTGGTTCTTGTACTGAAAGACAGGACCTCTTGCTGCCACAGAGTATTGCAATCTCTCCCGTTCATTGATCTTTGTGCCTTTTTTGTGCATCACAGGAAGAGGAGCGTCTACAGAGTGAACTGCAGTATGCAGCGGACGGGACGGCCACTGGACGCAGGTTGCGGGACACTTTTGCTGATTCTCTCCGCTATGTCAACAGACTCTTGAATGCTCAGTTCGGCTTCACATCCCGCAAAGTGCCCGCCCACATGCCTCACATGATTGACAGACTCATCATGCAGGAACTACAGGACACGTAAGAGTCCCAACACATGCACACAGACTTGTGTATCAATTGAATGTTAGTATATGGATTGACTAAGTGATTATAAAGTAATGCAACAATTTTGGCCACTGAAATTCAGATGTCTTCAAAAGTTCCTGGAGTGTGACAATAATTGAGTTTATCTTTTATTTTTTTCTTGATATCTTGCTCCTTCAGCTTCCCTCAAGAGTTTGATAAGACCTCGGCCCACCGTGTGCGTCACTCAGAGGACATGCAGTTTGCCTTTTCTTATTTCTACTTCTTAATGAGTGCAGTGCAGCAGCTCAATATATCTGAAATGTTTGACGAAATTGACACAGACCACTCTGGCGTGCTGTCTGATCGTGAGATCCGCACGTTGGCCACACGTATCCACGAACTCCCCTTAAGCCTTCAGGTACACACCGAATGACATGATTTTACATTAGAGAAAAATATTGAATTTTAAATTAGTAAAAAAAAATATTTTAATTGTCAATTTTTTTAAATGTCAAATAGTTTAAGGAAAGGCACATCTGTTTATTTGACTGTAAACAGGATTTGACCAGTCTGGAGCAGATGCTTATAAACTGCTCAAAGACCCTTCCGTCCAACCTCACGGAATTCCATACGGTCAGCCCCACCCAGGAGGCCTATTACGACCCCAGCATGGTATTCAAGTATTCAATTCAAATATTAGACTATTAAGTGATCAACACCTTGTTCATGCATAGCTTTAGGCTGTACGATATAAAATTGTCATGGTTGGCAAAGTCTTATATTATCAGCTCTTCTGTCCGTGTATTTCTTGATACGGTTCATAAAATCCCTGTTTTGATTTTCTTGCAGCCACCTGTCACAAAAGGTTTAGTAATCCACTGCAAACCCATCACAGAGAGGATCCACAAAGCCTTCAAGGACCAGAATAAATACAAGTAGGATTTGCATTACATCAGCTGGAGCTCTTCAGCATCTCTTATGAGATCGGGTTAGTTATCCAAGCTCTTGTTCTTTTCAGATTTGAAATTATGGGTGAGGAAGAAATCGCCTTTAAGATGATAAGGACCAACGTCTCCCATGTGGTGGGGCAGCTCGATGACATCAGGAAGAACCCTAGGTTCGTTCAGGGGCTTTTGTTCCTGTTTTTTGTGAACTTTGGGAAGCCTAATCTCACTTTAACCCTCTTTTTTGGCCTACAGGAAGTTTATCTGCTTGAATGACAATATTGATCACACCCATAAGGACGCCAGCACAGTCAAAGCTGTACTGAGGGACTTCTATGAGTCGATGTTCCCATTGCCCTCTCAGTTTGAGCTGCCCAGGGAATACAGAAACCGTTTCCTCCACATGACAGAGCTGCAGGAGTGGTACGAGTTTAGTCACAAACAATCTGTATGTGCATGTTTGTGTAAAAGACAGAAACTTAACTAAGCATTTAACAAAGACGAGCCAAACAGGTCTGTGTACATGTCTCAGGTCTCATTACCGAATCTGCCGTATGAACAGAACAGGTCTGGTAGCAGTAGTTTAGTGAAACCCTCAACAGAAAGAGCTTTAATAGTTGAATATGAAACTCTAATGAACTTAATCGACATGACAAATAAAGAACAAAAGGTTTGGAATAAAGGCGTAGCAGCCATTGAACCAAATAAATATGTTTATTATGCTTGATGGTAGTGTAGAGAAAAACATATCTGTTCACAGAAAACACTGACTTAACTGAACTGTAGCCAAAGAATCGTCATTAAATGGCCCTCTTGTTGTTCCAAACCTGCATGACTTCCAGTGGAACAAAAAAAGGATATTTTTTAAGCAGTGTTATATTGTTAATAGAAACTATTAAAAACATGTTCATTCATTGAAATAAAATAAATCTTAGATGAAGAACTTAAACTACAAAAAAAATCCAAAACTGAAATAAAAATAAAGAAAAACTAAATAAAAATATTTAAATATATATTTGTAAAAATTACAAAAACTTAAATTGAAAACTGAAAATATACAAATTCAAATTATTTCAGAATAATACATATTATAACAGTGTATAAATAATACTAGAAATTTCAAGCCTAAAAAATACTGATTAAATTAAATTGATTTAAATTATTAAAATTGCACACATATACACAAAATGTACTCAAGCTTATGAAGTCATCCTCAATGAGGATGCAGAAATGCCACAAAAGTAGTCCATTATTCACTAAAATTCAGATGTCATGAAATAGCTTTGTGTAAAGAACATGTTCCGTGTTTAAGCCTTAAGTCTCACTTATTGCATAAAAAAAGCAGCTGGTACATTGTTAAAAATATCTCCTTTTGTGTTTCATTGAAGACAGTCATATGTGTTTGGAACAACATGAGGGCGAGTACATTGAATTACTGATTGATTCATCCATCATTTTGAGGAAACTTTAAGCTTTCAAATGGCGGTGTTTAAACTTGATGAGATTTATAACGTGTCTCCACAACTTTTCAGATCATTAGTCCCTGAATATAATGGTTTATTGGTGTAGAGATATATTTGGTTTTGTTGTAATCAGTTTCACAAGTCTGTTTACATTTAGCTGTGTGAAGTTGTGTGTGATTTATAGCCTGTTTCTGTTGCTGTCCTCCTGTGAATGCTGGTAAATGTTCCTTCCTGTCATCACTATGTGAAGTTGGGTGATAGCTGTCAACACAGTCTGGAATTCTGGGAATGGGAAGATGGTTGAAGAAAGGTTTATGTATCTGTCGCTCCTTTGGAGAGTTACAGGCTGGAAATTATGACTAGTGCATTCGCCATTCATGCTCAAGCAGCCAGAGCGGCTCTCTGTTACACCCAGATGCCCCCTAAAGCCCCATCAGAAGCGTGTGACCTGAGGGGCAGGGTGTTATTTTTGGGCACTGCCAGGCTTGAACAGCCATAGGCTGATTTTAAAAGCTCTGTGTCTGCAAATTGGCCGGTGACAAAAGGGTAGCGGACCGTGTTCCTCACAGATGATGATGTCACCTTGTCACCCTCTCACCTCCGACAGCCTGCTGTGTGACATCAGGCCTTGAATCGCTGTGACCTGTCAATCACGGTCTTGATAAATATACTGTTGTGAATCTGGCAAGAGTTAAGACGGCATCACTATTCCTGCCCTTGTATGCTGACAGCAGTGAATGAGCTCACCGTTACTCTGCGGCCATGTTTTTAATGACCCGTTATATTATTAATAATCAAATTTATGTATATTTTGCTTTTTTAACTAAATGTCCACCAAACCAAAGTCATAAAATGTTTGACTGCAGAGCTGCATGACAAGGTCAATAAACGTATTTAAGTACCAGATAATTTGAGATGAAATCAGATCATTTGATAGTAATATTTATGAATTAAAAATGTTTTACCTTCAAAATATATTTTAGAATAGAAAATAGATTTTAGAATTTAAACAAAATAGATTTACCTTGGAAAAAATATTATATAGTAATATATTATTATTATCATTATATGTATTATTTAAAAAAAAAAAGAACAATGATAGAAGTCTGTACACTATATTAAAGGTGTTACTTTTTTGTTTAATAGTTGACTTTTTTTGTCATTAGTTCAAATTTTCTGAAATGGTGTTTTGTTTGAGTTTGTATATTAATTCTAAAATATATTTCTTATTTATTTAATATTTACAATTGTTTTATATTAATACCTTTTTTTCAGCAGTGCTGCATAAAATTGATCATGAAAAAGATTGCAAACGATTTCTTTAAAAAAAAGTTTAAGGAGCTAACAATAGTTTTACAAAAATATTAAGTGACTGTTTTCAACATTGATGATAATAAGAAGAAATGTTTCTCACAATATTACTGCTTTTACTGTCATTTTGAACAAATAAACTCTGTGAGCTTAAACGTAAATAAATAAAACCGTTGCCCCCCAATTTTGCATACTAGTGTAGTATACATTTATATTATATTATATATTTGACATTGACTTGTATTTCTAAAAGTTTTTGGAGTTTCACAGCAATGAATTCTATACCTGGAGATCTGTTCAAAACCTCTGTTCACTCTGGAGAAGCATGAAAAGATGACAATCATTTAATAATTGTTGTGTACTCTTGATGAAATACAGATTTTAGATACAGTGTTGCTTGTTAGCATCCACCATGTAACAGGCTAACCAGACTTTCTGTTTCACAGGCGAATATACCGGGACAAGCTGAAGTTCTGGACCCACTGTGTGCTGGTGACGTTAGTCGCCTTCACTGTCATGTCGTTCTTTGCAGAGAAGGTCAGTTCGGTTCAGCTTACACGTCCATTGTTCACTATCACTTGTTCTTCATTTCACTTTCTCAGTCCAGTGGAGTCTGGCTTGTCTCATGACCTTTAGCAGTTAATATATCAAATTTTACCCAGCAACCCTCTATGCTCTTTTAAGGAAATGGTAAAGGCAAAAATATCATCCTGATGATTGATTAACCAGGCAGCTTGCGGCAAATAGTCACACTATTAATGCGGGGTCAGGTTTCTGTCTTTTGGAGAGGTTAATGGTCACGGTGCCCTTTTGAAAGACCGGTGTGTCTTCATCTGTCCTTAGTGACAGAACAGTAATGTGAAAACTCACCAGAAGTACACATATGGAGATGATACATTATCAGTGTGTGCTTCCTCTGCTGCCGTACATGCAGTCATGTACTCAAGTCAAGATGCATGTCATGTTTGGCTGCATCCTCAGCACATTAACAGGCTTAATTACAAACTTCAGAACAGATTTACAGCCTCCTCTTGAACTGGTATAGCCACATCCTGTTTCTCTTGATGGAATTCCTGCATATATGCAGCACTCATTTTTCTCATTTTTAGTATATTATTTGTTAGGAGGTTCTGAAATGCCACTTAAAATGCACTGCAACCAATCATTAATGTATTAATAAAAAAATATTTGTATCTATTTATAATAAGTTATTCATATTCATTATATATTTATAATCACTAACCAATCTGATTGAATTAATAAATAAATAGGCATATTCAAAACTATCATCTAATTAATGTTTTAAAACCGTTAAATGTAATGATACATAAATTGAGGGGGGGGGAACAATATTTATGTATAATTTGTATGATAATTTTACCCATTAATTTTGTTTTTAATTGGGTTTAGAAAGATAAAAGTTCTCTAGCCACTACAGCTTTAATCCAATTTATAAATGATTTATTCATTGGTTTTATTAATGTGCTATTGTGTTATTGCATTTTAACTATCATTTAAATAGATATAAATATGGCTGTTTATGTCAGTTTGAATTTTTATTCTATTTAAAATATAATTTTATTTTATTCTAATTTTTTCATTTCTATTTCAAACATTTTAGCTACATTCTTACTAATTAATTAAAATACGTTTAAACAATTAAACATGTAAATATGGATATATTTTTAAAAAACATTTATTTGAAGTTGAAAAGTTATTTTTTTTAATGAATTGATTTATTTTTATTTTTAAATAGCACTTCTCTATAAGAGGTGGGGAAAAAATGTTCACTGATGCATGTTTCTTTGTCAAACTGAATCAATTATTAAAAGAGAAAAAATTTAGTGAATTAATAAAGATGAATTAGAATCACGTAGTTACCCTTTTGAATCTAAACTGGATACAGTTTTATTCTAGAATTAGTCTTTATGGTAGTCTTTCTTTCTTTCGTCCCTGTTTTGATCATATGTTGATCTTGTTTTTATACTGTATGTGCATCACGTGTCTGTCACAAGTTGCCCTGCAGCATTCATAACAGGTTTGACACTCCTTCCTCTTCCTTCTCTTTCTGTCCCTCAGCTGATCATGTTGAAACGGTGGCTTTTCCCCAGACGCAGGGTCAGCAAGGATACGAACCCCGAGCGGGTGTGAGGTTATTGCTCTTTCAGAGGTTGTGTTGTGTGAATATGAAGTACCACAGTCGTACTTCTGTTAATGCGGTCAGATAAAATTGCCCATTTGGAGGTGACTGGAAGAAGTTGATGAAGAAACTTCGAAGCGCAGGCCTCCTCCACAAAGGGGCATTAGTGAGACACACTGCGGCCCATGAGGCAAGTGACTTTCTCTCGACCTGCGATCACACTCCAAGTTGTGAATTGAATGTGAACTGAACTAAATGGCCCAAAATGAGCGTGTTGCCATATTATTTTACATGTTTCAATTGTATTCATTAAAATTTTAATTTATAAGGGAATGTCAAGGGTAAAGGTATTTCCCGCAAAGGTTTGTTGTTCTTTCTCTTTGTCCCGTCTTTCCTTGCAGTGCCTTTATTTTCCACATGAATGAAAGCTGTGGACTCTTAATGCGTGGCTGGAACTCTCTGCCTTGCGTTTGGCTTTTTGTATTGGTCTTAATCGCTCTCTCACTCTTGCTTATTCCAAAGTGGCACAAAATCTCAAGGAGCATATTTAAAACCGAATAGCAATCCTGGTACTTGGAAATTTGGGCAAGGATAATCAAAAATGAGCCATTTCCTTCTCTTTCTCTTTTTAACTGCATGTGGTTTTTGCTTGAAGTCCTTCACGTGATTGTCTCTGATTGGGACATTAAATACTGACTTTGTCTGAAATTCAGATGCCACCGCCCGTGGCCCTGGTGTGTATTAATTAACTCCACCTTCACTTGTCTTTTAAAGGGAATCGTTTTTTGGCTTGCTCAAATGTTACAACTACTGACCCCAAACCTTTGCATAATGCTGTTCTGGGATGAATTTCCCTGATTACTTTTATTTATTATGTTAGAAAGACATAATTGTAACATACAAGCATATCTTTGTTTTATTTTGAAAATGTATGTTGCTAAAATTCTGGCAAAATACACTTTTTTAGGTCTTTAAATTACACTGACAATTTACCACTTTTGTGTCGATTGTAAATTCAACCAGGTGCCTAATTTGATAATGAAATAAGAACGTAATCTGAATGCTGAATTGTAATGAAACGGCCAAATATGTTATCTTTAATGACTGCATTGAAATGCCTTGTTGTTTTGAAATGTCATTGACTGGGTTAATATTAATTGGTCAAGCAAATGTAGCTTTTCCTGTTGAGTCATATTCTTTGCTGTTATGTGTCATTGATTCATGATTCCAGAATGAAGAAATGTAGTTAATATCTTATACAGAGGACTTTAGACATTGCTCTATTCAAATCACACAAAATGTATTTTTTTATTAGCCCTTTGGGAGGAGATGATTCTATAAGCAGGCAGAAAGTGCATCATAAAACAGGCACAGAAGATCAACACCCCCCAAAATCCCTCAAAACCGAGCAAAAGACAATGCCAATAACTCTGTTTGTTCTCCGTTCAAGCTCTAGGAAGTGAAACATACAACCAGAAAGTCTGAGCAAACCGGGATTGGGTGACTAGGGAGGGGGTGGAGAGATGAGTCTGTTTTTAGCACACAGCCACAATCCTTGACAATTAAGTTCTTTCAATTATTATTTTAGTTTTAAACAGGCTTGACACATTTCACACACAATTTCACCCTAAATTGAGTCAGATTATTAAAATAAATACACTGTAATCACTGGACAATCACAAAAGGTTTACGTAAAGCTACAATGGCTGTTTGGGCTGTTTCTTTTCGGGAGCTTATTTTCTTCTATAAAGTGTCACATGATCGACAAATAGCTGCTTTTTTATTAACATTTAAAAATTCTGAACGGTATAAAATGTTCCGTGGTGTAAACTATTTTTTGGCAGTTGGGCGACTATATCGGGCCGAGAAATATGTTTGTAAAACTTGCTTTTGTTGTATGTATCAAGATTAGAGACATAAAAATGGGCCGAAATGAAATGCTGGATATTACGATGTAGAAAATGGACTTGGTTTTTAAAAAACAGCAAATGATGCCCAAACTGCAGTTGTAGCTTCCCTTTTTTGTTAAAAATTGAAAACATGATAAACCCCCAAAAAACAAAGTACATATCGATTGTGATAAATACTGTTGTGAAACAAACATGTTCCCTCCATTATTCTTTAGCTCATCTTTATTTTGGACCAAATTGAGGAAATGATTCTATGCAAAAAAAAATTGGCTGATTCAAATTCAACTTTTGATTCTCACCAATTTTTCTCCTTTATCCTTTAAAAAAAAAAAGTATCTCTAATGTGTTCCTGCACAGAATGAACCATTTCTAGCCAAGGGCCGCCCTCTGGCCCCCAAGGCCACATTTTGTAGATTGTCTTAACTCTCTCTTTTCATCCAGTGATATATTCTAGTGTACAGTAGTGTGGTTAGAAAACAATGAGCTGGTCTGGTCAAACCTGGCAAAACGTTCAGTTCTGTTAGTCTGTGATGGTCACACTGTCAAGGCCGTTGCGGTTTTGGTTGGTGGGGCTCTCCTGCTCTAGTTTGAGAAGTGGGACAATGTCTTCATCCTTAGATCCCTCTTCCTCCTCCCGCCGGGCAAATTGTCAGTCTTTATGAGTGTGGCCCTGTTGGGTGATACTGAAAACCCGGATTCGCAGGTGGGAGGCGATTTGCTGGCACATGCATGTGCAGTAACGCAGCAGATCCACCAGGGACAGCACCTAAAAATCGGGTTGGAGAAGAGACAGACTAGACTTTAGTTTTGCTATACGGTGCATTTGAAAACACAGTGGTTTGTCCCACTAAAGGTTGTGGCTCACCATGGCGATCCAAAGCACGATGTGTTCATCGATGTAGCTGTTGAAATACTGATTCAGAAAGAGAAGTCCGGGACCAATGAAGGCTGTGTCAGGAAGATGAAGCTCACTCTTGGTCATGTGGGCCACCTGTAGAAGAAAGCATACCTGATGCATTTTGGATAACGGTTTATGTAAATGATGAAGCTCATGATTACAAGGGCCAAATAACAATTTTGACTTCTTATATAGGCATCAGCAGCACTCACCACCAGCTTATTTGAGATCTTGGCGATCACCATGCCAAATGTAAGGATGTAAAGGCAAGGATGGTGCTCGAAAACCTGACAGGGGGACTTTTTAAAGATGATGAATGCCAGAGAGAGGACGAGGCCGATGTGTAGACCAGGAGACAATACACTGGTGTCCTGAGAAAGACATGTGCACTGTTACTCTATCACCCTAAAGAGACCACTTTTTAAACTTTGCCTTACATTAAATCTGGTAACTGATCTATCATAAGCAGAAGTGTGCCAAAAACGTGACTGCAATAGGAACCAATGCTTTTGAGGAACAAAAACAACTACTTTGAAGACTTCACTTCTGGAAAGCACTTACTGCTACGGTTGAGCCGTTTTTGCCCACACCGCCGTTCAGGATGACGTAGAAGTAGTTATAGGTTGAATACAGAAACCCACCGATAATACCGATAATTGGAAAGGTTTGCAAATTCACATCAAGAACAGGGACCTGGGTGAAAGAATGAGAAGTCAGTGTCTTCAATATGAGAACTGTTATTTTGTGACTCATGTTAGCAGGGGTGCTGGGAAGGGGCAGGGCTGAAGCCCCCTAGCATGCTTTATAAGATGGGGAGAGGTTAGAAAAGATTCATGTGCGTGTTGACATCTGCATTGTAATCTTTTTTGGCATGTCTATGGGTGACTGGTAGCCATAGCAGTTTTTACGTTTATTTACCTTTTTCACAGTCTGTTTGTCCTCCGAGAGGAGGAAGAGAGCAAAAGACAGACGTCTACTTATTAAAGAACGCACTCAGAAATTGTGCTGTTTTGGAGGATTTAAAGTTGCTCTTTTTAATAAAATATACAAAGGTTCTAGAACCCCTTTAAAATAATAGTTTGACACTATGACACCACAACTGAGGTTAGTTTTATATATATATATATATACTGACCAAATTTAATTAACTTGAATCAACATGCAAAACCACCAAAACTACTAATAAAAAGATATGTTATACATACTCCAATGTTATTATGTTAGTATTGTGAATAAACATGTAAATAAACAAATATTAATAACGTGATATATTCACTTAAATGTACTATCATTATTATGAATAAACATGTAAATAAAATATATTTATTCAATTAGATTTAATATTACAATATTTTTATTGCGAATAACTATTAATAAAAATATGTAATATATGATATTTACCCAAGTGTATTATATTATTATTAATAATCATATTGTTGGTATTGTGAGTAAACATAAATCAACAAAAATATGTGATCTCTTCACTTAAGTGTATCATTATTATCATAATTATGAATAAACATATAAATAAAACTACTTATATAAGATGTTATATTTATATTTACTTTAATATATTATATTAACATTATTTTATTATTCTTATTAAATTAATATATATATATAAATAAAACTTTATATACTTTGAAAGCACTTTGTAATTGGCCACAATGGACTTTTCCAGTGTAGTTATAATGGGAGTGAATTTATAAACGTTGTGAACGAGAAAGAAACGTCAGAGGCTCAGTGAGATGCTAAAGAAGGTGAATGACGTACCCTAGTCTCCCAAAGACTCACTCCTCCAAATGCTGTCATCAAATACATGATTACAATAGCAATCTGGACTTCTGTCACGTCAACCCTGCAGAAAACATTCGGAAATACAATACAGTTAAAAAAACACCTCACACAGACCGCTTCAGTAAATTCAGTCGAATAAGCCGTAAATGCACTCACAATCCGAAGCGGAGTGTCCCAGACACGTATGTCTGCCAGTGCGCGCAGAAAAACATGAACATGCCCACGAAGCCACAAAAAAACGTCCAGTTAGGGTAAGTGCCGATCCCACAGGATATACACGTTCCCACGGCAACAAACACTAAGAGAGCAGTCCAAATAGAGTGCTGTTAATACATACTATAAGTACAGATGTTAATAAACAACAAACGGCTTCACTGCGAATCAATACAAGTATTGTCCAATAAATATGATTATTGTAAATATATAAAACTAGATATCTTTAACAGATTATGAATGGTGGGGTGTTGCTAGGTGGTGGTTTACTAGGCCAAAACAAAATAAATGTATTACTATCACTAACTGTACATGTTAAACAACATTAATGATGCTTAACGAAAACTCTATTAAATATTACTCATAACCAAATGGTGACCGGTTGTCTAGCTGGTTATACCTGTAGAAACAGCATCACAGCCATGGTCAAAGAGCTCCCCAAGAGCTGAGCTGCTATTGGTTCGTCTGGCCTGCTTTCCATCAATGGCGTCCAGTGATTGGTAGATGAAGAGACCTAAGGCGCTGAGAAAGAAGGCCCAACCTGGAGCCTGGAAAGAGTTGATTTGAAAAAACAAAACATAAAGGCCAGTACATTAACGAAGACTACCTAAATAAAGACATTTGGAGACCTGGTTTTTCTTGTTTGACTGGGGTCAAAGTCAATGAGGCATTAACATTTTTACAAAACAGAAATCATATTAAATGCTCTTTCTTGAGATTTGTTCACAGTTTCTTACATTCAACCACTCAAGCAAGGTCTTTTGTGAGAAAATGAAACCTTAGACTAAACCACCGGCTAACTGTAGATATGGATGGCTTGTATTTTCTTGTGTGAGACAGAAAGGAAAACATATCAAGGTTCACAAATGTGGACACAAAGGAGCTGTTTTATCTCCTTTCCTTTAATAGATATGTTATCACTCCTATTTTGCCATGATTTTGTTTGCTTTAGAAAGAAGCACTTCAGCCATACATATTATTCAAAGGCAACTAACAGCGAGAATAATCAAATAATGTGAAAGGAAAATGTAGCTACAAACGTGAAATTATTTTATTGCCTGCCCTATATTGTTGTCCATCTGACAAATTTCCCCTTTTATTAATTTCAAACTTCTAAGACGTTGAAATTAAACTGTATATATAAGATTTGGTATTTTAACAGAAGTGTTATAGAGTAACAGATGTAATGATACGTTTTAAAAGATAACCCTGAATAAATATGACATTGTGGAGTGTTTTAAAATGACTCATAATTGTGGATAAAGATGTATGAATTGTTTGTGTAATAATTTGATATGGGCAAAGGTCCATGTGGCCTACTGAGTCGATTTCCCCGAGAGACTACATGCAGGCCATCTGTTTTCACTGCACATTCACGAAACTGAATAATCCCCTGTGTGTTTGAGTTATCGCTTCATTATTGTTCATTCAAAAAACTACAAAAGCCTTTAATGTATCAAATAATGTCCCTGTTAAGTGTGCTACTGTGAATGTGATTCCTAAACGTAGCAGGTAACAGAACAATTTAATATCAGCCCTGTGCGGTTACATTTCATGATTAATGACATGTACAGTATAATTTATATTACATGGATATTGATGCTAGACACCACGTGATCATTTGCATTAAACTTTACTGAAGATGAAGCGTTATAATTAGTTGTCAGATAAAATGTGGGCCTAAACAAGAAGTCTGTTATGACAACAAGGATGCATTTAGTTGATAGAAAAACAGTAATTTGTGAACTATTATTACAATTTAAAAAAAAAAGTTTCCTATTTTAAAGGGATAGTTTACCCAAAAATGAAAATGACCATATCATTCACTCACCCTAAAGCCCTCTATCTTTCAGATGAATACAATCGGAGTTATATTAAAAAATGTGAGCCTGGACCACAAAACCAGTCATATAGCACGGGTATATTTGTAGCAATAGACAAAAATACATTGTATGGGTCAAAATTATTGATTTTTCTTTTATGCCAAAAATCATTAGGATATGAAGTAAAAATCATGTTCCATGAAGATATTTAGTACATTTCCTATTGTACATATATCAAAATTTAATTTTAGATTAGTAATATGCATTGCTAAGGACTTCATTTGGACAACTTTAAAGGCAATTTTCTCTGTATTTAGATTTTTTGCACCCTCAGATTCCAGATTTTCAAATAGTTGTATCTCGGCCAAATATTGTCCTATCATAACAAACCATACATTAATTGAACGATTATTTATTCAGCTTTCAGATGATGTATAAATCCCAATTTTAAAAAAATTGACCCTTATGACTGGTTTTGTGGTCCTGGTTCACTCTTCTCAGCTTTATAATGGCAGTGAATGGGGGTCAAGATTTTGAAAACTATAAAAGTGCATACTTCATAAAAGTACTCCACATGGCTCTTGATTAAAGGCCTTCTGAAGCGAAGTGATGCATTTGTGTAAGAAATAAAACCCTATTTCCATATCCAAAATATCTAAATCCATACAAAACGTTATAAACTGTAATGTAGCTTCCGTTAACTGTCGTACGCTCATTCACAAGAGAGCGGCGTTCCAGTGGATGACGCTTCAAAATCTTGACCCCCATTCCCTGCCATTATAAAGAATGAAAGAGCCAGGACATTTTTCAATATAACTCCGGTTGTATTTGTCTGAAAGAAGAAAGTCATATACACCTATAGAAGGGCTTGAAGGGGAGTAAATCATGGGCTAATTTTCATTTTTTTTTCTTCCTTTTAAAACTGTATATTTGAAAAATTGTACTTTGGTGATGGCAAAGCTTAATGTTTACAATAAAATTATAATTACAGGACTACTCATTAGGCTTAGGAAAAATTTGATAAAAGCACCCATAGCCATACTGTAGTAGTGAATATCAGCACAGTAGTGATTACTTATTATGGCCTTGTGCTGTTATCCAATACAGCACAGCAGCACTCTTCATGCAAACATTGCTTAGTTATAATAACTTTAGAATATTGTTTTGTAATAACTGTTTTATTACTATGGCTGCTTGACCAATTCAAGCGTCTCTGAGTCAAAGTTCACTAAAAGCCTCCTTTATCTGAGTTCCAGCCTGGCAACAGTTGGGTTAAAGTTGTGTGTTCAGCAACAATCTCCAGAACTCTGACAATAAACAGAGGAATCTGGACTTTGTCAGTAGACTATAGTCTGTGATTCTGGAAATATGACACAGGGTATGACCACACACACACACACTGTGACATGGGGTCACAGTACAGCCCGGAATCAAATAAAGAGGGTCAACAGCTAAAATAACTAATAGTAATCTGCATGGTCTGCACAGTCAATACATCTGATAAAGCAGCTGTGTACAGTGCGTCATGAATCAATAAACCAATGCGCCACAAGAAACAGCACAAACACGAAGCCTCGAAACGTTACTTGAGTGTATTTACAGCCTTTGTTCAGCCCCGCCGAAAACAATGAGCCTCAAAATGTGAAGGTTTATTTTAAAACTGACGTGGCAGGACATTTAAATAGAGCAAAACACGTCACGCTGTCACTCAAAGTTCCGCTCGCGACTGAACTCACCTCCTCCGTGGCGGTGGGACTGTAATACACGAGAATGACCGTCGTTAGTATGTTAATAAGGAGTCCGATGATGGTCAGCGTGTTCGGCGCGACCCACGTCGGGATCTGCTCGACCAGCCAGTTCCAGTATATCTGGCAGGGCGGCTCGAAGAGAGAGCGTCCGGCCGCGCTGTACTTGTGTTCCTCCAGGCGCTTGAGCTGGACAGCTGACAGCGGCTCCGGACAAGCGCACGGAAGCATTATGATCGCTCTTTTGGCAAGGGCAATGCAATGTTTTGGTCCGAATTCCCAGGTGTCCACTTAGAAGAAGTCATTAGCATGCGGCAGTTACGTGTGGAGAGTCATATTTGATTAGCGGAACCGACGGTCTCTTCCGTTTCTAACAGTTAAGAGCAGATAAACAGAGGGGCAGGAAACTGCGTGCACGGAAGTGGACACAACCGGGAAATTTGAACGAGTGCTGCCTGTACCGCGTCTGACCAACTTTCTGGGGCCAGTTGCACGGACATGAATAGTAAGACTGATTGTCTATTGCTAATTGGTGAAATTAGTTCTTAAGACACAGTCTTAATGTAGTGACTATGTTCATGCAGCTGGCCCCTAATGTTGACTTTCTGATTTACGTTACGTTACTTATTTTAAACTAAAGCTATTAAAAATCGTTTTCGGTAAAATAAAATATTAAGTCAGTATTAGATGAAAAGCTTAAAGACAAAAAGGAGAAATTTAGCAACTTACTGAAATATGTTGAACTAGTAAAATGACTAGAACTACTTTTAAAATGTTTCTGTTTAGCTTTAATGTATTAAAAACCCCAATTATGATGACAAAAAACACATAACAAAATTACTATAGCTTAAAATAAAATTTAAATATACAAATAAATGCAAATTAGATATTAATAAATACTAAATGGAACATTAATAACACTGAGTCCTGTGGCTAACCAGTACGCTGCTTCAGTGCTTTTCACTCATTTCAGATCATTATCGGATATAACATTGGCAAACCATACTGTCCTTATTTATCAGTGCATTATACGTGTTAAATATGTTGAATATCGTAACTGTTGTATGAGTCTTTGGTGTATTTCAATTGCTGTACTAAAATTCCTGTGTAAAAATTCCCAACAAAAAGTGCAAATACCAAGATGATGCAAATAATTAACCTAAAAATAAAACAAACATCATCAGACATAGATGACAAAAATAAACATTTAATCTATGATGTGTCATTAGGGACTCAACATATAGCCTCTTTAAAATGCTGTACTGTACAATTTGTGCACAAATATTTATAGATAACTCGACTTGCATTTCCTAATGGAAATTCCCGTGCTTGCAAGGCTGTATATATATATATATATATATATATATATATATATATATATATATATATATATATATATATATATATATATATATATATATATATATTTAGGAATTGTTTTAACATAAATATAGACAGAGATGGAGATGCAGTATGCAAACTACAGTTTTGCCCAATTTTGCCATCTGCATTAAAATAATATATTTGGAAACAAAAAGCCTTTTAAAAGAAAAAGAAACCATTGTTTTTCATACAGAGACATTTATTCAACTGTCATGCTAAAATGAACATTGGCATGTACTATCAAGTATCCTTAGACAAACTCAACATCTTCTGTAACGTTCAGATCTCGTCTCACATCTGATGATAGTTGCACAGTATTGATATTGCATATCTAAGTGGATTTCAGTACATTCATTAACGTTAGGAAAACTCAGGGGGAAATCAAACAAGAAAATAAAATAAAGACAGAAACAGCAAAACCCAGACTTGTGCTCATTTCGGACCACCCTTGTCTCCCAAACCCAGAAAAACTTATATGAACTGCATTACCATATCTGTAACTGACTGCTCTAGATTTTACACAATAAAACGTCTATTTGTGATTATATTTTGAAGCAACCATCCAGTTTACTGAAGTCATGCATTTGAGTTCCAGCGGCATTTCTTAAAACACAGCTTTACATGATCGCACGGTGACAGACGCAGAGTTTTCTAGAACTATCGATCCATGTCTGAACACAGCATACCATGCCAAAGTTTAGACACATTATTTGAAGTAGTGACCGGGGCTTCTGGGTAATCATTGGGTGAGTCAGCCCTCAGATGGCTCCCTTCTTCTCTGACTCCTCAGAGGTCTTAGACTCGTTCATGTACTTATCAATGAGGTGTAAGGGAACGCCCCGCTTCATCAGCTCAAAGAACGTAAAACCTCCTGAAAAAGGGGAACGATAGACCGTCAGAATGGTGACACTGAAAACAAGGATATTTTGAAATATGTATTTGTTCTTCATAACATATAGTAGCCTTGAAAGTATTTGGACATGTAAGCCACATTTAAAAATGTCTTTGCACTGCATAGCAAAATATCACCTAGTGATACTCATAAAAAAGACAACACACTTTTCACGCAGAACACTTCACAATGTTAATTTTTTTTAAATAAACTAGCATTCGCCAAGACACGTGTGAACTTGAGAACTGACTTCAGACATCCAATCGAAAAAAAAAGCCCAAACGTAATTTGTTTGTATGTCTTTGTGAAAAGAACATTATTTTTAGCATACAAAAAAAAATACTTTTCTGTTTTTACACTGAATGCAATGTGTTCTGTTATTCTGACATTTAATTACACGTTACTGGCATTAAATTAAAATTCATAATAGTAAATATGTATATTAAATGCAATTAGTTGAACTTAGTTGAGCTCTTTTGACTCCCTTTGGTAGACTTAAGTACATCTTTATATATAATTTCATAATTACATCGGTTGTCTTTGAAATATAGTAAAAGTGTATCACTGAATGTACTGACAAAATATTATTTAATGTCATTTCTATTGAAACTCGGGAATTTAAATATATTTGAAAATATACACATTTGTGAAGCTGTAATTTAGATCATTTAAAATAAATTAACTTTAAATGTAATATTGAATAATGCACAACAGTAAAAATTATAACCAAATAGATTACATGTGTTTTAGTAAGTTATCGACTCTTGAAAATAAGTGTACCTCTTTAAAGCACAACATATGATTATTAAAACATTAAGATTAAAATCTACTTTAAAGTAAAATGTTTAATTACAAAGTGCACTGTGTTAAGAAATGATCCAAGTACACTTAAGGGTGTTTATTTCATCATTATATTATCTATAAGTATTTTTAACATATACTTTTAAGATTAAAAGCATAGTCAATACACTTAAGTGAACAATATCTTTTAAGTTTTATTTTCTAATATAAAGACATTCAAGCTTTTAAGTGTGACTTAAATGTCCAAAAACCTTTTAGGCCATACAGAGAGAAGAGGTGGAGAGACGGACACAAAGTGTGGGAAAGAGGAGAGGGACAACATTGAAAGATCAGGATTTTTCAGCAGCACACATGTTGAGGCAGCGAGTGCAAGCTTTTGCAGCTATTGAGGCGCTCATAACTCATTTCATCGTTGCATATCTTGTCATTGATTGCTGTAGCATGTTGAGCTGCATGCAGTTGAGTGTTTCTTAAGCAGGGATGCTAGTCTTGACTTTGTTTTGAATCTGACCACTTGGTCTCAAGGGAAAGAGATATCTCATCCTATTTTGTGTCATTTTTTTCTAAACTTGCTAGGTTTTAACTGCAGCAAGTTCCCACTCTGGTTTAACCATGCATTTCCATATGCAAAACCAGCCTGTAACTAATTTATATATGTAACAAGTAAAGTAGCACATCATAAAGTAGCATTTCCAGTATATAAATGGCTGCAAGCCAAGCATAGAGCTTCCATTCTGGAGAAAAAAGAGTCTCAGTTAGATGCTGTTGAGAAAAAAGTAAGAAAAAAGTAATTTAGCACATATTCAAAATTAGTTTTTATAAAGAGTAGCGCAATATTGTAACATTCCCCAACACTGGTTGCATGCGCAGTATCAATTCTGCATGGATAAAGCAGTTCAAATTTAAGTTCTTGTAGAATCCTGTAAAACATTCTCGAGTCAGAAATATAATTCTTGAATTTTAGGGCATTACACACCAGCAAAGAGCAAAAGCAGGATTATTGGCAACCAAGGGATGCAGAATGAATGAAAAATAAGCTTCATATGCCCGAAACCATATGAAAGCTTACCTTGAATGAGAACAACACAGTAACTATTCCTGAGTGATGGCTGGGGGAGAAAAGAAAATACGGATTAAACCCAAAGTTTACATGAGGGAGTTATATGTGCCTCGGGGTACATCGCTGACTTAGTCATTACAGATATAACATGAAGGAGTTAAAGGACATACCACAGTCTACAGAGAGGGAAACACAGCAATATGGCAAGGTATGAAAACATGTCAGCACATGATACAATATGCAAACATTGAATCAGAATCAGAATGAGCTTTAATGGCCAGGTGTGTTTACACATATGAGGAATTTGTTATAGTGACAGAAGATACACAGTGCAACAGAATGACAGCAACAGCACAGGACACAGACAACAAAAGAACAATATACAAATAGGCAATGTACAAAATGACAAAAACAATATACAATACAGACAATTATGTGTGTACAGGTCTGATGTGCAAATTTGAAAAGAAAAAGAAAAGAATGTGTGATGAATAAATAATAGTGTTGGGTGTTCCATGTTTAATGTTAAGTGTTCATGAGATTAACATTGGCATGTAATCAGAGATTTAATCAGGTCCAGGATTCTTCACAGACCTGTTAAACAATGTGACTGTGTTTCTGCAATCTGTTGCATTATGGGATGTGTGGTCCAGTGGCAGTGATGAGATGAAATTGCTTTGGATTTGCTGCATGCTGTTGCAAATTCTCCGTTTATGCTAGTTATGCCGGAGTAACAACATACTGAAATGGTCATATTTTGTTGAGAGAGGTCTTGTCTAAATGTATCTACTGTATTTATCTTAATTTTTATTTTTATAACATTTTAATAAAACTATAAATATTAAAAGGTATAGATCAAACTAACTTCAAATGTAAATGGCATTAACATGGCATTTATTATTACTGGCATTTATTTTATTGGACATGGTAACTTAAATTATTATTACTATTTATTAAATCAGCCTGATTAAATCAGCCTCAGAAAAGAAAAGAGTCTTGCCATAATAAACGCTTTGTTTGTTCTAGAAATAAAATGCGATGAAAAGCTGAACAGTATCACTATAAAAAGTGCAGAATATGAACAAAAAGCATAATACATAGAATTAATATAAATGAAAGGAATATATAAAGAGCACTGAATCTTTACCATATGGCTTCCATGCAATACTTACCTTGCAAATTCACAGAAGACATTGAGAATGCTCATATTACCAGTTTAATAAACAATCTTTTGCATATTCATTGTTTGGCTGGCAGTGAATACAGTGTGTAAGTCGGTAAGGAACTCTTGACAGGCTATTCCTCTTCAATAAAAATCGAGTTCAATATGCTGTATTGAATTGAAGAAGTGAATTAGCCACACAGTACATCCTCATAAAGCAGAGGTGCAAGATCAGGGGTCTCTTCCTCCCTAAAAAGTTAATCTCCAACCCAGATAAAACACAACTGAAGCTGCTAATTACTATCCTCAGAAGTACTTGATAATTACAAAAAGGTGTGTTTGATCAGGGTTGGATCTGAACTTTACAGACGGGTACCCCTGCCAGATGATCATTTTAATGCACAGACTGACCTTTGACCTCTAGTTTGCAGTCCACCTGAGCGTCTCCGAGGTCATTGACAGCCTTGCAGGTGTAAACACCTCCGTCAAATGGGCTGGGCTTGCGGATCTCAAGCGTACACACACCCTGGTTGCTGAACATGCGGTACCGTGGGTCGTCTATGATGGCAAACTTGTTTTTCATCCAGATTATCTTAGGCTGTGGGCAGTAATGAAGTAAAGTATGAGAACACGGTAAACAACAGATAACATTACTGGTGAAGAGGAACCAAATTCATCAAACACGTGGAGTGAAAGCTGCTACTCGTCTCACATGTGCTGACTGCAGTAGAGTATAGAGTGACAGAAAAACAATATGATCCAGTGTGTCTGTGCTCAAAGATTATAACTAGCAGGTACTGTTAAGCCCACTGGAACACCCGCAGGTCAGGCCACAAAGAGCTAAATACAGGTGTAAAGCCACATGGTTTTCTCAAAACTTGAAGGAAAGATAGCGATATGCATCAGAACTTAATTTAGGCCAATAGGTTTTCATGGAATCATTGCCATTCATGCATATATTTTTTTTTTCTATGTCATTTTTTAGCCCCTTTTATCTGCACTTCAGACCACTTAGCAAGGGTTGAGTTTCTTTGACCCTGTTTACATCTGGTATTAACATCTGTTTCAGTGAACGGCACTAAATATAGATTTAAACAATGTCCAAAATGTTTTGTGATCCGATTACTCAAATTATATTCAGAGGTTTTTCAGAAACTCATGTGACCGTGTTGCATTTGAATGTCAATGAATACATCTTGATGTGTCTGTGAAAAATTGCGTACTCGTATGTAAATCAACGTTGAGCTAAATATTAGGGTTTTAAAATCTGCAGTTAAAATTCAGCTTAACTTACTGGACCACATATTCCTTAATATTATCATTATAATTGTTATATTGTTGTTATTTTACTTGATTTAATTTCTTATTTCTGTCTGTGTGTAGTTCAAAATGGTGCCGTTTGCTTGCTCTGTTTAACTTTGAAAAATCCTTAAAAGAAAGTATTTTAAAATGCAGCTTAATTGGAAATAAACAAACAATCCAAAAAATGAATATTAGAATATCATAAAACATAATATGATTAATATAATATGATGAATGGCTGCTGCTTCAGCTTTGTCATCACAGGAATAAATTACATTTGAAAATATATTCATATAGAAAACAGTTATTTTAAATGGAAATAATATTTCACAATAGTGTAGATCACGCGACGCATCCATCCATATCTCGCGTTTGATACTAGTCCTCAACTAAAATATATTTTTGTGTCATTTTTGGCTACATTAGAATTCAAACCGGTTATATTTAGCAGTTTTTGTGCTTTAACAAATGCCATAGTAAGTGATCAGGTGTAAACAAGGCCTTCGTGTCTAAATGATCTAAATTGAAGTATGCTTGAATAATTGAATAACATGCAACATGGACTTAACTGTCAGAGCAGGTGTCAGAAAAAATCATGTGGCAAAAGAACACATTTGAGGTAGCTTTCTAGTGGAGTGTCCTGTCAGTCACCTACCCGAGGATTGGCGCGCACGCTGCAGTTCAGGGTGGCGTTGTACCCAGCGACGGCGAAGGTGTTGATAAGCGGCTGAGTGAAAGTGGGCGGCTCGGTGAAGTCACGGTCGTTATACTCTGGGATTTTCAGATGCAAGCCTGATTGAGAGTGAGAGGAAGAGCGAGAGAGAGAGGAGGAGGAGGAAGAGTGAGAGGGGAAGGGAGAGTGGGGCTTTGCATGATACGAGCCGTTGGCTGTATCATGGGGGAATTTCCCTTATGTGATGAGGAAGAGACAACATTTATTATCAGCATTGGCAAAGCGTGACACACAGTCTGTTAAAGATATAATCTGCACTTGGTTATTGTCACTCCAGTAATTTGTGGCAAATAAACAAATATGTGCGGTTGTAGCATTACTAGCATATAGGGAGAGTCTATGTAGACATATCAGGCAGAAGTATCAAATTTGTGAAGTTACTACGAATGGCAGTTCATACCTTTAACATTCCACTAAAGCTCCCTTGAGTCAAAACTCAGACTTTACCCCAGGGGTGCGCAATCTTGCTCAAACTCCAAACCTTGATTAGCTTTGTTTAGTTGATATGCAGGACTCTGCAGGAATGTGTCCTAATTTATAAGACGTTTTTACCAAACAGTGTTATTTAGCATTTTTATCAACTATTATAGTTTTTATGTTTTCATTTTAATTTCAAATTTAGTTACATTTTAAATTATTTAGTTACATTTTATATAATTTCTGCTTAATTTCAATTGAATGTTTAATATTTTTATTAACAATAACAACACTGGCCCCAAATCATAGTATGTTAAAACAGTTCTAACATTTCTGTTGGATTCTGACATGTGCATTTGTGCCATCAAGCCAATATTCCCAATCACACTTTAAGCAAGTTGTAAAAACAATGTGAGAGTTAAGTGATGATTTAAGGCTGTGAATTTAGCTAATGCTTTCAAGTGGTGTGCAGCAAGAGGGCCTGTGATATCAAGATCCTGTCCTTCTAAAGATCCAAATAATGGACTTTCCCATCAACATACATGCTTTTAGTGTTTTATACCTATTCATATTGGAACAAAGCCTTCATTTTAAGGAGCAGAACTGAAAAACCCTAATTTGCATTGTGCAGGGACTAGATTTCAATTAAAAGCCTGACTAAATATATAAAGACCCACCAAGCAGGATGTTGATTAGTATATTAGCGTTAATTAGGACATAAGCCCTCCGGTGCAAATGCTGTAAATTCCCCTGTGATTTCTCAGATTATAAAACAATTCAAATTAAAACACACGATGCAGTTCCACATCAGCCAGGCCTAAATTAGTATTGAAAAGCACATTTGTTAGGCTTAAGAAAACTGCTGTAAGTGATTTCCGAACCAGTAGTGAAAGCACCACTAGAAAAATATGGATTTTTTTTATTTCCATTCATTTCGTTGCTAGATGGTTTTATCTAGATCAACGGTTCATTTTGTTTTATTTTGACACTGAACACCATACCAGCTGCAGGAATGAAGAAACACTTCCTCCAGTAGTCCCGCCCCAAATACTTGGTTGAGTTTGGAAGAGAGCGAGTTTTCTGATTGGCTAAAATGCACAGATTCTATTTTGCTGTTTACCGTGCTGTTTAATGCTCAGGACACCCGGACATTTTACCCGGGGTATTCCATTAAAAAAAAAACAAAAAAAAATCACTTACTGCAGCACTAAAAAGGATTTAGACGAGCAGTTATTTTACAAAGGAGTAGAGCGGAGCAGAGCCTTACCTTCTTTCATGATCAGAGCACTGTCTTTAGTGGCAGTGGCACTTTCACTTAAGCCCACCATGTTCTCTGAGTAGATCCTGAAGAAATACTCGTTCCCCACCACCAGATCTGAGATTGTGACGCAGGTACGATGGTAGTGCTCTATACAGGTGTACCACTCCTGCAACAAACACACATGCTTATCAGACTTTTTGTCCTCTTAAAACATTACAAATATCTTTACAAAAACGTCTATAAATTGGGTAAACCATATAGTTAAGTCACTACTATATTACAAAAAGATACATTATTGAAAAAACAGCAAATTATATATGTTTGAAATCTGTGTTAAATATGAGTATCATAGAAGTACAATGAAAGTTTTTCCAGACCATTGTTTTTTTGTCAGCTTTCTGGATGGTGTAGCCTGTTATGTGTGCATTGCCGTTGTCCTTGGGTGGGTTCCAGTCCAGTGCTACATTATTCCCCCAGACCTCTTCAATCTTTACAGCCTGCGGTGGGCCTGGAAGATCTGGGACAGATGGCAAACAAAACTCTTCAACTGTGCTTTGATGGAGAACATGGTGGACTTAGGTTAACGTTACATCATGCATTTCTTAAAGTATATTTTAAATATCATATATTTCTTATTAATACTTTAGCATTATTAGCAATATAGCTAGCATTAGCACAATATGTTCAACATTTAGCAGTGTTGGTATTGTTAACTAAAACGTAAACATTGTTTTCTAATTGAAATGAATCTGAAACACTATTAAATAAATACATATTATATAAATATAAGACGTTTGTTAAATAAATGTGAAATGCCACCTTGAAAATGAACTTTAAAATAAGTTGAATTTGAAATACTAAAATTACTTCAAAAACTGAAATAAAAATGCATTTCTTAAAAATGTTATTTAAAAAATACAAATAAAAAAGCACATAACAAAATTACTAATACTAAAAAAAAAAAAAAAAAAAAGATAATTCAAAATATTAATAGTTAACAACGTTATATAAATTATACTAAAAACACTGTAAATATTACAGACTTATGAAGACTTTCCTTTGAAAACATTTTACCTTTTTTATTTATTTATTATTGCATTTTTCTTAACTAACCGACTATCTGGATGTCCAACGTGGCCGTGTCGATATGTTTCTCCACTTGTACGCTCAGTTCGTATTTTCCAGAGTGTTTACGCTCTGCTTTGCGGATGAACATGATGCTGTCACAATCTGAGTTGCGAATGCTGATGGTTTGTTCAATCGGCTGACCCTCCTTTAACCAATTGACTTTTGGCCTAGGTTTACCCTAAAAAGACAAGTTTTATTTTGTGACCCAGAGAGGAGGAATTCGTTCGAGGGTTTATCATCATGATCGGTTGACTCACCACAAATGGCACGACGAGGTTGACGACTTCGCCAACCTTTCGAATGTACGTCTGCTTCAAGTGTCGAGGTATGCGAATCTTAGGAGGCTCTGCCAAACAAACAAGAGAGCAGAACCAGCTAAAACATCTTTATAACCATAAATAATAATGATTTATCTAAATGATATATGATATTAGTTATGTGGCAGCAGGCTCTCACCGATAACCTCTTTGACCAGTATGGAGTGTTGGGTTGTGCGCGGTGGACTGGCCCCAGCAGCATTTATGGCCTTGACGCGAATCAAGATCTTGGCCTCCACTGGCAG
Source organism: Oxygymnocypris stewartii (assembly GCA_003573665.1). NCBI lineage: Eukaryota > Metazoa > Chordata > Actinopteri > Cypriniformes > Cyprinidae > Oxygymnocypris > Oxygymnocypris stewartii. The sequence continues at coordinate 1,229,298 of QVTF01010565.1, read as the reverse complement.
ACCGGTTATAGTGTACCTTGTTTTGTCAATCAGTTCTTTATTAGCAAGTATCCATTCGTCAGCTGTCAAATGTAGTATTGCATAAGCACAAATTGCATGAACACCCTCCAGTGGAGAACAACTTATGCAAAGCATACAGTATATGTTTTAGTCTTACTTCCTTCAATGCAGTATTCAACTTGGTAGCCATCAAGTCCAGCGGCACCGATGGTCTCTGGGGGTCTCCACTTCATGGTCACTGTGTCATCTGTGACGTCATCCACCACCAGCGTTGTGGGTTCACTGGTCACAGCTAGTGAATGTATTTAATGAAGGTAGTGATTAGTGTTGCTGAATATTTTATCATATCTTCAGTTCATTTTCTAAACATGAAACATAATTTATTGTAAAACGACTAGTGTAAAAATATTTTTAAATGCATCCATAGATGCTAATTTGAGATGTTTAATCCTTAGATGTATCAATCTATTTTTATTTTTTCTTAGTTACTCTGGATACATGTTGTAAGTCTCGATTTTTTTTCAGTAATATTCTTTGCATAATTTGTTCTAAAATTAAAACCCTAAAAATGTATTTTTCAAATGCATCCTTAGATAAATGATGGACAACCCGAATTGCAGAAATGTTGGGAAGTTTTTAAAATGTGAGTTTTTTTGAGACCTGTAGCAAGCATCAAATTTGAAATGAGCTCATTTAGTGGATAAAAGTGTAAAATATCTCAGTTAAACATTTGTTATGTTGTCTATGTTCTATTGAGAATAAAATATTGGCTCGTGTGATTTGAACGTCTTTTAGTGTTCATTTTATTCAAATTTTTTAGAAATCCGGAATACGGGTTGTATACTATTCCTAATTTATCTATTTTTATTCACATCTGTTTATTTCAGATTAATGCAATAATAAGTCTCTGAATGGTTTTAGCCAATATTTTTTTTCTGAAATTACAACAAATTCAGCCTTAGATGCCTAATCTCCCCCGAATTATTTAAATGTTATTTTTGTGTAATAATGAGTGTTACTGCATGTATTCAGACAATATCTTTGCATAATCTAAAACCGTAAAATATATATTTCAAATGTATCATTACATACAAGAATATTTTCTGTTTTTTTTCTCAATTTTGTTAATTAAAACTTGATTCTCACATTCAAGAATGTCTGATACACTCTCAAGACATCGTTTAAATGCATCCTTAGATGTTAATAATTTTTTTCATCTCTGTTTAAGTGTAAAAATAAATGTTTCTAAATTTTGTCCGCCAATATGTTTTGCAGAATTTGTTCAGAAATTTCTCAGGTTTACTCTTAGATGCATAAATTAATTTTTTCTATATATTTTTTCTGTTTATTTCGAATAAAATAACAATTAGTGTTACTGAATGTTTACAGACAATATTTTCCCATCAAAAAGTCCATACAAATAAATATTTGAATGCATACATACATTATTTCTATTTGTTTTCTCTTATTTATTTTGATCATTGAACTTGACTCCCACATTCAAAAGTGTTTAATACACTCAGAAGAGTCTATTACCTGCCACTGTGACCCTACATTATTTGAAATCAAGCTCTTTCTGCATGAAGCAATAATTTATCCAATTTATAATTTCTTCTTGTTCTTTATTTGTTCATTATTTACTAATATTACACATTTCTTCCCCTGAAACACACACACACACAGTTTTGAAGAATTTTGGTGACTATTCCTTTAACCCATAAAATGATGGCCACACAAGTGTACACCAAACAGAAACACACGTGAGAGAGGATCTCATATCTCACTGGTATGTCATGAATTTCACAAGTGTTTCTCATTAGTATAGACTCTTCTATTCTCATGCAACTCTTCATGTCGCTATAGCAGAGACTGTGTCTGATCTCATAACATTATAATCTGCAGATGGCTTGGCAGCCATTATAAAGTCGTACTCAGTATCTCCTAAATCTCAGGCCTGTCCTGTGGAGGTCACAGACCGAATGTTTTGGATGCTGGTGTGAGCACAGCAACACCTGTTGCATAGGAACCCGAAAGGGAACAATAAAAAAGCTCTGGAGTCTCTGCAGTGTCTTTGTCTCACTTAATGGGATATGGGTAAATTATAATGCTGTGTGTTATGTTACATAATAGAGATGGTGCTCAGGACATAACTGATTTGAAGAGACACAATATCCCATTGATAATTCAGATGGGCCACTGGTGTACTCACCCAGGGGAATGAAAGGTTTGGAGGGTTCACTGGGTTTGGAGACGCCGATAGCGTTAACTGCAAAGACTCGCACCTCGTATGGCACACCTTCAATCATCTTTTTTGGCTCGAAGGTGGTCTCTTTGCAAAGGTCGAAGTTCAGCCTCATCCATCGAGAGCTTTGTTTCTTCTTTCGCTCAATGAAATATCCTGAGTTATGTCAACAAAAGCATGAATTAACTAAACATTATGCAAATTAATGTTACGCTAATAAGAGTCTCTAATTCTCAACACCATATTTAAGGGGGTCATTTGTAATAAATTATATATTAAAATAGAAAACGGTAAATTGAAATGTAAAATGTAATGTTTTCACCAAACAAAAGGTAAAGTTGTTTTAAAAAAAAACTCAAAACCTAAATTTAGCAGGCTTCTAAAATATCAATAATATGCATTTTTTATGCACAGGAAGTTGATTTACCAAGGATGGGGGAACCACCATCATAGTGTGGCGGCTCCCATGTCATAGTGCACCAATCTCCACCCACATCAGTAACCCGAGGAGCCTCAGGGGGATCTGGGATATCTAGATAAAACAAAATATGGTACGATGTCCAGTGCCTTCACCCAAACAAACATTGTTTTTTCAGGATAAGGTATCTTACCTACAACTTTGATTTTAACACTAGCTGTGTCCTCTCCAGCTTCGTTCTGAAGGACGATCTTGTAGTTTCCGGTATCTTCTCTTTCTGCGATATCAATAGTGAGGCAGGTGTGGTCTGCAAATGTCTCTGCACGAACCCGATTTCCTGAGTCAAGGATGACCTGAAACAACCCATGAGCCCAGTTTAATCCAGGTTATTCAGCTGTTTTTCTTTCTTCTCCTCTCTACTCACCCGTTCTCCCTTCATCCACACGACTCTGGGTGCTGGTTCTCCACTAACAGGGATCTCCAGGCGGAGTTTGTTTCCAGCCACAATGGTCACTGTGTTGTCCTGGACATTCAGTGCCTCTAAATGCACCCTGGGAGGATCTGCAGAGTTGATCCAAAGGGCATTCTTTCAGAGAGGGTTTTAGCATAAATATGATAAGCATTAGAGATAACTTTTGGATTGTTGCTGTACCTATGATGTGCACTTTGGCAGACAGCGTGTGTGTGTATCCCTCAGGAACAAAGGTATAGTCGCCGGCATCTTGAATAGTGGAGCTCTCAATGTCAAGGCTGTGATTCCTGTAAGGTAAAAAAAAAGCACAAATGAGAAAGAAATCTATGGAAGCCCATTTCCACCACAGGCTCACCACAAAAAAGTTTTGCGAAAGAATTGCCAGACAAACTTAAGGAAAAATTAGGAGAAACAACAGTAATATTAATTTACTAACCATAATATTAATGTTAATTTTGGTAATGATATATTATAATATTATCTAAGTATAATTATTATTATATATAATGGAATTTGAAGTTGAGAACCACTCTTAAATTACATCCTTGGACCAGCAACAAACCAACTTAAGGTAGTCAAGATAGAGGTTAATTGTCCATCTAGTGACCTGTTAGAAACCAGTTACCATGTTCCACAGCTACTTTTATACATGGTACGTTTATAGTTTTAGTTCATTTATATATATATGTATATATATTTGTGCAGCATATGAGTCGATGAGCGGATGGGATTGGGATTAGTTTAATATTGAATGACTAAATTGGTGTACTTGGTTCTTTGTATAATGCTGAGGCGTTCGCTAGACTGGATGAGCTGGCCGTTCTTGTACCAGCGGCCCGGGACATTTCCAGGGTAAATCTCACAGTTCAATTTAAGAGGCTGACCCAACAACATTGTCACACTCTGTAGATCCATTAAAATCTTCAGAGGCTTCACTGAATCATCCAATGGCAGGTAACAGGAAACAAAATAAAAAGACAAGAATTAATAAACAGAAGAGAAAGAGTGAAATATAGATGCTTTTGATTCAAATCAAAAGCTTTAGAAAGTTCCTTAAGGCAAATGTCACTCAAATAGCAATATTATCATACGATCAACTTGAACGTGCGCTTCAGTGTTGCCCCCGGTGGCCATCAGGGAGTAGGTGCCAGTGTCATCCTTTGTGGCGTCGTCAATGATCAGCCAGTGTTTGGTCCCATCGCTTTTCACACGGTACCGTGAGCGCACCCCTGTAGGGACCTCCACCCCATTCTTCATCCTGTACCAGACAGTCAGCAAAGAGGTGAAGTCATTTTGCTTTGCTTGTTTAACACAAAAAATCTCAACTGCACATACCATTTAACTTTGGCTCCTTCCTCAGACACCTCACACTCCAGTTCAATTCTCTCGTTCACTGTGGTTTTTACAGGCTCCAGCTGTTTCACTATGTTCACAGGCAGTTCTACATAGGACCAAAAGAGTACATCATCAAATCATTGGCAGGCAGTGTTCAGGAAAGTCAGCATTTATCAGTTCTGTCACTTTTTGAGCATGAAATTGTAGGCTGGACGCACCTTTCACAAACAGTTCAGTGGTGCACTTCTCTTCTCCTGCAGAGACTGAGTAGGCAGCATCATCGTTTATCTGACAGTTGTTAATAACCATTATCCGCTGAGTGCCTTTTTGCTCAAAGATAAACCTGCACAATCAATTCTTTAGTTACTGGAAGTTAAGAGGCTGTTTTTACTTCACATTAACATTATTAGGATTCGTTAATTTAGTTAGTCAGTCATCCATCCATCCATCTATCCTGTTATTTATTTAACCTTTCTTAAGTTCATTCATTCAGTCTTTTATTTTTTCATCCAATCAGTCTTTCTTTCTTTCTTTCTTTCTTTCTTTTTTAACTTATTCTTTTATCTATTCTGCTGAATTCCACAATTAAAAATGTAAGTTACGAAAGAGTAAATGGATTTGTTCAAAAGTTAATTCTGGTCCTTTTATGTGATTAATCTGATTGTACTTTGCTCATAAATACACAAAACTTGACCTTGTTTTGGCTTGTTTTGGAGACAATATAGACAAAATATCTGGCCATATTGTGTCTACGTTGTGTGTATGCTGATATTCAGTACAATACAATTTTTGTTTGACATTTTAGTTGTTATTCCATTCAACATATGCAATATATTACACTGTACATACAACAAGGCACTGAAAGCATTTGCACAGACACATACAGCAGAAATGTGCTTACTCCTTTGGTTCAGATATACAAGACAGTCCTGAGGACTGGCTGACTTACTTCCTATTACTTTATGGTGAACAGAGGACCAGAACAGCCGGAGCACAGGATGGAGAAGGTGGAAGTGGAGGTTATGGCAGACAGGTGGAATCACCATTGCATAACAGACAGAAAGGACAGATAGACATCATGCCTAGATCAAAACAGGGCTGGAAGAGCTATTAGTGTTATATTTACTGTTTATAGAGAGAGAGAAAGAGTAAAGTTGGAAGAAGAGAGAGTCCTCCAAAAAGCAGGGAACACTTGAAGATAAGCAACCAGAAAACTGCACCGACCACCCAAATGGCTTTAATTTAGTTGCTCTGAGTCTGAACAACCATTGAGAAGTGGGTTGAAATATGCTTTTCCTTCATTTTCAAATAACTTCATAACAAATCATTGTCTTTTACAATTATTAATAAATTAAGCAAAATGAATACTGTTATAGAAACTATCCACTTGTGTTCATTTACTCCTTAGCATTAAACATTTTCTTAAAAAATAAGATAAAAAAATTGTTAATAATTCACTAATATTTCAATAATATGTAATGAAACATAATTCACATTATTACAAAATATTTTGTGTTTACATTTTATTTATTGCAAAGCTACAAATGATTACAAAACGATGTTTTTGTGTAAAGTTTATTTTGTCTTATATTTATTATGCCAAATAGCGGACCAGTGACTGTTTGTGCGGTGTTACCCTAACATATTTCTCCAGAGCATTAGAGGTAAATATATACACAACTCTATTAAAGTCCTGTGAGGGTGTTGGTGCCTTTATTCTGTACAGCTTTCTGTTGTTAAATACTCACTGTACACTACATTTAAAACTTCAAATGTAGCTCAAGAGCTTTACATTGGCCTTCAATCACATAACATCTTTTAAACATTTCTGGAAGTTATCATATGGCACAGATTAATGTTTAAAGAGTGTTGCGTGTTTGCCAGGTACGAAATGCTGATGGTTCACTTGTGTGTGTAGCAAGTGTGTTTGCTGCAAACAGTCATTTCTGCATCCCCTGTGACCAGTAAGCCAAAGAACACAATAAATAAAGGGTTTAAGCAGGTTGGTGTATACAGTGGGTTTCACATGAGCGTGTTTCTAAATGTCAACCCTAAATGTAGTTGTAAAAATTAGTATGTAAGAATAGGAGGTGACATACTTTGGAGTAGGGCGGATCTCTTGTCCATTCTTGTACCATTTTAACTCCACGGTCGGGTCAGCAAGGTCCACAATTAACCGAATCTTTCCACCTTTGTCCACCTGATATGCAGGTTCCAGTCTCTTGGCAAATGCTACAGTGGAGAGTTAAAGTAATAGTTCACCCAAAAATGAAACATTCCTGATAATGTACCCTCAGGCCAACTGAAGAATTGTACATGTTACATGTGAACTGAATACTGCACATTTATCAAACAAAATAAACATCTAATAGAGTTTAAATCAGCACCTTCACTCTTTTTCTCCACCTTTTTAGCTTTCTTCAGTCTTTTCAGCAGGCCTCTGAGATCGGTGATGCCATAAGTAAAAGCAATCTTCTCATATTGATCAGGTCGGGCATTTTTCAAAATCTCCCACACATCCACCTCAGCGACTTCCTCTTGCTTGTGCTCCCTGACATCACAGAGCAGAAAGACAGTAAGAGGTCAGAGCTCATGGCTAGGGCTCTTCAACATGTGTTGAGGAACCAGATCGCTATGAAGAAATGTTCATAGGCTTTAATATGAGAAGAGAATGATGAATGTTCCACTGTTGTCTTCCTTGTTTCTGGTTCCTCAAGACATGTCACACAAAGAGATGGGCTGGATAACCTGCCTATGTTACGGTAACCGGTTACAGGGAGAGATGCCTCACTAGTTTTTAGCTACACAGGTGTTGACATGATCAAGGAAGGGATGGTTCTGTGTTTATGACTGGGGACAATAATTTAGTGAGGAGCTGCAGTACTACTAGTTCACTATGATTGGAAATGATAAGGTCAGTAAAAAGGGAAGAACATTGTGTTATCATGTGGTTAACACATGATCGTGCTCATGATGGATCAACAGACTAAAATCATTTACTAAAAGAGAAGTGTGATATTTGTTTGAGTGTATTATAATGCCATTTATATTAGGAAGGTTTGTAATTAGGGCTGTCAATGTAAAATTACAATAAAAACATCTGGAGAGTACATAATTATATAAGTATTACATAATTAATGTAATACTTGGTATTACATTGGTGGGTGGGTAGATAGGTAGGTAGGTAGGTATGTAGGTAGATAGATAGGTAGGTAGGTAGTTAGATTGCTAGGTAGGTAGGTAGGTAGGTAGGTAGGTAGGTAGGTAGGTAGTTAGGTAGATAGATGGGTGGGTGGGTGGGTGGGTGGATAGATAGATAGATAGATAGATAGGTGGGTGGGTAGGTATGTAGACAGATAGGTAGGTAGATAGATAGATAGATAGATAGATAGATAGATAGATAGATAGATAGATAGATAGAAAGATAGATAGGTGGGTAGGTAGATAGATAGATAGGTGGGTAGGTAGATAGATAGATAGATAGATAGATAGGTGGGTAGGTAGATAGATAGATAGGTGGGTAGGTAGATAGATAGATTGGTGGGTGGGTAGATAGGTAGGTAGGTAGGTAGATAGATAGATAGATGGGTGGGTAGGTAGGCAGGTAGGTAGGTAGGTAGGTAGATAGATGGATGGATGGATGGATGGGTGGGTAGGTAGGTAGGTATGTATGTCGATGAATAGGTAGATAGATAGGTGGGTAGGTAGGTAGATGGATGGATGGATGGATGGATGGGTGGGTAGGTAGGTATGTATGTCGATAGATTGGTGGGTAGGTAGGTAGATAGATAGATAGATAGATAGATAGATAGATAGATAGATAGATGGGTGGGTGGGTGGGTGGGTGGTTGGGTAGGTAGGTAGGTATGTCAATAAGTAGGTAGATAGATAGGTGGGTAGGTAGGTAGGTAGGTAGGTGGGTAGGTAGATAGATATGATCTACAGCCTTAATTACAATTCTTTATTAATTAATAGTATTCTATTGACTCTGTCCTATAGCTAAAAACCATACCCATCTCTTTGCAGGAGTCCTATCTAAACACATGTGGCAATGTAGTTGTTTTCTTTATTATTAGGGTTAGAAGTCAGGGTTTATTATTAGGAGTTAATATTGTTGTTATACATGAGCACAGTCGTCAATGATCAGGGTGTGAGATGGTAAATTAGTCATCCTCAGTTTTTATCATTCAGCCCTCTTCTTACACAGATATTTCCCTGAATGTCTGGAGGTAACATTATTATTGTCATGTTTTAATGTGTGTTTTAAATCTGTAGTTGTTCAGGCAAGGATTAAGAACACTGAGAGTTTGCAGTTGCAGTTGCGCGTTTTGTTTCTCGAGTATGAAATCAAGATTCCATTAACAAAAGTAGTGATAACACTATTTCACAGCTTCATGTAGAAGTGCTCCATCAACAACTCATAAATGAGTGTAAAACATTCCCTTTCCATCAGGTTCTGTGTTGTTTCCATCATTTCTGAGTGTTGCGGAATCTTTTATGAATGCTGTCTTTAAATAAAGTGTTACCGGACTACAGTAGGCCAACACTCTTGCTTATACAGTTCCTGTTCAGGTCATGCTTGGGAAGCTAAAGGATTATAATACTCACCAGTGATAACGGCTAATCGATTAATTACCTACGATACTAACCTGCCTTGTCTGAAAGCGTAGGGAAGAAAAAAAGAGACAAGCCAAGATAATTGTCTAACTTTTCTTTTTTCCCCATTAAGCAGGAGTTTAACTTCTGTGATTAGCTAACAACAGAACACTAAAGCAAAACCTTCTATACACACACAAAAAAAGAATGTGTAAATGAATATACTGTGTGTGAATCCAGTATTTCATTGATGTTGGCAACAGAATAGTCTTTTTTTGCATTGATGCACTCTTATTTATATGCCTAAATGTGTATTCATGATAATAATTGCACATACATGTTCTTTTAAACATTAAAGGATGGCTAAATATTTTAAGGGAAGAGTAATTGCCATTTTGCAATGAATAATCATAATATTAAGAGTGTAAAAAGATACTGTTGGATTTTAGCAACAGTGTAAAACAAATATGAAGAAAAAGACAACCCTGTCAGGGCTAAAGGAAAAAAAAGAAAGAATTGGTTCCGTTGGAGGACCAGACTGGTGTTCTCACCTATGTTTGAGAAGCCCACTAAAGTCAAGCTCGCCTGCATCGTCTTGGCCTTCACTGCTGTTGTTCACAAGAGATTAATGAATCAGACAAGTCTCAAACATCATAATCAAACAATGCTAAAAGAACAACGCAGGAGCCTGCAATCTCTGCATCCAAACGAATGTAGAATTGAGGTGTACACAAGAACCTTTCGCCTCGCGACCGAGTGCAATAACTCTGGCGTTGGGCGAACTGATTTGTGCACAAGCTACCAAGGGTGATCCTACTGGTCTCATGACTGATTCTCCCAACGGTACTTTGGGAGAACAGTATGAGCTTGGATAGTTTGCGTTGCTTTCTGACACATTGTTGGGGTGGAAGTTCCCAGTGCAAGCGTTGGCCTTTTGAACAGTTCAACACATTGGTTTGGTTGGTTGGTTTGGTCGACGGGTGGATTTGGGGGTAAATATTTTTGGCAAAATGGTTAAATGAGAAATTTCTGGTAACCCAGTCCTTCAACAAAGCATGTATATGTACATCAGTTTGTTGAGGATTACTGGAACAGAAGTTCTGCTTTAATTGAGTAAACATTCACAGAGATTTTGATGCAAAATTTATGCTGAAAATTGATATTTTATGATTTTCAATGTCACATATTATTTATTTTAATCCTGAATGATATTGTAACATTTAAGTTATGTATTTATATTATAAATGAATCCTATATCGTTATATATTCTATGCTTTATCACAGATAAATTTAACCTGTTTGTTTGCTGTGAAAAAATAACAAACTGCTTAATAAAACCCATCATTTAGAAATGATCTAATAGCATACATTAAGATTACCATTTTTATTATTGATTTCATTACTAAAAACACTTGTATTCTGAACATTGCAATACATTTCTCCTCATAAAAATCTTTTCCAGGGAGGATGTTCCCTCTTTACCTTCTTTTGAAAGCTGAGCGGATGTCAATGCTTTGAGAACTGTCTGAGACTTCTGAGGATAAATAACAGAAATAGAAATACTCAAAAAAAAAACAGAAACACAGCAGAGAACTTAAAATGAACACTAACGTTCAAAATGTTGAGTTTAGTATGTTTTTTTTGTTAGTTTTTGACTGTTTATGCTCACCAAGACTGCATGTATTTGATTATAAATTGAGTAAAAAAACAGTAATGTTGTGAAATACTATTATAAATGTTTCTATTTTTAAAGTGTAATTCGTTCCTGTAATGCAAAACTGATTTTCAGCAGTCATTACTTCAGTCTTCAGTGTCACATGATCCTTCAAAGATCATTCTAATATGCTGCTACGTATATTTGAAATCTTTTATAACATTATAATATTAGGTTTTTACTTTCACTTTTGATCAATTTAATTTAAAATCATGTTTTTTTGAACGGTAGTATTGGTGTCTTTGTTTATGTGTCTGTCAGAATCAGAAAACAAACCTTTGACCTCCAGGTCAAAAGAGCAGCTATCAAATTTGTCTTTGTAGCTGACCTCGCATCTGTAATTCCCTGCATAGTTCTCCTTCGCCTTTATAATGTGCATCTCAAAGGTATGAATCTACAGCAGAGGGAAACCAATGCCAAATATTATTAGAAGAATAGACAAGTTATGCAAATGCTTCTCCGCAAAGCATTGTTTGAGTGGGATCACCTTGGTAAAGCGATCGAAAGATTCTTTAAGCTGCAGATGCTTCCCAGTCTTGCTGGCCAGATCCATCCACTTGCCCTTGAACCACTTAATGGTTGGTTTACGAAGCAAGTCTTTGGCCTCCACCTTAGCAACGAAGGTGATGTCTCCGCCTTTCAAACAATATAATGATGTTCTGCTGAATAAATGCTGCGAGATCTAAAAGATGTGCAATGGAGCCTGAGATAAAAGCTGTGAATACTGACCTACATTGATGGAAGCAGTCTGAGGCCTTTCAGTCAACAGAGTCGAGAGCGGTTGAGTATCAATCTGTTTGTCGATCTCCTCAGATGCTTGTCCGTCCCCCAGAGACCACACTGACCAGTTAGGAGAAAGAACACACTTACCGCACTCGTACATGTTTGGTTACTTTATAATAACTTTCATTAGCATATTACAATGCTTAATAGATAATTACAATAGTAAGTGCACATTTGAATATTAATATCTCTATATTTCTATATGAATATATTCATATGCATCAAATTTCTTAATGAAAGTTATTAGAAAATATTTGAAATCCATATATCTTTTCCACTCCACTCACAAAATCCACTCACAAGTACTCAACAAACACACAGTGACACATCGTCATCACACACAAAGCAACATGGAAAGCAAAAAGACACTGAACAATGACCTTTAAGAGGGAAAAGAGAGAATCGGTTAACATATAGAAATTGTGTAGCAAAATCATTTTGGAAAATATTCAGATTGCTCAATGAGATTTCACAGATGTTTTTAGTCAATGATGAGATTAAATCTTTACCAAACAAAATGATGACCTGCTGTGCCATTAATTTTCCCATGGAGTGTGAAAAGGTAGATGATCTCCAAAATCCCTCAAGTTTCTTTTAAGATAGGGTTTGGGATTATTACACCGCTCTGGCCAAATGTACCCATGTGCCGGTATCATTTGGCTGTCCATTGTGGAAAAATAGGCACTAGAAAGCGTCTCACCACTAAAAATATTCCTATTGCAACCTGTGTTTCTGGCTTCTAGGGATCAGTTAATGCATCTACAGTAGTTATAGAATTACCTGAGTCTTTTCTCCCCCTGGTTGACTCAGGGTCGCTATCATCTAAACAGAGACAGAGAGAAATTTACAGCATATTATAAGAAATATTACTGTAAAGTCCATTGCGGCCAACACACAATAGCACACAATTCTACATATAAAACATAAACAGAAAGCAGGAACAGATTGTTAGTGCCACTCTATTTAGGCAAATAGGACACAATGGTTGCTTCGTTCCATACATGTTCAACTGTCTTTTCAAGAAAAATTGTGTTTAGAATATTGATATATTTACATACAACTGTCAACCTATTTTTTAATTGCTTAAAATTAGTGGTGGGCCGTTATCGGCGTTAACATGCTGCGTTAACGCGAGACTCTTATCGGGCGATAAAAAAAATATCGCCGTTAATCTATTTTCAAAGTTGAGTTGGGAGCTGGGTCTATACTACGCAAGCTATGATGACTTTCACCCTGATATTTTAGCGCGGATGTATACCTAGCCAAATTGCACTGTAGGGGGCGAGAACGAGTCTTCGAACTAGAGGCTCGCAGTCCGTGATGGACAGATTGTTAACGGCTGGTCTATGTGGTAATACAATCGGGCAGGACATCCAAACGCTCACCTATCATTCATCAACCTCAAATATGGCTTTTCATCTGAAAGATGTATGTAGTAGCAACTTTACATGGCCACTCAATATGATGTTAACCTAGAGAAACGTGCGCTATTGAAGTGTTTGTGTGGAAGCGCGTTTGCTGCAGGACAGGCTCCGGTGCGCTCACTTGCTCTTAAAATCTCTGTAATTTTTGGTCATACAGATAAAAGTAGCCTAATACATCTTTCGAATCTGTAAAGACTCTACGTTTATTTGTGTGCACTCAGAATAACAACGAAACGTTGCGCTTTTAAGCAAACAGGATGCGCTTTAGGTCTCATGTGAACTTGAGCAAGAAACTTCGAAAATCCGTCTTTGAAAAATATATCTATAGAGTGAAATGTCTAAAAAATAAAAATAGAAGACGTGTGTGTTAGCATGGATGATTTACATGAAATTTAATCTGTGCAACACTGTGCATAAGATGGCTTTCAGTTCAATATAATAACAAAAAACGACATTTTGGGTTTTTATTCAACTAATAAGGTGGGCACGCTGTGATCTGTACTATATTTTTACTGTAATTGACAGTTATCGGCAAAAAAAAAAAAAAACAACAACACGGGAGTGGGAGGGAATGGGAATCATTCTTCCGGGAGTGGAATGGGATTTTCCTCCAGTTTTTTCGTGGGATTGGGACGGGAAGAGATTAAAGTTTGTGATGCATTTTGGAAACAGGAGATGAGCCCCTGGTCTAATGCGCCACCTGGCTTGAGAAACCCGTTCTCAAAGACTTACTTTTAGTCATTATTTGGGTAGCACACATATTCTGAATGCCTTCGGCAGAATTCAAATGAGACATTTTAATCTAGATTAATCTAGATTAATTCCAAAATTAATCTAGATTAAAAAAATTAATCTATGCCCACCACTACTTAAAATATAAAGGCTGTCTTTATTTAAAAATGATTAAATATAATAAATGAATGTTATAATATTCTAAAAACTATTATAATGTTTTTGCAATGCATAAGTCATTTGTGTGTGTGTGTGTGTGGGGGGGGGGGGTGAAATAAAAGATGGAATTATCAGGAATTTATGTTTTGGAGAGTGTTACAAATTCGAATCTGATTTTTGAGTTCTCTCAACTTATTTTTTATCAGATTTTTGAGTTCTCTCAACTTATTTTTCAGCAGATGTTTGAGTTCTCTCAACTTATTTTTCTATCAGATTTTTGAGTTCTCTCAACTTATATTTCAGCAGATTTTTGAGTTCTCTCAACTTATTTTTCAGCAGATTTTTGAGTTCTTTCAACTTATTTTTTATCAGATTTTTGAGTTCTCAACTTATTTTTCAGCAGATTTTTGAGTTCTCTCAACTTATTTTTCAGCAGATTTTTGAGTTCTCTCAACTTATTTTTCAGCAGATTTTTGAGTTCTCTCAACTTATTTTTCAGCAGATTTTTTAGTTCTCTCAACTTATTTTTCAGCAGATTTTTGAGTTTTCTCAACTTATTTTTTAGCAGATTTTTGAGTTCTCTCAACTTATATTTCAGCAGATTTTTGAGTTCTCTCAACTTATTTTTCAGCAGATTTTTGAGTTCTTTCAACTTATTTTTTATCAGATTTTGGAGTTCTCAACTTATTTTTCAGCAGATTTTTGAGTTCTCTCAACTTATTTTTCAGCAGATTTTTGAGTTCTCAACTTATTTTTCAGCAGATTTTTGTGTTCTCTCAACTTATTTTTTGCAGATTTTTGAGTTCTCTCAACTTATTTTGAACAACTTATTTTTCAGCAGATTTTTGAGTTCTCTCAACTTATTTTTTATCAGATTTTTTAGTTCTCAACTTATTTTTCAGCAGATTTTTGAGTTCTCAACTTATTTTTTATCAGATTTTTGAGTTCTCTCAACTTATTTTTTAGCAGATTTTTGAGTTCTCTCAACTTATTTTTCAGCAGGTATTTAGTTCTCTCAACTTATTTTTCAGCAGATTTTTTAGTTCTCTCAACTTATTTTTCAGCAGATTTTTGCGTTCTCTCAACTTATATTTCAGCAGATTTTTTAGTTCTCTCAACTTATTTTTTATCAGATTTTTGAGTTCTCTCAACTTATTTTTCATCAGATTTTTGAGTTTTACCAACTTATGTTTTATCAGATTTTTGAGTTCTCTCAACTTATTTTTCAGCAGATTTTTGAGTTCTCAACTTATTTTTTATCAGATATTTTAGTTCTCAACTTATTTTTCAGCAGATTTTTTAGTTCTCTCAACTTATTTTTTATCAGATTTTTGAGTTCTCTCAACTTATTTTTTAGCAGATTTTGAGTTCTCTCAACTTATTTTTTGCAGATTTTTGAGTTCTCTCAACTTATTTTTCAGCAGATTTTTGTGTTCTCTCAACTTATTTTTCAGCAGATTTTGAGTTCTCTCAACTTATTTTTCAGCAGATTTTTGAGTTCTTTCAACTTATTTTTATCAGATTTTTGAGTTCTCAACTTATTTTTCAGCAGATTTTTGAGTTCTCAACTTATTTTTCAGCAGATTTTTGAGTCTTCTCAACTATATTTTTTCAGCAGATTTTTGTCCTTTTTCAGCAGATTTTGAGTTCTCTCAACTTATTTTCAGCAGATTTTTGAGTTCTCTCAACTTATTTTTCAGCAGATTTTTGGTTTCTCAACTTTTTTTCAGCAGATTTTTGAGTTCTTCAACTTATTTTTTATCAGATTTTTGAGTTCTCAACTTATTTTTCAGCAGATTTTTGAGTTCTCTCAACTTATTTTTCAGCAGATTTTTGATGTTCTCTCAACTTATTTTTCAGCAGATTTTTAGTTCTCTAAACTTATTTTTTATCAGATTTTTGAGTTCTCTCAACTTATTTTTCAGCAGATTTTGTGATTCTCTCAACTTATTTTTCAGCAGATTTTTGAGTTCTCTCAACTTATTTTTCAGCAGATTTTTGAGTTCTCTCAACTTATTTTTCAGCAGATTTTTGAGTTCTCTCAACTTATTTTTCATCAGATTTTTGAGTTTTAACAACTTATGTTTTATCAGATTTTTGAGTTCTCTCAACTTATTTTCAGCAGATTTTTGAGTTCTCAACTTATTTTTCAGCAGATTTTTGAGTTCTCTCAACTTATTTTTTATCAGATTTTTGAGTTCTCTCAACTTATTTTTTATCAGATTTTTTAGTTCTCAACTTATTTTTCAGCAGATTTTTGAGTTCTCTCAACTTATTTTTTTATCAGATTTTTGAGTTCTCTCAACTTATTTTTTAGCAGATTTTTGAGTTCTCTCGACTTATTTTTCATCAGATTTTTGAGTTTTACCAACTTATTTTTCATCAGATTTTTGAGTTCTCTCAACTTATTTTTTATCAGATTTTTGAGTTCTCTCAACTTATTTTTTAGCAGATTTTTGAGTTCTCTCAACTTATTTTTCAGCAGGATTTTTAGTTCTCTCAACTTATTTTTCACCAGATTTTGTGTTCTCTCAACTTATTTTTCAGCAGATTTTTGTGTTCTCTCAACTTATTTTTTATCAGATTTTTGAGTTCTCTCAACTTATTTTTCAGCAGATTTTTGTGTTCTCTCAACTTATTTTTCAGCAGATTTTTGAGTTCTCTCAACTTATTTTTCAGCAGATTTTTGAGTTCTCTCAACTTATTTATTATCAGATTTTTGAGTTCTCTCAACTTATTTTTCTATCAGATTTTTGAGTTTTACCAACTTATTTTTCAGCAGATTTTTGAGTTCTCTCAAGCTTATTTTTTTATCAGATTTTTGAGTTCTCTCAACTTATTTTTAGCAGATTTTTGAGTTCTCTCAACTTATTTTTCAGCAGATTTTGAGTTCTCCAACTTATTTTTGCAGATTTTTGAGTTCTCTCGACTTATTTTTTAGCAGATTTTTGAGTTCTCTCAACTTATTTTCATCAGATTTTTGAGTTTCTCAACTTATGTTTTATCAGATTTTTGAGTTCTCTCAACTTATTTTCAGCAGATTTTTGAGTTGTCAACTTATTTTTCAGCAGATTTTTGAGTTCTCTCAACTTATTTTTATCAGATTTTTGAGTTCTCTCAACTTATTTTTATCAGATTTTTAGTTCTCAACTTATTTTTCAGAGATTTTTGAGTTCTCTCAACTTATTTTTATCAGATTTTTGAGTTCTCTCAACTTATTTTTCAGCAGATTTTTGAGTTCTCTCAACTTATTTTTCAGCAGATTTTTAGTTTCTAAACTTATTTTTCATCAGATTTTTGAGTTCTCTCAACTTATTTTTTATCAGATTTTTGAGTTCTCTCAACTTATTTTTTAGCAGATTTTTGAGTTCTCTCAACTTATTTTCAGCAGGATTTTTAGTTCTCTCAACTTATTTTTCACCAGATTTTTGTGTTCTCTCAACTTATTTTTCAGCAGATTTTTGTGTTCTCTCAACTTATTTTTTATCAGATTTTTGAGTTCTCTCAACTTATTTTTCAGCAGATTTTTGTGTTCTCTCAACTTATTTTTCAGCAGATTTTTGAGTTCTCTCAACTTATTTTTCAGCAGATTTTTGAGTTCTCTCAACTTATTTATTATCAGATTTTTGAGTTCTCTCAACTTATTTTTCTATCAGATTTTTGAGTTTTACCAACTTATTTTTCAGCAGATTTTTGAGTTCTCTCAACTTATTTTTTATCAGATTTTTGAGTTCTCTCAACTTATTTTTCAGCAGATTTTTGAGTTCTCTCAACTTATTTTTCAGCAGATTTTTGAGTTCTCTCAACTTATTTTTTGTCAGATTTTTGAGTTCTGTCAACTTATTTTTCAGCAGATTTTTGTGTTCTCTCAACTTATTTTTCAGCAGATTTTTGAGTTCTCTCAACTTATTTATTATCAGATTTTTGAGTTCTCTCAACTTTTTTTCAGGAGATTTTGAGTTCTCTCAACTTATTTTTATCAGATTTTTGATTCTCTCAACTTATTTTTAGCAGATTTTTGTTCTCTCAACTTATTTTTCAGCAGATTTTTTAGTTCTCTCAACTTATTTTTTATCAGATTTTTGAGTTCTCTCAACTTATTTTTCAGCAGATTTTTGTGTTCTCTCAACTTATTTTTCAGCAGATTTTTGAGTTCTCTCAACTTATTTTTCAGCAGATTTTTGAGTTCTCTCAACTTATTTTTCTGCAGATTTTTGAGTTCTCTCGACTTATTTTTTAGCAGATTTTTAGTTCTCTCAACTTATTTTTCATCAGATTTTTGAGTTTACCAACTTATTTATCAGATTTTTGAGTTCTCTCAACTTATTTTTCAGCAGATTTTTGAGTTCTCAACTTATTTTTCAGCAGATTTTTGAGTTCTATCAACTTATTTTTTATCAGATTTTTGAGTTCTCTCAACTTATTTTTTATCAGATTTTTTAGTTCTCAACTTATTTTTCAGCAGATTTTTGAGTTCTCTCAACTTATTTTTTATCAGATTTTTGAGTTCTCTCAACTTATTTTTCAGCAGGTTTTTTAGTTCTCTCAACTTATTTTTCAGCAGGTTTTTTAGTTCTCTCAACTTATTTTTCAGCAGATTTTTGCGTTCTCTCAACTTATTTTTCAGCAGATTTTTGTGTTCTCTCAACTTATTTTTCAGCAGATTTTTTAGTTCTCAACTTATTTTTTATCAGATTTTTGAGTTCTCTCAACTTATTTTTCAGCAGATTTTTGTGTTCTCTCAACTTATTTTTCAGCAGATTTTTGAGTTCTCTCAACTTATTTTTCAGCAGATTTTTGAGTTCTCTCAACTTATTTATTATCAGATTTTTGAGTTCTCTCAACTTATTTTTTATCAGATATTTGAGTTCTCTCAACTTATTTTTCAGCAGATTTTTGAGTTCTCTCAACTTATTTTTTATCAGATATTTGAGTTCTCTCAACTTATTTTTCAGCAGATTTTTGAGTTCTCTCAACTTATTTTTTATCAGATTTTTGAGTTCTCTCAACTTATTTTTTAGCAGATTTTTGAGTTCTCTCAACTTATTTTTTAGCAGATTTTTGAGTTCTCTCAACTTATTTTTCAGCAGGTTTTTTAGTTCTCTCAACTTATTTTTTATCAGATTTTTGAGTTCTCTCAACTTATTTTTTAGCAGATTTTTGAGTTCTCTCAACTTATTTTTTAGCAGATTTTTGAGTTCTCTCAACTTATTTTTCAGCAGGTTTTTTAGTTCTCTCAACTTATTTTTCAGCAGATTTTTTAGTTCTCTCAACTTATTTTTCAGCAGATTTTTGCGTTCTCTCAACTTATTTTTTCAGCAGATTTTGTGTTTCTCTCAACTTATTTTTCAGCAGATTTTTGTGTTCTCTCAACTTATTTTTCAGCAGATTTTTTAGTTCTCTCAACTTATTTTTTCGTCAGATTTTTGAGTTCTCTCAACTTATTTTTCAGCAGATTTTTGTGTTCTCTCAACTTATTTTTCAGCAGATTTTTGAGTTCTCAACTCATTTTTCAGCAGATTTTTGAGTTCTCTCAACTTATTTATTATCAGATTTTTGAGTTCTCTCAACTTATTTTTCAGCAGATTTTTGAGTTCTCTCAACTTATTTTTTAGCAGATTTTTTAGTTCTCTCAACTTATTTTTCAGCAGATTTTTGCGTTCTCTCAACTTATTTTTCAGCAGATTTTTGTGTTCTCTCAACTTATTTTTCAGCAGATTTTTGTGTTCTCTCAACTTATTTTTCAGCAGATTTTTTAGTTCTCTCAACTTATTTTTCGTCAGATTTTTGAGTTCTCTCAACTTATTTTTCAGCAGATTTTTGTGTTCTCTCAACTTATTTTTCAGCAGATTTTTGAGTTCTCAACTCATTTTTCAGCAGATTTTTGAGTTCTCTCAACTTATTTATTATCAGATTTTTGAGTTCTCTCAACTTATTTTTCAGCAGATTTTTGAGTTCTCTCAACTTATTTTTTAGCAGATTTTTGAGTTCTCTCAACTTATTTTTTATCAGATATTTAAGTTCTCTCAACTTATTTTTCAGCAGATTTTTGAGTTCTCTCAACTTATTTTTTTATCAGATTTTTTAGTTCTCAACTTATTTTTTAGCAGATTTTTGAGTTCTCTCAACTTATTTTTCTATCAGATTTTTGAGTTTTACCAACTTATTTTTCAGCAGATTTTTGAGTTCTCTCAACTTATTTTTTATCAGATTTTTGAGTTCTCTCAACTTATTTTTCAGCAGATTTTTGAGTTCTCTCAACTTATTTATTATCAGATTTTTGAGTTCTCAACTTATTTTTCAGCAGATTTTTGAGTTCTCTCAACTTATTTTTTAGCAGATTTTTGAGTTCTCTCAACTTATTTTTTAGCAGATTTTTGAGTTCTCTCAACTTATATTTCAGCAGATTTTTGAGTTCTCTCAACTTATTTTTCAGGAGATTTTTGAGTTCTCTCAACTTATTTATTATCAGATTTTTGAATTCTCTCAACTTATTTTTCAGCAGATTTTTGTGTTCTCTCAACTTATTTTTCAGCAGATTTTTTAGTTCTCTAAACTTATTTTCTATCAGATTTTTGAGTTCTCTCAACTTATTTTTCAGCAGATTTTTGTGTTCTCTCAACTTATTTTTCAGCAGATTTTTGAGTTCTCTCAACTTATTTTTCAGCAGATTTTTGAGTTCTCTCAACTTATTTTTCAGCAGATTTTTGAGTTCTCTCAACTTATTTTTCAGCAGATTTTTGAGTTCTCTCGACTTATTTTTTTATCAGATTTTTGAGTTCTCTCAACTTATTTTTTATCAGATTTTTTAGTTCTCAACTTATTTTTCAGCAGATTTTTGAGTTCTCTCAACTTATTTTTTATCAGATTTTTGAGTTCTCTCAACTTATTTTTTAGCAGATTTTTGAGTTCTCTCAACTTATTTTTCAGCAGGTTTTTTAGTTCTCTCAACTTATTTTTCAGCAGATTTTTTAGTTCTCTCAACTTATTTTTCAGCAGATTTTTGCGTTCTCTCAACTTATTTTCCAGCAGATTTTTGTGTTCTCTCAACTTATTTTTCAGCAGATTTTTTAGTTCTCTCAACTTATTTTTTATCAGATTTTTGAGTTCTCTCGACTTATTTTTCATCAGATTTTTGAGTTTTACCAACTTATTTTTCATCAGATTTTTTAGTTCTCTCAACTTATTTTTTATCAGATTTTTGAGTTCTCTCAACTTATTTTTCAGCAAAAATCTGTTAAAAAATAAGTTGAGAGAACTCAAAAATCTGATAAAAAATAAGTTGAGAGAACTCAAAAATCTGCTGAAAAATAAGTTGAGATAACTCAAAAATCTGATAGAAAAATAAGTTGAGAGAACTCAAAAATCTGCTGAAAAATAAGTTGAGAGGACTCAAAAATCTGCTGAAAAATAAGTTGAGAGAACTCAAAAATCTGATAGAAAAATAAGTTGAGAGGACTCAAAAATCTGCTGAAAAATAAGTTGAGAGGACTCAAAAATCTGCTGAAAAATAAGTTGAGAGAACTCAAAAATCTGCTGAAAAATAAGTTGAGAACTCAAAAATCTGCTGGAAAAATAAGTTGGGAAAACTCAAAAATCTGCTGAAAAATAAGTTGAGAAAACTCAAAAATAAAGAAGTAAATTCGAAGGACAGGGCACCAATGTAAATAGCTATTAATCTTCAACCTGTTTGCTCAAATTAATATTCACATATAATCTAAAAATAAACATATCTCGTGGTAGAAATGAATAGGGCGCATTAATTAGTGAAAGACTCTTACTAGGAACGTCAATAGAAAGTTTCTTGGGAGTTCTGCCATCCTCTGTGAATAAAGAAAACAAAAGGTTATTTATTATGAGTATCTGTTTTAACCAAGTGAAGGACTGTTTATTGACCTAAACCTATGTAATGATGAAAAGTTCAATTTTGATAATATGCTTCATATTTTGACAGAGCTTTTTTGTTTATTAATTAACT
Organism: Oxygymnocypris stewartii; assembly: GCA_003573665.1. Lineage (NCBI taxonomy): Eukaryota > Metazoa > Chordata > Actinopteri > Cypriniformes > Cyprinidae > Oxygymnocypris > Oxygymnocypris stewartii. The sequence goes on along the minus strand of QVTF01010565.1, from coordinate 1,207,445 downwards.
TTCTTCCTTCATAAATTCCCTTTTTCCTTAATTTTGCATGTTTTTTTACGTTAAATTTACAATACATATAAACATTGTATTATATGCAAAAACATGAATTATGCATTTCTGTACAAGCATTGTGTATACACATCAGATGTTTTCTGCATCCCTTCCTTTATATAGATATGATCATATATTATATAAAGGGTCTAAATGCTTGTAGGAATCAGGCAAAAATCACAAACGTGAAGTGCGTGTGTTTTTGCACATACATTCCTTTGCGAGTTTCATCTAGAGCTGTAAATATAAATGTTTTAGTCCAATCTTTAGCTGGTTTTATTCCTAAAGTATTTGCATTTTGAATTTCAAAAGCTCACCTGGCATATTTATAGCAACAACATTAGTAAAGAAGTGTAAACTGTGAATTGATGAGGACGGGTCATCGTGGTTACCAACCTGCTGGAGGTGGAGGTGATGGAGTGCTGGCGGTGACATCATCATCTTTATCTGAAATAAAGGTGTGATTGACACATACACCAACCTATCACTGACCTCCATTTCCAGCCGTAGAACAAACACAGCATGCATACATGAACTTTAAATTCAGCATGAACCCGCTTACATTGAAAGATGGAATGTTTGCCAGACAAGCATGACAGGAATGGTATGTGACTTTGTTGTGGCTATGTATGCGTGTGTGAGGATAAGAGTGTGTTTTGAAAGACAGAAGCGATATGTATACAACCACAAGCTTATCTGATGGCCCGGCAGGCCATGAAGCAACACACATGTGGATTGAAGGAAGTGTGAGGTTTTATTTTGGCTTGCCGGTGAAACCCATGAGCATTTTGCAATACACAGAGAAAAGCTATGCTTTAATTATTGCAGAAGATTCATTGTTTTGCTACAGGAACTGATTCAGCAATGCGGCCTGAATACCTGAATGCCACACTATTAAAGCTTCTGAGAAAACACAGTGAGTATAAATGCTCAAAGCACATATACACACAAAACACACACTGGCTGAAATACTTCTCCGTTATCATACAATACCTTTTTTAAGAGTAGCTTTAGTATCAGCAGACTTCTTCAGTGAAGGTGCTGATCAGTATAAATTCAAATGTTAGTGGACACAAATACAAATAGATTACTGCATCTTAGTGGACTTGTCTTACTCTTTTGGACTTGCTGTGGGATTTACTGTACATCACTCACATGCATATATCTTACAGGCACTGTCAATACAGAGCTTTAAAGACCACAAAAGTGGAATTAAATGTAACATTTGCATTATAAACGAGAATTTCCTTTGAAGGACTTTGCTGCAGGTTAAAGTGAGAGAAACGTTGAGTCTTTGGATGGTAGTGCGAGATTTGTTAGAAACAGCAGGGTCAAAACGTGTGGTGCTCTGTAGATCAGTACATCTGTAGATCAGATCAGGGATATTAGACGGTTAAAGTTGGACTTCCCTGATGGGTCCAACTGAACTAAATATGATGGAAACTACTGGTTATTAATGCTTCTGTTGATATCAGTGATTATTAAAGTTTTGGCTCCACATCTACTTGACCCAAACCGTATGCAACTTGCAGTGTTGAGGAGAAAGTAAAGCAACATAGTACATAATTTTAGCAATTTAACAGTACTTCAGTTGTTTTTTTCCAGCTAGAATTAATGTAGTGTAAAAAATAAAAAATACTGTTGTATTGTTTCTGTGTGATTTGTAATTGTAAATATGTTTTACTCAAGAATGAAGACTTAAACAGTCTAGTATGGATTTTTTTTTATTAAGTTCATATTACATTCATCACATATTAAGGTCAAATTGAATACCACTCATCTTATCTCAATAACCTCCCTGTTTTACATGTAAAATATTGGCTGAATGCAAACTTCATTTATTGGCTGCATTCATGCCAATAGTGATCAGTATTAAAAATGAATGCTGAAATGCTGCAGTCATTATTTAATTGTCGTTTTCATTTTTTATTTATTTTTGTTAATTTAAATATCCTATCTTCTAAAGTTGTCACTTTTTATGTACCTTGTAGCTTTGCAAACTAGTTTCAAAGTAGCTTCCCAACACTGACAAGTTGTCGTTAGGGTTTTACTCTTTGCGATACTCACCGGGAACATTAGAGGTGCCGGGCTCCTCTTCTTTTACCTCAGTCACCTCGACATGCTTCTTCTTGGCCTGTGTTGGCTCAGGTTCACTGTGCCCATTCTCTACAGGCTCTGTCACTATTGGCAGTGGGTCTGTGACCTCACCCTCTACTGGCTCTATTTCAGTCGCCACAATTAGTACAGGGTGTGGCTGAGGGGTCTCAGCAGCAGGCATGGGCACGGCTGCCTCTGGTTCTGTCACATTCACTATGGCCTCTGTGTCTTTGGTTGCCACTTTAGCCTCTGTACAGCAAACACAGCCAGGCTATAGCAGCAAGACTTCAGGAAGCCACCTTCAACTTAAATGCGTTTACATGCACACACTCACATAGATGTAAAGTGACTAAACTGGTCAAATATGTGCATTACAAATATTAGCTAAACTGACTTATGTGGTTTGATATAAATATTTATTTATATTTCATTAAATGGCATTTTTAAGTCAATTTGAATATGGCCAAGTGCCCAAAACTGATCTAGTCACTGTACGTCTATGAAACTGTAAATCCCAAAAGAAGCAAAGTACAACAGGCTTTGCAAGCATCTACTTGTGGAGCATTAGAAATCATTTACAATTATTATTATGTATTTTAATATTTTGTATATAAATACTATAAACTGAAATATTTTTACTACAGTCAATAATTAAAACAAAATAAATTTTCTCTTGAAACAAGAGGTTTATAGATGTGCTAAGTTTAGTGTATATTTATTTAAAATATATATTGTATATGAGTATATATATACATTTCAATGTTTAAATATCCATATAATTGTAAATATATACATTTGGCATTTCTACTGACTGTCAGCTTGAAAGCTCTTTTTGAAAGCTCAGTAAAGTTAATGCCTGCACAGGTGTCTTTCTGTGGGTGTCCTTTGCTTCTTTTCATATACTATACCTTCAGATCAAACTTCTTCATAGACTGCTGTGCATTTGCACAACAAAATCTGTCCATCCATAAACCAGAATATGGTATTAGTACTTACTTACTTGTGGGTTAAGGTGTGGGCCAATCATTTGTTGATGTCAGTGTGAACACTTATATGCCCATAATAAGGTGTGCGTGCGTGTGTGTGTGTGTGTGTGTGTGTGTGTGTGTGTGTGTGTGTGTGTATACAGTCGTTTGTACACTTGTAGTTTGTGTGTTTATTTACCTGAACTGTTGTGATCACAAAGTGATAATTTGGTGGAAATCACAGTGGAACAAACACTCTCACACACGTGAGGTAAGAGTGCCGTGGGTGAAACTGAGAAGCGAAAGAAACCAAAGGGAGGGGAAACACATGGTTGATCACCTACCTTTCGGGGTCATCACAACCGAATTCTCAGATGGGGCGTCACCAAAGTCAGGGGCAACATTCTCTGAGTATGTGACAGACATAGCGGAGGAATGCAAGTGCCTCTTTCAAAGCATGAAGCATCAGCAACACATACAGATGCACATATATGCTGAAGGACAGGAGACGATACGATATACTCACTCACAGACACTTATATACATTTACATATATATATATGTAAATCTTATCACACACATACACACACATACACACACACACAGTGGGCCTCGTTCATTAAACACAAGCAAAAGAAACTTCTGCTTGTCTTTCATAAAAGATGTCCACTGCCAGGACAGAAGAAAATGGAGAACTCCCCAAAACATTGAAAGAAAATGAAATGATCTCTGAAGCGTGAAATGGACATCATTCAAAAAATTTGTATATGTCAATGATTTAGCCTATATAGGGTTTCTTTTTATCACTATCTGTACATAGATCTAGTACAATACCGAATATGTCCAAATGCTATCCATGTAATGGGAAACCATACTTGTACAAGCCAGAAGCTCTACAAATAATGGCTCCGAAGCCAAAAATAATTCTAGAACTTCAAATGAGAAGTGTACATATATTATCAGCACGCTGTTAACACGGGCCTTCTAGCCTAAATGTCATCTGAATCAACAACCCATGATCAGCGGGCCAGAATACAGGGATTCAGACCATCTGGCTGATATATGAAATAACAGTGATACTCATCTGGTGAGTATCTTATCATCCACAAGATGTTATGTGGTTTCACATTTGTGCTCACCAGGTTTGCACACCGGTGCTGTGCACTTATTGGCTTTACTGAATGTGTATACTTTGTTGCTTAAAGAAGAATTTGTGTCATACAAAAAATTCAACATCAGTACTTGCAGACACACTTATACATTTTTTTGTATTATGGCCTACTTTAATTTGACTGTTGCCCATAGTAACATAACATCGCTACTTAAACTGCACATTCACGCGGATTTGACTCTTAAACTACTAAACAGAATTGTAAATGCTCCTTGATGTCTTGAGTGTGTCTATTAATTAAATGGTAAGATTAAAGGTGTGGTCACATTTACTTCCCATTCGGGGAATTTTGGTGTGCGAAAAATCCGGTTAATTCAATGAGTAGGCTCTCCGTGATCTGGAATTTCACAGGAGAAAGATTTCTCCTTGCTGATTTCGCAATGGGTTCAGGTTGTTTACATGGGTTTGCTACATCGAACTACATATATCTGTTTAAACTGTGCTTCATACATCGCTACTTTATTTAAAGTTTTGGAATTACCATTGATCAGCGTTAACCATGGCAATATTAGCTTCTTTTTTCATACCATTAGTAGTCAAACACAGCAAGAACAGCTAATTATCGCAATCTTGTGACTCAAAACCCATAGACTACTAAAATGCCATCGGATTACTCTTTATATTAAGAATAAATGGAACGACGTCTAGAAACTCAGGTGCCCTAATTTAAAGCAAAACATAAAAATGGCCTACATGAGAGTGAAAATTTAGCCTATAAATATATAGGCGCCACTTCACGTCGTGCCTAAAAATGCCCTTCAGCCGTGAAGGCTACCTTATTGTTTACATATAGAATGGATTGCCTGACTGTTTTCATCAGACCACGTTTAAAGATCCCCCCCCCCCCCTTCCTAACCAGCGATTCTCAATTAACATTGTCCATTCACTCAGTTAAATTCACCACTCACCCTCAGGTTGGCCATCATCTGTCAGGAAAAAAGAAAAACAGCTCCATTAAGTTTCCTATATTTTAGGTAAGGAGGACTTTAAAATTGTCTGAAATATTACTGTGGCCCCACAAAATAACAAAGTTGCTTGTGCTGTCTTTCTTTATAATAAACACCACTTGATTTAATATTTTGTTATCTAATATAATAATGACATTTTAACTCTGGACACTTTTTTAGGCCACTTTATGTATGTAATGATGAGTGCAGCTTTGTCTGTTTTTAAAGCATTCTTTGTTTTACTCTGTGTGAGTGTGTAGTATTGTGTTAGTGGCGGTGCACATGTCTAGACACATAACAAACAGTTTAAAGAGGGGCATGTTGACACAGCGTTACAGTAAACCCAGCAGTGCATGATGAAGGTCCTCTTACAGACCCTAATGTGATTAGAGGAGTTAAACAAAAAGCCTGACAAGATCAATGCGTGCATACATTCCTAAGTATGACAGTTCTAAAATAAACCAGCTGTTGTATTTATAGATTACCATAGCATGGACACGTGACTCTTTTTAGAGAGGACAAAGCTTTAACTTATCTCATCTTTGATTTTACTTAGAAAGCCCTACTGCCAAATGTATATCTATAAACAGAAAACGTGGTCATGTGATGGGCAAGCTGAACAGAAAGTACTATAGGATTGAAAAATTAGATATATTTAACTTCTAGATTATATTTAATCTAGCTTCTGCTAGAGACCAATAATAGAAATCAAATAGAGTATTTGGAGTATCCTGCGTCTTAGTTCTACACCATTCGAAAGTTTAGGGTCAGTAAGTTTTTAAGAAATTAATACTTTTATTCAGCAAGGGATGCATTAAATTGATCAAGTGACAGTAAAGCCATTGATACATTATAAATAAATGCTGGTCTTTTGAACTGTCTACTCATCGAATAATCCTACAGAAATGATTTCCCCTAAATATATTAAGCACCACAACTGTTTTTAACACGAATGATAATGGAAGAAATAGTTCTTGAGCAGCAAATCAGCATATTAGAGTAATTTCTGAAGGATTATGTGACACTGAAAACTGGTGTAATGACTGCTGGAAAATTTAGCTTTACCATCACATGAATACATATATCAAATAAAATATATAAAAGAAAACATATTCAGATAGTAAAGTTATCAAAGTGTGCTCGGAAATCTGCTCTTAAAGTCAGACATTTCATTATCAACTTAAACTGTGCTTTTACTCAAACATTTCTCATCACATGCTGCAGACACCAAATGATCTGGGTTTATACTGTATACTTGCACCTTCTAGGTGAGGTTTAGGAGAAACCTATGAGACCATGAAGAAGTTGGACCATGCTGAGATCTTCATTAGGTTTCTTACAAAGTAACCTCTAAGCAATAAACCTTTCTCTACTCAATACATGCTGTAAATGTCAGCAGCTTTGTCTCGGCAACCCGCTTCTGTTGCCTTGGCACGGGCTGCTGTGAATTCTGTGAGGACGCCAGCTTAGGCTGATCATGGCACGAAAGCATCTATGTGAAGCGTTTCGAACACGACCGCTTCATTCCTGCCCCCTGCTGTCAGGAGCGCATGTGAGGAGGGCCAATGTGAACACCTGTGCGCTTCTCCTTGTTTAGCCTCCTGGTAGTTTTGACATCTCTCAGCTTTCAGCTCCCTTGTTTTGTTTGCTGTCTCTGTCAGTCCATCTCTCCTTCACTGGGTGTTTTCTACAGTTCACTGTCACTCATCCTCTGCTCTGTGTGTTCTGTAGCTTCATCCTCTCTTATGTTGCGTAATTTCCTTGGTCATCATCATATATAAAACTCCTCAAAAGTCTTGCCCAAATGCATGATATTTTATAATGATAATAAATCAAACATGAAATTGCTTGAATTTATGAGACTCGGGGCACAATTATATGAGACCTTCAGCAAAGTAAAAAATAATAATAAAATAAATTAGATGATTAGATGAGGGATCTTAGCAGGAATTTTATCACAAAAAATTATAACATTTGTAATAATATTGTTAAATCAATATGTCTTCTGAGACGCCACATTTCTTATTAATAATAAATATTTTACCTAATTATTTTATCTCTCGTTTTTATCTTGTGCCTTTCATAATAAAAACTCAATAATAATAATAATAATAAATGTTACATCTTGATGGAATTAGTCTTTTAAAACACTTAATCTTATTTTCTCTCTCTTTTTTAGTTGTTGTCTTGTCAAAGCCATGAGAAAAGCACTATATTTATGTTACTAATAATAATTAATAAAATAAATAAGTCAATTGATCATTAAGATGTTTTGCCTAAACTCCTAATCTTTTTATCTCTCTTTTTTATATCTTGTGGCTGTTGTTAGAAAATAATTTATGATAATAATAATAATTTAAAATCAAGATGTGTACTGTTTTTCCTGTTAATTAGTCTTTTCAGAAACCTGATCTTATTGTATCTCTCTCTTTTTGTCTAGTGCATGATGCCTCCCCACGGATCACATCTATTGGATCCCTCAGCTCAGATTTGGCAATGACGTGGCTCCTTCCACCCATTAAAGAGCCATTTATGTCACTGTTGAGCTGGCTGGTGTGGCATTCTGCCAGTTTCGAGATCCCCCGTGGCTCATCCAGCAATAACGATGATATTGAAAGGTATTGTTTTACCCTCGCAGTGCAGCACAACAGTATGCAGGTATGTTCAGCTGTCCCTACTGCTGCCGTGAGGACAGACAGGCTCATGTTGACCCCCTACACACCAACGGCTGTTACTAGCTGGCCCTCCAGCTTAATATAGATAGAATTCAAACTCATTTATTAAAGAACATTTTCAGTTGCATGCTTTTGTCTGACAAGCGAATGCAATGCAGCTAACTTGTTATTGTCACGACCAACACAGACTAAAACAGATTCATAATAGGTTCATAAAGATTGACAAAAAAAGTGCATGAGAGCGTGGCTACAGCTTTAAGTTTGAGAATCAATCTTTTATAATTGTAAAACTGTAAGTATTATTGTACGTGGAAGTCGTGCAAACTTTGCTGGCGCTGAGAACAACAGGCATCAGAGAGCAGATGACAGCTTGAATGTGTTATTGTGTTATGTGTTATAGGTGTTATATGATTTATGAGTGATATATGACATGAAGGAAAGACGCTTTGACTTCTTTGACTGAGAAAAAGTGAGAGTGAAATACGCAGGGTCCAAAATTAATACTCACACAAGTAAAAGTTGCCAGTTGGCCAGTAACTGTATAAGGAACCGCAACATAATACATGATAGTTAAAGTAACTGACGTGCAGAATTAAAACATATGACATACATACCTTCTACAAATAAAACAGGAAAAATGTTTTGTAGGATATGCAAAATTCTATTTTCTCCAAACTATCATAGCAACACATAAGCAAAATATTTCTTATATTTTATTTAAAACCACTGTAATAGCAATAAAACAACGTCGATATATTTATATAGACATATAGGTTTATATATATCTATATATAAACCTATACATTTTAATTTTATATGCTTAATAAAGTATAATAACCATATATCTACCTCTAACTCAATTTTAATATAAAGCAGTGCATAATTCATAACTGCAAATAAATGTGTGTATATATTTATTTATAATGGTTTGTGAATGGAGTTACATTTGCTCCATTCACTCACCATTAGCTGGTCAAAAGTCAATTTTGGCCACCCCTTGTAATGTAGGGTGGGTTTGACATTGGGATTTTTTCACCTTTGACCTTATCGGTAGTCAGTAGTCAAAGGCCAGCTAATTATCCTGATACGGCTCCAGAGATAAACGTTCACTGATTTGACACATCAAAAATATGTTTCCTTCCATTGTTGTTTTCCTGAGGGATGCTATTTTTGATGCTGGCCGATGTGGATATAGGTCATAACCTCCATCCTTTGATATTATTTATCGCAGAGATCAAAGTTCAAGCAAACAAGGGATCAGGGTTCTCAGCATGATAGAGGCATAAGGTCACTGGATGAAAGATAGGAGTAACAGAGAGAGAGAGAGCAATGGGATTAAAAGTCTGCTCATTCTGAACTATTCCAGGGGTCTGGAATCCAGTTCCCCGGGGTCCAGCCCTGTTCATCCCTCATCCAGCCTTTTAAAGCCTGGAGTCAACGCTCCACGGCAACCCCAACCCGCCCCCCATCAGCTGTTCCCCGAATTTATGAGAACAATCTTTTTATTTCAAACAGACATGGTCACAAAATCTAATACTCACTCTCTCAAGGTTATTTATGGAAGGCATCTACTGTATATGGAATCCATTGTAATTAAACAAAGTAAGAAATTAATCAAACTAAGTTTTCAGCTTTTAGAGCAACCAATTGTTTGTTACTTAAGAAAGGACAGCTGCACTGCGAAAGAATTTGTGTCTTGTTTTCTGATAAAAAAAATAAAACATTGAAACAAGTTCAATTTACTTGAGAAGCAAAATGGTTAGATATTATAGTTTGTTTTCAGATAATACATTTTTGTTATAATTTTTCTCTCACCGCATTGGCAAATTGTTAATCATTTTTTTGTTTTGAACCTTTGAATCTTGATGAATTTTGAGAAATATTTTACGTTTTTTTAATTGTCCATACAATGGATGTCAATGAGCACCAAAACTGATTTGATGTCAATATTCTTCAAAACTAATACAGGCTTGCAAAACATTAGAGTGAGAAAATGATGACAGAATTATTAATTTTAGGTGAACTAACCTTTAACGAATGCTTAGATGCATTCACTGGAAAACAAAACAAAAACATATTTTATGCATGATTTCTTGATGGTTTCAGTCATCATATGCATCTTTTCATTCATTTTTCAACCCACAAAATCATCACGATCAACCGGATGACATTTGCAATGGGTGTTGGGCGCATCTGCAAACCCTGTACCAAAATGAATCATGCCACCTGCCTGTTTATGACCATGTTTATGAGTATCATCAAAATAGCTTCCATAACATCAATCTCCCAAATCCCCCACATTCTGCATCACAATCCCTATTGTCCAGAAGTGGACGGATCCCATCCAGTGTGGATATGTTTAGAGGCCAATATTAAAATATGAGTCATCCTCAGAGGAAAGCCACAGCTTGACCAAAAATAACATTTAAATGTCACTGGTGCTTGTCACGAATGATGAAGTCTCATGCATATGAGAGATCTGCTTTCATAACTATCCAATAAATTAAAGCCAGTCTTTTCCATTTAATAATAATAATGCAATGCAAGTCAAAGAGCAAACACAATACCGCATCCTCATATTTCTCCATCCATCCATTAGGCAGTGGAAGATGATCTCTATATCATCACCCCTGAAATATTTGTCCATCTGAAGGCGTAGCATCCCCACTGGGCCACCAGCATTGCATCATCCATCAGAAATGCCTCTGGCACCACAGTAAAGCTGGGCTCCATGACTTGAAACCCAGCTCCGGGTAAGTCAGCACCATTCCATACCCAGAATCCTGTAAAGCTCAGCTGACTCTACGCTCCTAATCACCTTGACTATGCACCATCCATCATAGCAATGGGCATTACAATAGTTGCTTTTTATAAAGTTGCCACAATGTGAATTCCAAAGTCGCTCCTGATCATCCCTGAGCTTTTTATGTCTGCTTGAGTCATTTTGTCCTTCTCATCATAACTGCATGGATGATGCAAACATCTTCAACCGCCTCTACTTCTACCAACCACCTTGATCTAACATATGTTATGTTCTATGGTGTATAAACTGTCAATTTCATCTCATGCAACTCAAAATGCACATTTCTCCGCATTTGTTGCTTTCTTTATATAATGCAGCATTGTATACTGTGTATATTTGCCATATGCAGTTAAGAAAACTCTGCAAGCTGAAGTTAGTCCTATTTGGTTAAAAAACATGATTCAAACTCAGATTAGAATGAAAAAAGGTGAAACAAACCAGCAAAACAGAGCTGCTAATTTGTTATCAGCATGTTTGTTAGTAATGCTGAAGTGATAGCACTGATAAATGTTGTTGTATCTCTTGATTTGGTCAAATTTGTCATCCTAAAACATTTCTCTACTTTTTGTTCCTTGATCAACAGATTCCCCATCAGATTATCTGTGGCATAATGATGGACAGGATTGGTTCTCACCTTTCTTTGTGGGCTCAGGCATGTTGAGCCGTTCTCCGGTGGACCAGGCACCAGTTGAAGGGGTTCAGAGGTAAGTCTGGGCTGCCCAGTGTGTGTGGCAAGGGGTGTTATGATGGAGAAACGGTGCTAAGGAAAGTTGCACCAGAGAGTTTGGAAGTCAAAGAGGATGAGGGCAAAGCAGGAACGTGAAAGAGAAAGTAACAGATCTGGGGGTGATGAATAAATGGGGTTTATATAGTGTTCATCTTAGCCACTCCTCTCTGTGTTTGATAATAGAGCCCAAAAAAACCTCCCTAACATCCCTCCCCTTTGCTCCTTAATTCCTGGGATTAGATGTGACTCGCTGTGCCCTGTCTCCTCACCAGCTGGAGTCAGTCAGCGAGAGGGGCTTTGAATAACATTGCACTGCAGAAAAAAAGAAGGTATTTCTGTTGACAAGGCTGGCTTTGCTTTGAATATACCACAAAGTACTTTTATGCAGAATGCTCAACCCTTCAATCAAAATGTAACATTAATAAAAATGTGCAACATTTCCAATGTGCTTGTCTTTCATAATTTATAAAAATATTGTATAATAGTAAAATATATGAATAAAATGTAATTTAATATAAACATTTATAATTAAAAATGTGCACAATTTACTATTTATATATTTTATAATTAATCAAAATATAATGTAATAATATAACAAATAAAAATCTATAATAATATTACAATTTAAAAACAATAAAAATGTATAGAAATGTATATAGTGTATATATTTCTATACTTTATATTATATAATATTATGTTATATCATATTATATTTAGTAATATGTGACCCTGGACCGAAAAAAAACAGTCATACGGGTAAATATGTATAATTGAGATTTATACATAATCTGAAAATAATAAATACACTTATATTTGACTGGGATACAACTATTTGAACATCTGGAATCTGAGGGTGCAAAAAAATACTGAGAAAATCATCTTTAAAGTTGTCCAAATGAAGTCCTTAGCAATGCATATTACTAATCATAAATTAAGTTTTGATATATTTACTATAGGAAATTTACAAATATATTCATGGAACATGATCTTTACTTAATATCCCAATGATTTTTGGCATAAAATTGTTTTGATAATTTTGACCCATATAATGCATTTTTGTCTATTGCTACAAATATACCCATGCTCCTGAAGACTGGTTTTGTGGTCCAGGGTCACATATAATATAATAATAATACAAAATATATATTTGTTTATGATTTTTAAATGTGATATTTTTTATAAAACATTTTTTATAATATAATACATATTGATATATATATATGTGTAAATATATGTACATATGGAAACTGCTCTTTAATACTTGCTCTTTATTCCTGCCAATGAGGTATTTGTAAGGAAGATATGACCCTGCCAGTCGGTGGTTGATGTGACAATGTGACCGATTTACTATAAAGCTTGTCAAGGCCCATGTCAAGGGCATTCACTATAGGCTGAATGGAAGAGGTATTAGTAGGTGATGTTGTCATCCAGGGCTTCCCAGTGTCTAAGCGCCACCCTTTCACTAGAAAGCCTCTGGGTGATATTTAGGGCTTAGTGAGAAAATTAGGAAACATTTACTTCACCTTTCAGCCAAGTGCCAGAGATCATTTTGATCTAATGTGGATGAGGGCCAAGGGCGGGGATCTGAACAACCAGGGCTATAAATTCTGTTAAGATGCCTGAGCAATGCTTTTATACTCTATAATTAGATTGCTAACCTGAACTCTGACATTTGACATAACTAGCATGGAAAGACGGTGGAAACATGGGATTGTTGCCATTGTCAAGACTCTAATTATCCTGTTAACACTTTAATACTCATTATAAATCAGACCCTGCTTCATGCAGATGTAACAGAAATGTACACAGTGAGGCCCAGAAGCTTTAATAGTTTTAGTGAGCAATTACAGTCAATTTATGATAATATATTTCAAATAAGAAAGAACCATTTTAAATCCATTCGTTTGAAACTAACATAGAGGTAAATGACATTATGCAAATTTTGTCCAGATTTATTTAATAATTTCATAAAATACATTTTTTATCAGAAATACATAAAAGTAATTCAGAGGTTTTCCTTATTTTTCTGTCTCAATATTGTAATAATGGGGGGGGGGGGGGGGGGTTAAAATAGTTATTAAAAGAAAACCATATTATATAGGCAGTTTGGTATAATCGGTCTCGTGAAATATCAAATAATTTGACCTTTTTATAAATCAACCAATCAATAATAATTTTATTCCGGTCCTCACAGACAACTTTTCACAGAATAAATAAAAATACACAGTGACCGAAAAAGGTGTAGGCAGAAGCTTTGCTTATTATGCCTACCCTTTATACATAAATGGCTTTATGGCACAACATAACATATGACACAGTTTAAGTGGTAAAATGTAAGATGTTGTGTAACATAATAAATAATCATTAATAAAATCACAACAATAAAACTTACATTTTGTATTTAGGTTATATGCCATTGAGTGATTTATAAATGAGTAAAAGTACTTTGACATAACTACTAAAACTAAGGTCTGTCTCCAGAATCACCCCAAGATTTTTGACTTGATTTTTAGTTGTTTGACCCCTAGAGTCAATGTTTACATTCACCTTGAGAACTTCATCTTTGTTTCCAAATGCAATGACTTCAGTTTTCTCCTTGTTTAACTGAGGTTCTGGCACATCACACTGTTATGCATTGGCAGAGGGAGTCAATGAGGCTGTAGTCATTTGGAGATAAGGCTAGGTATATCTGGGTATCATCAGCATAGCTGTGATGGGCAATTTGGTTCTTTATCATTATTTGACTTAGTGGGAGCATATACAGGCTAAACAAGAGCGGTGCAAGAATTGAGCCTTGTGGGACTCCACATGTCATGGACGTCCACTTAGACTTATGCTCTCCTATACTCACATAATAACCTCTCCCTTCTATGACCTGGACCAATTAAGAACCATCCCAGAAAGCTAGACACAGTTTTCTAGTCTCTCTAGAAGTATGTTATGATCTACAGTGTCAAACGCAGCACTAAGATCTAGTAGTACCAGCACTGATATTTTGCCAGAATCAGAATTAAAGCGAATATCATTTATTATGTAAATGAGTGCTGTCTCTGTGCTGTGATGTGGTCAGAAACCAGATTTAAAACTGTCCCAGGTATCCATTTGAGTTTAAGTAGTTGTTCAGATGATTAAAAACTACCTTTTCAATAATCCTGCCTATAAAAGTAATATTTGATATTGGTCTATAGTTGCTCAATATGGTGCTATCAAGATTGATCTTTTTCAGAAGGGGCGTAACAGCTGCAGTTTTCAGGGATTTCAATTATTCAGAGTTGACTCTTTCTTTTGAGAGACTAACACGGTGCACTTTCAGATTTTACATTAAAAACTGAACATTAATGTGTAATGTATGTCAAGGTGTAATCAAAATATATATTTACGTAATGGTTACAACACATGACAGTTGACCCGATGTCTGTGAACATTTAGTTAAACATGATTATGCCAAAGATTGAAAATGTCAGCTTCTCCGAGGGTAATGTGAATGACGTTAAGCAATATTAGATGGTTCTAATGCTCCTGTAACATACAAACCCGATTCCAAAAATGTTGGGACACTGTACAAATTGTGAATAAAAAAGGAATGCAATAATTTACAAATCTCATAAACTTATATTTAATTCACAATAGAATATAGATAACATATCAAATGTTGAAAGTGAGACATTTTGAAATGTCATGCCAAATATTGGCTCATTTTGGATTTCATGAGAGCTACACATTCAAAAAAAGTTGGGACAGGTAGCAATAAGAGGCCGGAAAAGTTAAATGTACATATAAGGAACAGCTGGAGGACCAATTTATTATTGACCAATTTATTATTGTTGCCAATTGACCCAACTTATTAGGTCAATTGGCAACATGATTGGGTATAAAAAGAGCCTCTCAGAGTGGCAGTGTCTCTCAGAAGTCAAGATGGGAAGAGGATCACCAATTCCCCCAATGCTGCGGCGATAAATAGTGGAGCAATATCAGAAAGGAGTTTCTCAGAGAACAATTGCAAACAGTTTGAAGTTATCATCATCTACAGTGCATAATATCATCCAAAGATTCAGAGAATCTGGAACAATCTCTGTGCGTAAGGGTCAAGGCCGGAAAACCATACTGGATGCCCGTGACCTTCGGGCCCTTAGACGGCACTGCATCACATACAGGAATGCTACTGTAATGGAAATCACAACATGGGCTCAGGAATACTTCCAGAAAACATTGTCGGTGAACACAATCCATCGTGCCATTCGCCATTGCTGGCTAAAACTCTATAGGTCAAAAAAGAATCCATATCTAAACATGATCCAGAAGCGCAGGCGTTTTCTCTGGGCCAAGGCTCATTTAAAATGGACTGTGGCAAAGTGGAAAACTGTTCTGTGGTCAGACAAATCAAAATTTGAAGTTCTTTTTGGAAAACTGGGACGCCATGTCATCCGGACTAAAGAGGACAAGGACAACCCAAGTTGTTATCAGCGCTCAGTTCAGAAGCCTGCATCTCTGATGGTATGGGGTTGCATGAGTGCATGTGGCATGGGCAGCTTACACATCTGGAAAGGCACCATCAATGCTGAAAGGTATATCCAAGTTCTAGAACAACATATGCTCCCATCCAGACGTCGTCTCTTTCAGGGAAGACCTTGCATTTTCCAACATGACAATGCCAGACAACATACTGCATCAATTACTTAAACGTAAACGTAACGTAAACGTAAACGTAATTACAACATCATGGCTGCGTAGAAGAAGGATCCGGGTACTGAAATGGCCAGCCTGCAGTCCAGATCTTTCACCCATAGAAAACATTTGGCGCATCATAAAGAGGAAGATGCGACAAAGAAGACCTAAGACAGTTGAGCAACTAGAAGCCTGTATTAGACAAGAATGGGACAACATTCCTATTCCTAAACTTGAGAAACTTGTCTCCTCAGTCCCCAGACGTTTGCAGACTGTTATAAAAAGAAGAGGGGATGCCACACAGTGGTAAACATGGCCTTGTCCCAACTTTTTTGAGATGTGTTGATGCCATGAAATTTAAAATCAACTTATTTTTCCCTTAAAATGATACATTTTCTCAGTTTAAACATTTGATATGTCATCTATGTTGTATTCTGAATAAAATATTGAAATTTGAAACTTCCACATCATTGCATTCTGTTTTTATTCACAATTTGTACAGTGTCCCAACTTTTTTGGAATCGGGTTTGTATATTAACGTATTAAGCCAGGACTCTTCTTTAGTAATTTCATGCTGTTGTTCTGAAATGCTGACAGGAATTAGTCAGCAGTCATTAAATCTGTAGCTGAGCTGCACTTGCCATTAAAGAAATCTTTAAATCGTTAAGGAAATCTTTAAATTGTTAAAGAAATCTTTAAATCGTTAAAGAAACGGGATTTTTCACGAGTATGTGTTCCCATTAGCAAAATTTATTTGAAATAGCTTTTTTAGTTGGCAGTGTGTGATGTACAGTAAGTACGTTATGAATGACATGCCATACTCTTGCATAACAAACCATCTTGACTGAAAGTGGATTTTAAAAGGATAATTTACCCAAAAATGAAAATTTTGTTATACTCACCCTCAAGCTGTTCCAGACCTATGTGAGTTTCTTTCTTCTGTTGAACATAAAATAAGATATTTTGAAGAATGTTTGGAACCAAACAGTTGACCGAATCAATGGCTACCGTCGATTGACGTCAACATGAAACATTAGCATATTGCCCGCCCACTTGTTGGTTTGTTTCGCGTTGGTCTGAATGAAAATGGTAATAATTTTTTTTGCCACTAGGCGCCACTTTTGGAGTGGTAACAATAGCGGTTTCCCCGGTAACACTGTACACAAAGCACCACTGCTCTCAATCACTGCTTTATCAGGCATTACAGGTATGATGAAATGAAAATGAGACCAATCAGACCAATCAATGCAGATTAGCGTCACGCAAAGGAAGATTTTGGAAAAATGAACCGTTGAGCAAATTGTTTGGGAGTGTTGAGCAAGTAAGGTAAAAATAAATGCATGTTATAAGACAATGAAAGTGTTTTTTGACCTTGCATGCATGTCAACCTTTTGTTGAGGATTTCCAAAACCAAAATATGAATCTTTCATTGCCTATAATAAGGGCTCTTTAATTGTGATTAAGTGATAATGGAATTTTTATTTTTCTGTGAACTATCTCTTTAAGCAAGATTTTTGGCCTTTATTGGTATTGGACCCTCCAAACGAGGTCCATTTATTGCCCTGTGTGTACGGTTCTAAAAGCAGAGTGCTGGGGAACTATCATGTGGGCCTGCCACAAAGAACACACATTTGGACCAACCATTTGGACCAGACTGGTGGTGGTTAAAGGTTCATGACGTCCATGGGGATTTAGCCCTCACGGTCACCATAAAAAGCTCAGGCTATAGAGTCGCACCTGCCTGCACTAATGCACACACACACACACACACACACACACACACGCACACACACACACACACACACACGCGCACACACACACACACACACACGGACAGTAACCTAAACAAAGAAGAACCAGTATCCCCTCAGAATTTCAACATCTCATCAAGATTCAGTGCGTTCAGTAGAATGGAGCTTCTCCCAGTGCTTTAGATGTAGTGATCTTGCATGGAAAGCATGAATACTCGCTGCAGAAATAGACTCCACTGCTCCCTGTGAATAAAACTCTGTGGGACTATAAAGGGAGAGAAACTCCATCTCTGAATCGCACAATACCATGTGTGAGGAGCACCCTGTGGCCAGTCAATCAGTCAGAGAGACCAAACCAAGAATCTGTCTTTTAGTAGAGTGTTTTGATAGCTCTGGGTCCAACTTCAGAATCCACAATGATGCCAGTTAACAGATCGACCTCAACAGCTGCTCACAGTGGCTCCAAAAAGCATGCAACAAAATCTCAAAGCAAGTGGCATTTATTCTAAAGAAAGACAGCACATGCACATTTAGCGTTTCACGAAAAGAAGTTTGTTTTTAAATGGTAAAATAATTGTGTTCAAAATGTTTGGCTTCATGCATTCACTAAAATATGCAAATTTAAAAAATGGATCAGAAAAGTGAAGCAATTTTTGAGAAATGCAAAGCAGAGTTTGTTTGTGGATGTCACTTAACTTGAGATTTTGATATGCCATTCAATGTCAGTTATATATTTTTAACCATTACCCTGGTTTCTAAATACATTTTGTGAGTAAAGCTAAAATTAATTTTTTTATTGAAAAAAAGCTGAAAAAACTAATTATATGAAGAGCCTAAACTTGAAAAAAGTTATATGAAAATTAAAAATGTTGCATTGGCACCTAACTGAAATAAAACAAGTTTAAGTTGAAGTACTAAAAATAATTAAACTAAAAATATCAATTAAAGCTAAATAGACTTATAAATTGCATATAAAATGCTAAAATTGCCTAAAATTGCATTAAACTAAAAATATAAATACAAACTAAACATAGAAGCAAATTCAAATAATGATACATAATATAATAGTAAAATAAATAATACTAAAACATTGATTTGCACTTTAACTGAAGTGTTGCACTTTTGTGTAAAGACAAAAAAAATCGAGATGTTAGAAATAACAATCCAATGTGTAATGTTTAACATCAGCTTTTTGCCATTAAGTTGTTAACAATTATGTTGTTGTCCAGAAAAACAATGGGAAAAAGCACAACTGTAATGAACAACTATCAGCTAGTGACAAAACCTAAATAAAAGCAGTGTAGCAGCTTTGCCACCTACTGGGAACAAACGAGCAGTGCGGGAAGACGATATCTAGTCTGTTTTTATTTGTTTTGGCTCTTTTCAAATGCCAGCTAAAAAACTGATAAAGAAATTGAACAAAAATCTGTAAAGAAATAGGTTAACTATATACAAATGTTTGTATTTGTTTATAAAATACATGTTTTTAAAATATATATATATTTTTAATTGTTTCACGATATGCAAAGAACAGCAAAAAGTAATGTATTTAAGTAAGATTCTGCTATACAAAACACCACAGTTCATCACCTTCCTCGAGCAAGAACTAATTTGACCCTCCTCCTGTTACCAAGGCAATTAAGATATCATGAGAGTAACACACTTGAGACATTCATTCAGCTCTCATTTCGATCCACATGCTGCTTTCTTTACACTCTGTAAAGTAGAGAGGGTTGCTAAACTAAACTGATAAGTCAGTTTCTGTTTCACTTTAATGATCTCCCCCGAGCGGGCGTAATTTCACAGGGCACGGGACATTTTCTGGTAGGTCATGGGCATCCGGTTGCCCTTCCTCTGGCCCCATAGCTCAGCCATGCGCTCCTTGTGCCTGGCAGCAAAGTGGAAGACGCCTGCCGAAGCCGGCACCCAGGACACACAGTGAGCCATGCCTGGGTCTTCCAGCATCTCGAACAGGAAGTGGAAAAGACGTAGCTTTTTCCCTGCAATCATAGAGATGACTTCGGTCAAACAGCGTTCAAGTGTGTGAGTTTGTGCATGAAGGGGATAGGCAAAGGCCTATGGAAACTATTTCCCCTAGTAACAGGCTTGTATTATGATAGGCGTAATTAAGATAAGCATCTCTAAAACATCAATGATGTACAAGACCAGAGAAAATGAGGTAGAACTGAGATTCTATATGGCAGTTATGGGTAGGACGGGCCGCTCCCGTTCTGCAGTTCCTCTAGGTTATTCCTCACCTTCGAGATAGCATCAAAATAAACCACAAAAGCAGAACTGACCTTTCTCTGCAGGTGTAATGCTGGGCAATGATTCGGCACACTTTTCTGGTGTTGTATTCAGAGTTAAAGGTCTCTCTGGTCCGTTTAGGACGTCGGGTGCATCGTGAAGGACCAATGACTGATCGACAGCATTGCTGTTGCAATTCATTCCACAGTCTGTGTTTGAGTCAGATCCATTAGTTTTGGCCAGAGATCCCATGACCTATTGATTTGACAAAAGAACTTGGTTTTAAAATGGAATAGAACCGGAGCAAAAATGACACAGTGTTTACCTGCTGAGCTGTAGGTGCTGGAGGCTGCAGCTGGGACTTTTCTTCTTCTAACGCATTGTTAAAATGTTCTCCAGAAGGTAGCTTCTCTCCAAATTTGTCCACATCTTCACTGGTTGACATGACTGAAAGATCCCTTGCTGCAAGTGATTACAAAACCAATTTAGTGATGATACACACTACACAGACTGATCATTTTGTGTCAATGGGGTCCAGACACTATTCCCTTGTAAAAAACAAAACAAAAAAATAGTGCACAGAAGTATGCCTACTTCATAAAAAAAGAGTACTGATTATTAATAATATACTTTAAAGGAAAAATGCGAGCTGAAAGTAAGTCTTCAGACACTTAATTGCATGTTGCATTTAAATTCAACTGTATTATCATTTAAATAAATTTTTCCCGCAGTGAACCAAACTTTAGGCTGATATTTTGAAATCAAGTACTTTACTTAGTCAACATACCAAAATACATGTGCTTATACACTTTTAAGATTTGAACAAATATACCCTACAAGTGCACCAGACGCGATTTCTTTAAGACTGCAAGGGAAGCTCAGCTTCCCCTATAATTGTCAAAAAATGAATGGTCAAATATATGTACTATTATGTTAACATTTTATTGACTAAAAATGCGTTAAACACGTTCATCTCGAACGAAAACAATTTCGTTCAGAATCAGCTACTTAGGTCGGCTGACTCGATTTCCTTCTCATTCATTCCCGTAGCGTACAGTGCATTACTCTGTTGAAGCCCAGCGTCCATTGACTTCAATGGGGCTGCTTTAAACAGTTTTTTTCAGTACTTAGAAACAAGACGGTCATTGGATAATGCTGCGATTATGTCCCGCCCACGGACGCTCAGCGTCTCTGGGATGAATGGAGGAGTGGGCTGGCCCGGACTCCGAGCGTCTGCGTGATGATTGGAGGGTCTGTCGAAAGACTGCATCTACTTTTGATTGACAGCGATTTTGTACTATAAAAGTCACTGACACTGAAGCTATTCGAGCTCAGTCCCATCGCGGAAGTGTAGTCGAAAGACAAACTGCTGCAACCTATTTCTTGGTATTTGCTTGGTGAAATTGCTAGCCAATTTTCATCATACATTTCACCCAGATTCCTTGTTTCAGTTCAACCTAATTCCCATATTTCGAGTTTAATATCTTTTTTTAGATCGTTTGTTCATTCATTCATTCATTCATACATACAGTAGGCTAGAAAATTTTCTTGAAAAGGAATGTTGGGCAGAATTTAGGTATAAATAAATGGTAAATTTTTATGATGTTGGCCAAAAATGAGCTTCCCCTCTTTGAAAGACCAGCAGCCGCCACTGAAGTGCACATTCAATACAATGAAGCACACTTGATTTTCACAAGGGTTGACTTTCATTGCACTGACAAAAAAATGTGTCCCACAGAAGAAATACAATTATAGTTTTGAAAAGACATGAAGGTGCATTGGAAAAAAATGTTGCAGGATTAACTCTTTTAAAATTCACAAATTATACAATGCAGCGTGTGACATTTGGGAGTAGAAAATAATTATATATATTTAATAACTATAGGAATTTTCGATCCTTTTAAGCTTCCTCCTTACCGTTCCATAGGGCTTTTCTTCGAGATTCCTGTCTGTAATGCTCCCCAAGAAATTCTAGAATCACCTCCAAATCAGTCTGATATTCCCGCGGACTGTTCTGGTAAGAACAAACAACTATTTTTAACGCGAACACAACAGTGGCCACTAAAAAGTATTTGGTTTGCTCTAATATAATGACACTGATACATTTTGAATTGTCCAAATATGTTTTGGGGCCACTGTAGAATAAAAACAACATAACATAACAAAACTGTAAAATTGATCAGTTCTTACCATGTCAGTGTTACGGATGTGATCCTTACTCTAGGTAGAGCTGTTTCAAGTGTCGTTGTATTAACGAATAGCCAATAATTTAACTCTGTTTTGTCGAAAAGATGCAGGTGTCTTTTTATCAACAGCATGGGGCTGTGGGAGTGAACAGACCTTTCTCAAATGATCTACGACCGTACATAAATAACCAGACATTTTTTGACCCAAAAATCACAGTTTCTGTCGGCCCAAACATACACACACATCTCTAGCGTCCACCTTTATGGAACCAGTAACCACATCCTCTCCACTCTTACAGATAACAACCACAGCCACCTAACAATGACACACAGGCTCCGCATAAAAAAAAGTGATCTCTAACTTTGGAATGATGAAAAAGAAAAATATGACAAGCAACACAGATGAGAGAAATGCAGTGTTTAAAACTTCAGTCATAAAAGAGCACAATTGTTATGAGACAGTGTTTATTGTCCAGTATGAAAATGATACAGCAGCACTACATTAGTGTTTGATTGCTATCTTACAAAGAGGAAGGTGATATGAGATCGGTTTGTAATATGACACAGAACGCAGTCATAAACAATCTGCTCTCTGTGAAACTAGATAAGCTTGGCCCAATGCATTTGCAAAGAAATCAGCGCCAAAGTTTATACAGCGGCTTCAAGCGTATGTGTATCACAGTGGAGAGTTTAACAAACAAATTCATTGGGATTTTCAAGACAGGAAACATTAATTGAGTGATAAAACAAATGATCTTAAATAAACAAGTTGAGAAAAGTAGATAAATATGAAGACAGACTGTTATAGAAACAAACAGTGATCCCAAAAAAATGTGGATATAAGACAATTGCATAATAATAATGTTATAGAATTGCACAAAAATATCAAAATATTTTCTGAACCATTTTTTTCTAATATTTTAATCAATTAAAACATTTTAATGAAATGTTTTGCTTAAAGAAAGTGCTCACTCTGCTGTCATTTTAAAAGAAATGTTGATATTTTTTATGCAATAATTAATATATTTTTAATGTCATATTGTACATATACACCCCGGGTCAAAAGTCTCATGGTTGCGTTTATTTGATTAAAAAAGTAGTAATATTGTAAAATATTATTTACATTTAAAATGTTTTTTTAATATATTTTCAAATGTAATGTATCCCTGCAATGTCAATGCTGAATTTTAGCAAATTTAGATTTTTTTTTGTTATACTCTTAAAAATGATTATAAACTTGATATAGAAATCTTTTGTAAAATTATGAAAGTTTTTGCTGCCACTTTTGTTTAATGTAATGCAGCCTATGTATGTATTATAATGGATCCAGCATAACATCCTATTTACATGCATACACTCCTTTCTAATGCACTTTTGAAAAGTTTTACTTTATTTGAAAGAATCCCCCTTGTAAAGAACAGAACATTCATGGCATGACAGGAATGGGCTCTTGAGAATCACGGAGCTGAAACACCAATTTTGGAGTCCTCATGCATTGCCAGAACAGTAGCAAGATCGTAGTCGCCCTGGTAAGAGTATTGGCCGTACCAGTAATGACAGTCCGGTAGAGGAGAGCTGTAGTAGACGTGCTCAGCAGAGTCGTGCTGTTGAAGGGCCATGTCTCTGGACGAAGGGCCCGAGTTGTAGCCTGACAGTGAGCTCAATCGTTGCAGTATAGCTGGGTTAAACTGATAGGTGAGCTTGCGACGCACTTTCACAATCTCACCCGTGCGGCTGTAGTTGCGGAGAGCACGTGCCATTTTCTGGTAGGTCATGGTCTTGCGGTTGCCCTTGCGCTGACCCCAGCATTCGGCCAGTTTTTCTTTATTTTTCGAGATGAAGTGGAAGATGCCGCTCCCTCGGTCCGTCCATTGGATGGAGTCGCCCATGTTGTCGTCGTGAAGAGCCCCGTGCAAATATTCATATAAGCGTAACTTCTTACGACCTAATGAGGAAGAGAAATACACCATGCATTCAGCACTTCTGTATTATGAAGGACTCAACTTTGTTGAAAAATTAACCGTGAAAATGCTGTACAGTCAGTTTTAGAGTATGTTAATTATTATTTATGAAAACTTGCATTTAAGTGATTTTACTTAAATTAGACAGAAAAACAGTACATTATTTTAATGTTAGCACTTACTTTCCCACATATTGAATTATTAAATTTTCAAACACACAGAAAACGAATCATGTTGTACCTTTTCCGTGGCGCTGTGGTAAACTCGAGTAAAACGCTGAAGGATCAGCAGAACACAATGGCCCCAGAGACACTTCTGGCACGATGTGAGACCATGACTGCAGATACAGAGAGACAAAAGATTAGTTAAAGTATCGCAGTATAACATTGAAACAATTCAAGTGACAAATTGTAGACCTACTGAGGATTCCTTCCAGTCATACATCGGTCCTGGAGGCTCAAAATGAGGTGTGAACTGATAGTATGAGATGGCATGTCTCACAGAGGACTGCTGACTTTCCAAATTCTCATAGTATTTATTTTCTGAAAGAGACAGTTAGAAGAGGATGAGTAATAACAATGAGGATAATAATGTATACTTAATACTATTTCACAATATGTTACATTATTTTCTACATTTATATTAATATTATATATATTATGGTACCATTGTCACATTGTAGTATCTGAGAGTGACGCTGAATTACATCAATGGCATCCTGAAAATCTTGATTGATGTCATTTTCAAGTGATCCCTGTAAGCAAGCAAAGAAAAGTAATTTAGATTTTTGCACATATTTGTGAATGAATTTGTGAAATAATGAGTGTATTTAGAGCTCTGTCTTATTTCTCATCAAAATCGTATAAATGTAGAATGTTTATTAAATACGTGCCTGTGCTTTAAATAAAATAAACCACACATCAAATATAATATAATATAATACTGCATAAAACATTGCATAACAAGACTGGTACATGCTTGAGTCAAAAAAACTCACCATTCTGGCCTTGGCAAACCTAACTGTGCATCTATGTAGAGCTCGACTGTGTTCAACTGGATGTGTCCTCTATGTCTCAGTGATTATATGTGGATAGATATATTGTGGAACGACTGTTTTGCTGTCCAACTAAGCAATGCTGGTTTGTTTTATACATGGGTCCATTTAAATGTGCCACGTCAACATAACATGGAGCCGTCAATGATACTCTACTTCTCTTTTTGGAAATGAAGACCAGGTAGGACTCATAGTCCCTCTATTCTGTAATCTCCATATCTCCATCCATGAAAAAAAGATAGACAGCGGGAGAGAGAGAAAGAGAGAGCGAGAGAGGGAATTAACCACTAGTTTATCCAGGATTCCTTCTCCTTTGTGAAAACATTTGCATTTCTGGTCAGAAGCTGTCAACGGCACTTTAGTTTATTGGTCCTGTAAAAATATGTTGAGAAGCTCCAAACAATATCTGATCTGATAATCACAGCAAGAAAAAAGCTGCAGAATGCTGGGAAATTTCGTGGGACGTTTCCAAAAAACAAGTGTGACGGAAAACTTTTTTTGTATATGGATTTTCATGTTCCTTTCATGCATATCTAAAATAAAAATGGCACCAATTCAAGGCTGTTTCGTTTATTTTAGCCAGATTCTGTGAGTGTGAATAAGTATTTGCAAAAACTCCTCTACATGTCGTGTTAAAGATAATTCTACAGCACTCTCTACGCACATTCATATTAGTGATATTATCAACTTCACGTGCAAAAAATCTCGAGTACAATCTTGGTTTATCTGCCAAGCTGAAGGCAAACCATTAAATTTCTGTTCTATTTTAATGCATTTTATTTATTTTTTGCCATGTATTGTTTTAAGCTCATGAAACAGCAGTTAATTCATTTCATCTTCTCATGACACAAGTTTTAAATATCAACTGACTGGCTCCCGTAGTTCCCCTTTCAGGTGTGCAGAGAATGAAAGCAAAGAGGCGTACTGATAAAAGAACCGGGTACATTTTATGAGACCTCAGCACTTTTGTCGACTGAGATTACCGCTGGGTTCTGGCGAATAATCAATATGCTAGAAATTGTTCACTGTTGGGTGGAAATGTATGGCCCCAAACTGTGTAAACAACTAATCTCTTTGACAATAGTCAATAAGTTATACTGGCAAAATGTCAAATGATTTCTGTGGTCATTTACATCAACATATGCTGCAATTTTTGTTGTATCGGTACACTTAACTTTCATTGAAGCTGTCTTAAATTTTGACTATATAAGGAATACTTTTGTCTCTTTTTAGTATGGTTTATGAATAACAAAAATAAACACCTGTCAAGCATCAAATGTGAGTAGAAATGGGCTTTGGCAAGTAAGTTTTGCTTAATGAGCAATTCAAACGATATACAAATCCTATACTAAGATCTGTCACAACTTGCACGTCTTCTAATAACTTTGTTCTGGCACATAAGTCAATACACTGTGTGCACTAGTGGGTGGAAATGTATGGCCCCAAATCTCACTGACAATAGTTAATCACATACTGATACTGATTAAACATACTGATACAATAGTAGATACACACACATGCTGATAAAAAAGGTACAGCCTGAATGCACTGTAAGTCGCTTTGTATAAAAGCATCTGCTAAATGCATAAATGTAAAATGTAAATGTTAATCAGCTATTTGAATCCCCTGGCAAATGAGTTCTGCTGTCATTTGTGTCAACAGGCTGTTATGATTGTGTATGATTATGATTATGATGATGAAGATGAAAGTCTTGTAAATGTCAGTAAAAATCAGACAACTTTTTGTGGTAACTTTATTAGGGACTATAATAATATATGGATTAAATCTAAATGTACTATATGATTTATAGTCAGATTTCCATGAATTAAAATGAAAAATTGCAAAATGAACCCAAAAAATACTTTACATTGCCATTCAGATGTTTGGGGTCAGTAAGACTGTTAATGATGTTGAAAGAAATCTTTTATGCTTACCAAGTCTAGTGAAAAATAAATGTACTAAAATGTAATAAATATAGTTTTATTTGATGCTACGTATACCACAAATACATTAACACATTAATGTACTTAATCAAAATAGTATACTATACTGTTATACTTAAAATCTGCTAAATTGGAACAACTCATTTTGCACTTAATGCACTTTGTGTAGAAGAAGTGCTGAAGTATATTTGATTGTCACAGGACAACGGTGCCAGTGCGCTCACCACACACCAGCTACAGTTGGAGAGGAGAGAGAGATAGAGCCAATCAAGTGGATGGGGATTATTAGGAGGCCATGATTGATAAGGGCCAGTGGAGGGAATTTGGCCAGGACACCGGGGTTACACCCTACTCTTTACGAGAAGTGTCATGGGATTTTTAATGACCACAGAGAGTCAGGACCTCGGTTTAACGTCTCATCCGAAAGACAGTATAGTGTCCCCGTCACTATACTGGGGCGTTAGGACCCACACAGACCACAGGGTGAGCACCCCCTGCTGGTCTCACTAACACCTCTTCCAACAGCAGCCTAGTTTTGCCAGGTAGGTCTCCCATCCATGTACTGACCAGTTCGGCCCTGCTTAGCTTCAGTGGGCAACAGGTCTTGGGCTGCAGGGTGATATGGCTGTGGCTGATTTAAAGACTGATATTATTCAAAGATCATACAATCCTCATCAGTAGTGACGTTAAAACACATTTTAGGATTAATATTTAGAAATGTGCATTGTGCACAAGTAGTACTCCAAATAAACTTATTTTAATATCAAAATTGTACTTATGGCAGTAAATATGTTTATAGATATGAACTATACTTTGTATGAAATAAATGTATTTTAAATATAATAATTTTTACTAGAGGGTATATGATCAAAATACAGTAAACACAGTAATATTGTAAAATATTATTGCCACATAAAATAACAGCTTTCTATTTATTTTAAAATGTAATTTATTCCTGTGATGGCAAAGCTGAATTCTCAGCTTCATTTTTTATGATTGACAATTTTTCATAAACATACTAAACAGTTGGACTGTTTCATATTTTTTATGAAAACCACAACACATAAAATAAATCTTACTGATATGCATCAATTACATTTTACACACACGCACGCACGCACGCACGCTCGCACGGACGCACGCATGCACACAACTATTCAAAGTGTGGGGTCAGTAAGATTTTTCGTAATGTAATATATAATGCTAAATAATTTAATTGATGGGACATTTTCTCAAGAAACTTGTGTTTGTACACTCCACACACCTGTTTATGTTTTTCAAACTTTTTTTTCTTATTTTGACAAGGTTTAACTGTTCGGCATCATCTGTGGCAAACCTGGGAATTGTTTCCTGTCTGCTGTGGATGATAAAATGTGTGAAACTGTGCTTGAAGGATATGAAAACTCACAAGGTAATTACATTTATACTTTAATCTTCAGCATAAAAAAACTGTTTAGTTGTAGAAATGTGACAGTGTCAGTAAATCACTTCTGTTTGACATCTTAAATTACCGAAAGATAATAACTGAGCACTTACCAATAAAAAAAAGTTAAGTTAAATATGTAAATAATAAATTAATGATTAACTCTGAGGTTATTTAACCAAGCCATGTTTTGGATCTGTCCCTTCCTCGCTATCTGTCTTTAAATGTTTGTGTGAATTTTTCTATTGGTTTATGAATTTATGTATGCGTTTCACGCCTGCCAAAATATTTACATTTTCTGCCGAAGCAGTAGCGAGGGCTTTATCTTTCCAAACAAAGAGCTACTTTCCTTCCCCTTCTCTTCAACTCCTATTCAAAAGGACCATTAATACCAAACCCGATGAGGGAAGGGCAGTATAACCACAACACAGCTCCTATTCAACTTCTTTATTTACTGGCACTCAATCAAAATAAGTTCCCAAAGTGCCTGCACAGTAAACAGATCACTTAAGCTTTCTGATGAAGTTAACCTCTATAACGTGGCTTACTGATTCTGGGTAAGAAAACAATACTGCTGTAATTGTTGTTGTTAGGCTTGGCTTGAGATCTTTGTATAGTAAATAGCAGAACTTTATTAACCATGTTTAGTTAGAGAAGGTTAACAGCAGGCCCAAACCTTAACTTTTGTTGCTTTAATTTGCAAAATGAAATAATTTATATTCCTTTTAACCTTAAGAACAGCTCAAATATTTTGTATTTACTTGTTTGGTTGTTTGTTTAGATAATAAATGCAAATGAGTTGTATTACTTTCAAACAGAAGGGCAGCTAAAACATTTTTTATGTATTTGCCTGTTTTGATTATAAAAGAAACTTCTGTTAAAACCTAAAATCATGTTTGTTTGTTTTACAAAAACAAATTATTTTGTATTCATTTCAACCTTAAGGGCAGCTAACGTTTGAATGAATTATGTTTCGCTTGTTTGTTTTGTTTTGTTTTGTTTTGTTTTGTTTGGATCACAATAGCAATACAGTTTATTCCTTTTAACCTTAAGACAAGTTATTATTATTATTTTTTTATTAATTACTTTATTTATTTACTTACTTTTAAACCAAATTGTACAACAAATGCAATTCACCACATTTTTAAATGTTTACAGGCGACAGTCTGATAAGTTTTTCCATCAACTGTCACATAATTCCAAAACTGGAACACACCCAGAATATTTTTTTTCCTCATAGGTTTTTTTCCAGTTCCTGATTTTTGGATTGATGGATATCATGACAGTAAACAAAGTATTTAATTTGATATACCCTCGTCCCTTGACCTAAACAGCATAGTATGATGTCATTGTCAGTGAAGGGTATGTCTATTCTCTGCATATATAACCCATTTAGATAATTAGGCATCTTAGAAGCAAGCTTCTAATCGGATGCCTTCCTGGCTATCATCATATACTGCCTTACTCAGATTTCAGGCACAGTGTTGCAGGCACAGGCACAAAACAAAATTAACATGGAGCATCTTCAGGCCGAGCCATGCTTCAAGGACCAATGTGAGTCGCTTATATCATGTTTATTTGTTTTCACATGTTATTCTGAAATCAGCTTGTCTTGTGTGAAGAAAAGTTTGGAGTTGCTGTCTCTTGTTTTCCAAATTAGTGTATGAATACCTCGTCAATTTGTACACAATATGTGAAGTTCATGCTGCAGTTATTGAAGCAAAAAAGGGACAAACCTAATACTAAGACATTCAGAGGTTCATATTCAAATATTATTTTTATAAGGATAGTTCACCCAAATATGAAAATTCTGTCAGTATTTACTCATCCTCATATAGTTTACTCTAAACTATGGAAATACCAAATACTATGGAAGTCAATGGCTACCGTCAACAGTGTGGTTAATTAGACTTTCAGACTGCATGCCACTTTGGGTTCTGTGATAAAAAAAAAAATGTGATTGGGTTCCAGCTTGGGTCAGCATTGAAGAGGGTTCTTGCTCCCCAGCCTCACCAGCTGCACTAATGTGTGGTTCTCTAACTGCCGTCTCACGTCTTCCATACAGTAATTCCATTGTCCGAAACTCATTACGAATTTGGTCCCAATTTCGAACCCATTTTGGCCTTCAACGATTGCCATTGGTCTCACCGATTAATCGTAATCATATATCCCCCCCTCTCTCTCTTAATGACAAAGCATTTAATAGAGAGCAGGCATCTCAGACATTAATGATATCTACATTGATAATATTTTTCCAGCTTTTCTCAGTTAGCACAAAAATGTACCCTTTCTAGGGCTCATTTTCTTTTAGATACTTGAAGTTTTGAAACTTTTTCAAAAACTAATTTCCCAACTTTCCAAATCTTCCACCTAAATCACATCTAGATCAAATTCTTGAAGTACCCTCAAATAAAAAGGGTGTATTGTCTACTCCATTCAGTCTGATCTCCTCTATCTCTAATCCCTCTCTCTCTTTTGCTGAACAGCAGTGGGAGTCAGACCTCGGCCTCACATTTTAAGATGAGATCTGGAGCCAGATATTGTCCCGTGTCCATACCTCTTCTATTTGTGCACGGCATAGTCTTATCCATTCAAATTTATTCATCGAATTTATTGGACAAAAGTGATGTTGGCAAAAATTTGGCATGATGTTGATCCTATATGCGATCGTTGTCGTCAGACCCCCGCAGACTTAATACATATGTTTTGGTTATGTCCATCCATAACCTCGTTTTGGCTGTCAATTTTTAAATGTTTTTCTTCTGTAACAAAAAAACAGATCGAGCCTTGTCCTTTGCTTGCACTTTTTGGACTTCCTCCAAATGTCACAGGTTTGCTTGGATGTTCTGCAAACGCTTTTGCTTTTTCAACATTATTCAACATTTCTTCTGTTATGGAAACAAAATCTTCCCCATCCTTTGACTGAGATATTATGAGTTTCATTCATTTGGGAAAAATTAGGTACACCATAAAGGGCAACACTGGCATATTTTCTGAAACCTGGGACCCTTTTATTCATTTTTTTTCTGGTAATGTGAATCCTTCTATAGTTGGTTAATCTAATCATTAGGATGTTCTTATGATTGGGGCTTGATTTTGATAAAAAAATTATATGAATGTGCACCATATGTACATAATCTTTATCTAGGCTTGTTAGCTGATACAAATGCGTACAATGTACTTGGGTGATTGCAGAGGTGGAAAGAGTACACAAATATTGTACTCAAGTAAAAGTACCATTACATTACTGAAATTTTACTTAAGTACAAGTAAAAGTACCAGTCTAAAAATATACTCAAGTAAAAGTAAAAAGTAGCTCATTTAAAATTTACTCAGAGTAAAAATTACTTAGTTACATTTTAACAATGGGAGGGAGGAAAAATGGGACAGACCAAAGGTGTCAAACTCAGTACCTGGAGGGCCACAGCCCTACACAGTGTAGATATTACCCTAATTAAACACATCTGATACAGCTAAACTAATCATTTAGGCTTATTTGAAAACTACATAGTGTGTGTGTTGGAGCAAGGTTGGAACTAAACTCTTTAGGGCTGTGGCCCTCCAGGAACTGAGTTTGACACACCTGGGATATGGGCCTATAAATCTCAAACTAGGTGTTTTTAATTAAAGGAATCAGTTATTTAGAATAATAACACATTTAGGCTGTTACCAGGGAAATTAAATCAGTATCAACAAAATGCATCTTTGCAATGCAGAGGAAACGCAGAAGCTTCATCTGAAGTGGCATAGATGTATTTACACTGACATGAATGCATTTAGCCTCAGTTACAAATTCAGAAATTATGTTTT
This sequence comes from Oxygymnocypris stewartii, assembly GCA_003573665.1. NCBI lineage: Eukaryota > Metazoa > Chordata > Actinopteri > Cypriniformes > Cyprinidae > Oxygymnocypris > Oxygymnocypris stewartii. Next base: position 1,174,978 of record QVTF01010565.1, on the reverse strand, counting down.
GATAATTTGTTAAAGCAGTCCATTTTCCTAAATTGCGATTTATACATTATCTGAAAGCTGAATAAATAATATGTCCATTGATGTATGGTTTGTTATGATCGGACAATATTTTAAAATCTGGAATCTGAGGGTGCAAAAAATCCAAATATTGAGAAAATCTCCTTTAAAGTTGTTCAAATTAAGCTCTTAGTTTTGATATATTTACAGTAGGAAATTTACAAAATATATTAATGGAACATGATCTTTACTTAATATGCTAATGATTTTTGGCATAAAAGAAAAATGTATAATTTTGACCCATACAATGTATTGTTGGCTATTGCTACAAATATACCCCAGCGACTTAAGACTGGTGTTGTGCTCCAGGCCAGGGTCACAAATGTTAAATAGTCATTTGAAATACAAAAATAAAAAGATACTTTAAATGTTAAATTAGAACCACCAGTAGGTGTCAGCAAGTCACTCATAAGAGAGTCATTGCGATTGAACAGAATCATTTAAATGGTTAATTCAAGGAACAAAACACCGTCATTGCTCAGAGTCAGAGACCTAAAACTGTGTATGATGGCCGTGTTTGGTATTATTTTTGTTGTCGAAATAGAGCAAAAACAGGCAATATGGGGTCTAAAACGCAAGTCTCTTAATTAACTTATGTTTTTTGAACTGTTGTAAAAAGAAAAACTACAGGCTTGTGTAATCATGGTGATTTTTTTTGAGAAAAACGGCATTCTTCATGTGATGTTGACTTACTATATTAAATTATATAAATATATACATTTTCTGCTTCTATATATTAAATTTTGTGATCATTCTAAACGCATTTAACAGACTGAATCACGCAGTGAAAGAAAGCACTCCATATGCACGCGGATTAGTCTAATCTAACGTTACTAGATTTCACGGCACACTGTTTAGAGTGATTTGTTTGGTTTTGGGCAAAATACTGATAATGTCAAATCGCACATCGTTAAAACAACAATTACTATATTATCGCAGGCGATATTGCACACCCTGCACCACTGTCTTTTTGGCTCATTTGTGCAAAACCTTTTGCTAAACCGCCAAAGCTTCATTTTAACCACCAATGCAATGATGTAAGTATTTACGTTACCTCTACATGCTTGCGAAGGGCGATGTCGAGATGTTATAAGCTGTTAGTTCGGTCTCCCGAGGCAAACACAGCTTACACTGCATAATAGAGCATGAATATATGGCCAGGGGTTCACTTCATTCCTTTGAATTCAACTTCAGCAGAATACGACGGGTTTGGTTTTCAGCTGGGTCTGCACCATTAACGCCTGTCTAGTCCGTCTGCATCTTTCTTGTGATTTTAGCGCCAGTTTCTTCTTCTGCCCATTATGTGCTGCAGTTGTTTCCACGGAGCGATTTTTTTTTTACTCAGTAACGAATGTGTTTTAAAATGTAGCGAAGTACAATACTGCACACAAAATATACTTAAGTAAAAGTAAAATTACAGATTAAAAAAATTACTTAAAAAAGTACAAGTACACAAAAAAGCTACTCAATTACAGTAACGCGAGTAAATGTAATTCGTTACTTTCCACCTCTGGGTGATTGTTATTTATCTTGCTTCTAAACTTATTTTGTACATAATTGACATACACTTCATAATTATGTAATGTTTTATTTGTGTTTTATTATTTGTTTTGTCTGTTTGGTTTGTAAAATGTGGTGGTGGGTTAGGGTTGGGAAAAATAATAGTTTCTATTCTTTTGTATCTTCATTCTTCTATTATTATAAAAGTTTAATAAACAGACTAAGTAAAAGAAAAACCTTGGTGTTATATATATTCCTACAGAGTGTTGAAATGAGTATAGTTTATGATGGGATCCGCTGCTCCGTTCCATGTTTTTCATTCCCACGCATGTGCGTGCTTGTATTTTACATTCAATGGATGTTACATTTAAACTAGAACCAGTTTTCAATACAAAACATGAACACTATTAGCTTCCCATTATGTTCAAAAACAGCAAAAATATAAGGTTTTTAATTCTGACTGTACACAAACCTTGAACATGAGGTACTTGTTTATTGGCACAGCAATAGAAGTATTCAGATTAAACTAACTGACAAAAGTGTCTTCAATAGATCAAATCTTTGAAGAGCCAATTATTCACATTTACAGAACCACAGGGAGTGTACAATATATATATTTCAATGGTTATTTAGACAAAAAATTAATGATTATGATTATACATGGCTTTTTGTGCCTCAGGTAATTCCTCAAAAAATTTCATTTACATTGAAATTTAACATGATACCAAACCTGAAACAAAATAGTAAGCGTTTTATAGCACGACACTTCATTTGATCATATACAGCTTTGTTTTGTTTTTCCTCAGGAAAGGCCTACAGCTAACAAGATCCCCCAACAGCAAGATCTTGATCATTATTGCACATGTAAGGGAGTTCCCCTTCAAAAGAGCCACTTGCTTTGGTGTCATGTTAACCGACGTGGAAGATATTCAAATTCTGGTAAATGCTAGCTAAGGACATCACAGCAAACAACATAAAAAGGTAATTAAATGACATTGTGCAAAATCAAGCAAACCAAACTATGACACGCTTTCAGGACTTTTTAACTTCTTTGAATGTCTTCTAGTGATCACTGACATGTCTCAAACAGGTTCAAGGCTCTTCCAAAATAACCTTTATGATAAACGATTATGATAAATGAAATTGTGTTTTAAAGGCATCGGATGTAACAAATGCAGAAGCCCTTTACCCTATAAACTAAATATGTTTTTAAGGACCCTAAATCTGGACTTCATAACAAATGATAGATAGCTTATGAGTGAATAAATAATGAACAATTAAAGTGCTATTTCAACACCCCATATTGGCTACATATTCTTTTTTTCTGGCCAAAATATATTTCAGATATATTTAAAACATGTGCTAAGTTTACAGGCCTAAGGATTTTTTTTTTTTTTGCCAAACTGAAAAAACATTTCTAACTTTAAAATTGATTTTGAGTAAATGCAATTTATTTTTATTTTTGTATATATTTAGAACAATGTAAGTAAATTAATTTAGACTTAATATAAATATATATATAAAGTGGCCAAAAATATATGATGAAATTGTTAACTATAACTATATATATATATATATATAGAGAGAGAGAGAGAGAGAGAGAAATACTTAAAATATTTCAGAAAAGTATTTTTAACCATATGGATGTCATCGTGTTCACTGTGAATAAGTGTTGATGTTAACTGTTAATATCATAATTAATAATTATTTTGTAAATGGTGAATTTTGTATAAAGTCAGACTTAGGATCCCTAAACTGAGGATGTTATGTCCAAAAATAAGCGATTCTTGCAGACAGTTTTAAAGAGGTCATCAGAACTGATCTAAAAACACAAAAAAGCAAAATAGAATTAAATTACAGTTTCAGTCAACACCTTCAAAAGACATTTCCTCATGCGCATTAGCTCAAGAGCAGTCTGTGTGTGTTGTAACCATGTTGCCCCTGCGCTGTGTGACAGTCCTACAGTGCTGCCTGGTGGAACCGTGAACCTTGCTTTGAGTCCGAGTCTGGTGTCCATTAAAAGAGAACATCCTCTCCATATCATCGAATATGTCACCACCGAAAGAGTGCTGAAAGTGCATCCTGTGCCTGTTGCGTGCTTCTTCATGGGCCTGAAAGTGCCTCTCGAAATGTTTTTTATTATGCAAATGAGGATTGTGTCCAAACTTGTCAGAGCCTTTGAATATATCATCAAAGTTGAAGCTAAAAGGTTGATGGAAGTGGTCACCGCCTCCTCTCGGACTCTCTCTGGGGAATGGACTGCTCCTCAACTGATCGTACTCCTTTCTCCGATTGTCATCTGATAATGTTTCATATGCTGGGAATGAAAAACACATAGCTTTAATAACTGATCAACACATAAAATGTTCAGAAGGGTGTGTCGTGTGTTGTTTTACACAGGTATTCTGACTCACCCTCTGCGATCTCTCTGAACATTGCCTCTGCGTCAGGGCTTTTGTTTTTATCAGGGTGATACGTCATGGCTAATTTATGGAAAGCCTTTTTGATCTGCCGGTCAGATGCATCTTTGGGTACACCCAGGATCTCATAGTAGTCTTTCTCGGCCAGAATGAACTCTGTGATGAGCAGAATGCTCACAGCCAAAGTGAACACTGACTGAGCTGTCGCCATGCCTGTGGTCAGACCTGTTAACAGGAAACAAGAAGCGAGTTCACAGTTCATTTGTTGGTTTTGTGTCATGAGACAATTCAAAGAAGCATTTCAGTGTAATAATAATAGTGTGTGTGTGTGTGTGTGTATACACCCATTTTAATCAGCATAAATTATGTAATGTGTAGTCCATCTGTATATGTACTGTATTTATTTTTATGACATGTAAACTTTTTAACTTTGAATCAGCATACATTAAAGGCAGGCAGTAAAATAAAAGGTATCATCATGTATAACAAACTTTATCATTCTAATTTATTATTTTCTTGAGAATATGTGCCACAATTAATCCTAAAATTAGCTTGTGAGTTTGATGTGCCTAAAAAGAGGTGCAGCTATATTTTGTATAGTTTTCAATAATAACTAATCATATAAAAGAGCTTCGTTTTCTTAAAGCAAAATATAATGTCCTATTTCTTTTGATTTACGATCTGGACATGTTCTTGACAGCTTCAAACTGAGTTATGTTTACCTGTTTAACATCATCCTCATCATCAATACATGCGACAGAACAGAATGATTATCTGACATATCTAAACATTTTAGATATGGTAAAACTGCTGGTTTTTACTTACCCGCTGCTTGTTTCCGTCCCAAAGTTACATCAAATGCAGAACAGCTGATCGTTTTTCTGAACGCGGTTACAGTGCTAAAGTTACTGCTCCACGACTCGTAACGTGATTGGCTGATTCCCGCGATGAACGATTAAGAGCTTTTTGATTGGTCCACATCGAGGAACGCTGGACCGAACGTTACTTCCTGTTTCTACAGCGGGAGTGAGCAGTCAAACTGTTGAAGGACCGCACTCAAAGGACAATAAGTGTGTTTGTCCATGCTTTGAAATTATATTTCTGAAATATGAGCTTTTCTTAAAGTACAACAGTTTTAAAGTTACAAGATAAGGAGTTTGTATGTAATTTTGTCTTATCCTTAGAAAAAAATCGGACATTTTCATAACAACAAAAACCTCTCTCTCTCAATTTTAATTAAATTCAATTTAAGTGTGCTTTATTGGCATGACAAAAATTATACATTTGTATTGCCAAAGCAATTGCAGCTGGGCTGCTCACAAGTAGTGCACATTTGAATTAACAGAAATAATAATAGTAATAAAACAAATATTTAAACCGTATTAAATATGTAGTGCAAAATGAATGACTATTGTAAGTATGTGATAGAAATCAAATTAAATAAGGTACAGTATAAGATTTATACAGGCAAAATATACATTTAGGTAATATGATGGGGTAATATGTCATAATATAATCTACATGTGCTGGAAACATCAGCTCAGGGCAGACGGAGTGTCTTCTCGTCTATGGTGACAGAGAGACACATATTGAGCAGCAAACACACAGCAGGTCTTGTGTTCTCCGAGCAGATACGCTAGTTTCTCCTGGTCTGGAAGAGTTGTAAATGTGGGATGGATCTGCTGTATTTTGTCGTAGTACACTGTCCGTACATCTGTGTATTTGGAGCACTCTGTTAGGAAGTGCAGTTCTGTTTCCATCTGATTCAGGTCACAGTGTGAACACAATCTCTGCTCCGGGGGCAGCCATGTTTGTCTGTATCTGCCCGTCTCTATCATCCGCTTGTGTCCGCTGAGTCTGTATCTGGTCAACGTGCTTCTCAGTTTCTTATCCGACACTGTGAACAGATACTCTGCCATACTGTACTCTCTCTTTAGGGACAGATAGTATTGCATTTTACTCTTTACTCATCTTTACTTTACTCATTTTACTTGTTGAGTTTGGGTTTGCCAATGAGTGATGTAGCGCTGTTTGATTTGTGCAGTGATCTGATTGGTTCTGATGTGATTCAGAGCATCAGTAGATGTTAGTGAAGCATCAGGACTGAAGCTCTGGATCAGCTGGAGCAAGGGTTTGCTTTCTTTGCTCATCTCTTGGTATCTCTCTCTCTCTTCTCTCTATCTCTGTGATTGTGTGCGTGTGCACGCGTGCGTGCGCAGAGCTGTCACATAACAGCAGCGTCCAAGTCATCAACTCCACCCTGGGAAAAAGAGATTTTTAAAGCAGACTGAGTCTACAAAAGAGGCACAAGGTGTTTTTGCCAATCATGATTACATGTTGTATTGTCCCATGTCCTGCAGAACCTTATTCCTACAGAGAATTAGCTTTCAGTGACTATATAAGAAACTGACAGCATCCCAGACGTTCCCCTTATGGAGACAGACAAAGCTCAGTTGTGGGCTGAGACTGCCACTAAATAATGACATAAAAAATGGAGCAGGAGATTGACCTTCGAGGAAAAGTAATGCACAAAAAAAACAAAAAAAATTTGCAGGGCTACTTAAATATTTCAGGGCTATATATCTCTGTCATTCTTACTATATATATATATATATACAGGTGCTGGTCATATAATTAGAATATCATCAAAAAGTTGATTTATTTCACTAATTCCATTAAAAAAGTGAAACTTGTATAATGTATACATTCATTCCACACAGACTGATATATTTCAAGTGTTTATTTCTTTTAATTTTGATGATTATAACTGACAACTAATGAAAACCCCAAATTCAGTATCTCAGAAAATTAGAATAATGGGAAAAGGTTCAATATTGAAGACACCTGGTGCCACACTCTAATCAGCTAATTAACTCAAAACACCTGCAAAGGCCTTTAAATGGTCTCTCAGTCTAGTTCTGTAGGCTACACAATCATCTGCTGACTTGACAGTTGTCCAAAAGACGACCATTGACACCTTGCACAAGGAGGGCAAGACACAAAAGGTCATTGCAAAAGAGGCTGGCTGTTCACAGAGCTCTGTGTCCAAGCACATTAATAGAGAGGCGAAGGGAAGGAAAAGATGTGGTAGAAAAAAGTGTACAAGCAATAGGGATAACCGCACCCTGGAGAGGATTGTGAAACAAAACCCATTCAAAAATGTGGGGGAGATTCACAAAGAGTGGACTGCAGCTGGAGTCAGTGTTTCAAGAACCACTATGCACAGACGTATGCAAGACATGGGTTTCAGCTGTCGCATTCCTTGTGTCAAGCCACTCTTGAACAACAGACAGCATCAGAAGCGTCTCGCCTGGGCTAAAGACAAATAGGACTGGACTGCTGCTGAGTGGTCCAAAGTTATGTTCTCTGATGAAAGTAAATTTTGCATTTCCTTTGGAAATCAGGGTCCCAGAGTATGGAGGAAGAGAGGAGAGGCACAGAATCCACGTTGCTTGAGGTCCAGTGTAAAGTTTCCACAGTCAGTGATGGTTTGGGGTGCCATGTCATCTGCTCGTGTTGGTCCACTGTGTTTTCTGAGGTCCAAGGTCAACACAGCCGTATACCAGGAAGTTTTAGAGCACTTCATGCTTCCTGCTGCTGACCAACTTTATGGAGATGCAGATTTCATTTTCCAACAGGACTTGGCACCTGCACACGGTGCCAAAGCTACCAGTACCTGGTTTAAGGACCATGGTATCCCTGTTCTTAATTGGCCAGCAAACTCGCCTGACCTTAACCCCATAGAAAATCTATGGGGTATTGTGAAGAGGAAGATGCGATATGCCAGACCCAACAATGCAGAAGAGCTGAAGGCCACTATCAGAACAACCTGGGCTCTCATAACACCTGAGCAGTGCCACAGACTGATCGACTCCATGCCATGCCGCATTGCTGCAGTAATTCAGGCAAAAGGAGCCCCAACTAAGTATTTGGTGCTGTGCATGCTCATACTTTTCATGCTCATACTTTTCAGTTGGCCAAGATTTCTAAAAATCCTTTCTTTGTATTGGTCTTAAGTAATATTCAAATTTTCTGAGATACTGAATTTGGGGTTTTCATTAGTTGTCAGTTATAATCATCAAAATTAAAATAAATAAACACTTGAAATATATCAGTCTGTGTGGAATGAATGTATACATTATACAAGTTTCACTTTTTGAATGGAATTAGTGAAATAAATCAACTTTTTGAGGATATTCTAATTATATGACCAGCACCTGTTTATATGTGTGTATGTGACCCTCTCTGTAAAAAAACAGGCTAAAGTCTAACAATCTAATTCTGAGATAACGAGCATCAAAGTTTGATTACAAGCATTAATTTCACTATGATTTACATTTTTGACATGGCCATACTCAGTCAATATTAAAGAATTTTTAATATTGACTGAATTTTTCACAGAATTCTTTTTACAATATTTAGGATGATTTTATGCAGAAAATAGTAAATATATAAAAAATGAACTTAGCTGGGTTTTCACAGAGAGGGTCACACACACACACACACACACACACACACACACACACACACACACACACACATATATATATATATACAGTATATAATATTTAGTTAGGGGATTTTATGAATAATAGTTAAATGAATAATCTCATGGACATGTAGGCACAAAGAAGGTCAAGATAATATTTTGGTAACATTTACATTTTGGACAATAATTGTAGTTATTTACAACAAGCAATGCATCCTATTTCTCAAAGTGGGGTCTCGTTCCTTGAAGAAAGGAAATCCAAGGAAATTCCTGAATTATCAAACATCTCACTTTTCCAGTCGGCTTTGGTTCTGGAAACATTTTTCACATAAATTTTGTTTGGCATAGATAAAATGAAATAAAATAAATTAATAAACAATACAATATCATAAATAAAACTTCATTTATTACAATATTAGAAAACCACAGAAGCAAGACTGTGCATTTTTTTAAAGATGGACATGTTTTACTCATCCTGGGTTTTTGTAAACCTGCTTCATGAGGGAACTGCTGGGGGTTTGAGAGTTAATGAAAAGCTAATAATTAAATCATTTTAAATACAAAAATATTTTAAATATAAAACAAAACAAAACACATTTTAAGTGTTGACCTGCACGTCAAGGCCATTAACCATCGTCAACGTCAACATGCGAATAAGTTGTTGAATTATTGAGATATGAACTATTAATTATTATAAATATTTGCTAAGTAAATATTTTACCTCACGGAGGTTCAGACAAAAAAGTTTGTGAATCCAAATGAAATCAGCAGTGGTGCAGTACAAAGCTTTTAAATATATCTATAGTGAGCTAAATGAGATTTGAATTAACTCTAAAAACATTAGTTTTTCCATTCATAAGTCTAAGCTAAAGCTTTGTGTTTTATTACCTGTCAGTAACACCTTTATATTTTTGAGTTGTGGCTTTGCAGAAGTGCGAGGATATGAAATGGATGTAATAAGGCCTGTCTTTTTTCATACATGCATGGCCACATGGTGTCAGTGTGGCAAAGGTCATCTCATTGTTTTAGGTTGATTGATTGAAACGTTTATTTTGAACATGTAAATTAATATAGTAAAAACAATACAAAATAATTTAAGGTATACATGTCCAAAAAGGAGTAGGAAGAAGCATAAGCGTATTTAATCCTACCCCTTCTCCACTCCACGTTGATGATAATAATCAATAACAATGATCATCAAATCAGCTTCATGGTAACAATAATCATCAACTTAACTTCATAACTCTGTCATCTCATCCTTGTCTTAGTACACTCTTTTGACATTCATATATTTACAGTAAATTAATCTATGACTAAATAATCCGTATGAACACCTGATCAGATCCGTTCTTCCTCCTGATACGTTATGAGAAGCATGCATTTATACTGGTTTTAAACTGGATCACACTTGGGCATTGCTTGAGCGCTAGACTCAGTCTGTTCCATAATTTCACTCCACATACAGAAATACAAAAGCTTCTTAATGTTGTACGGACATATAGGTGATGTTCATTCACAGACTGGCAGAGAGTGCTTAAAATAGTTATTCATTAGGTAAGGCTGTGACCTACAGACAGTAAATAACAGGGTTTGGAACGGTAATAAACAGCACAAGCCTTGATGGAGCAAATTGGTGCCTTACAATTATTGATGGAGCAAATTGGTGCCTTACAAACAGCTAATGGTGCATTACATACAATACAGACTCTTTAAAACGTTTCAAGTGGCCCTCTAAAAACTGTTAATTAAAGAGAAACAGTACAACTCTTTTGATCAGCACAACTCTTAAGTGTCTGGATGATGTCAGTATCTAAGTGCACTGTTCTTTGAGTGTATCTGGACTTTTGTCTTGTTTGGGAGGTCAGACCGTATCATTGTCACCTTTTTTGTGTTCTATGATGCTGGTATCTGGTAAAATAAATCTGCTGTTTTTGTAATATTTTCCAATCCAATGATCTTATTGCTCATATTTTTCAGAGGCCATTTCCTAAATGACGTAATTTACACCGTGTCTTATTTGATAAGGGACATAAAATGCTGTTATTCTCACGTCTGCCTTCCCTCCTTCGGCAGCAATGGTCTCCACCATTTTTTTTATCAGCGTCTAAATGCTCTAATTTCATTTCCCAACAGCTACCTTGGATACAGTTGCCTTTGGCGTCCATTTTGCCTCAAATCCAAACAAAGTTTGTGTTTTGAAAAGGCAAACCAATTATGTTGTGTCATTCGGTTAGATGCTCTTTACTATTGTAACTTAAGCACTTTAACCAAGACCCTTTTGTGAGTTAATTTACTTAATTATTTTTCATATGAAGAATGAAGTCTAATGTTTTGGGGTACATAAACGGGATTTTTTTTTTTTTAAACATGCTACAATTATGGCCCAGCTAAATAAATAAATATAAAGAAAAAAACATATTTTGAGAATAATTAAACCCATAACAGACAAAAAGATTAACTGATTTGAATCTACAAATGTGTGAGGAACTATATTCAGGCGCATAAAATATTCAATATTGCTCTATTATTTATGGAAAAAGAGGCAATAGAAGAATAGACATTTCTGGAGGGAAATATAATTATGAATCTGATTGTTGAAAATTTTGACTGATGATTGTGTGAATCTTGTTTTTTTTTAGTAAAGGAACATTCTCTTTTCATTTCACTTTATTTAAGGAATTTCAAAATGTGTGAAGGCATTCTCTACACAGTTACTTTGACAGAAAACAGGCTTTGCAGTACAAAGAAGTGTGTGTGTGTGTGTGTGTGTGTGTGTGTGTGTGTGTGTGTGTGTGTGTGTGTGTGTGTGTGTGTGTGTGTGTGTGTGTGTGTGTGTGTGTGTGTGTGTGTGTGTGTGTGTGTGTGTGTGTGTGTGAAAGTCACACATCATTTTAATCCTATAGAACTTTACACAGGCTCTTTTGTACATTATGTTTTTGTAAATTACATTACTTTAATCACAATAAAAGGATTGCACTTTACATTGATAAGGTAAACAATTCACAGTGCTTTATAAATCAAACAAAATACATATAGAAAAATGTAAACACCTGACCAGCTAATCAAATCGCATCTGCTGCTCATTTTTGTGCTAAATATCGTTCTATACTTGAAAATATGTATAATTATACCTTGACTTTCTTTAAATCAGAGCCATTATTCTTGATAAAAGAATTTATGATGTAATGAGTCACTTAGTGTAGAATGGCTGGTCGATTGCCTGTGTGTAAACCACAGGGCATTATACCACACAAAGCCAAGGTGTCATTACCTCAGTCTATGAACATCTACAGTTACATACATTTACAGTTTAGCACATGCACATGCAACAATTCAAAGGAATCAGATCTCCTTCATTCTCAAGTAGTATATTTCTTATTTTAAAAGGAACAAACGACCCTGCCAAATTATGCAGCAACTTTCCATAGCCAAAATCACTTCACTTGTTAGACAAGGCTTGAAAATGTGTGTATAAGTGTTTGCTTAGAGACTATGCAGTCTTCAGCAGCAGGAACGGTGGGTGAGCAGTCCATGAGGTTCTAGCTGTAGTACAGGTAGATCCATGGGTTTGTGCAGCTGTTAAGACTGGCGAGGAGCATGATAGTGACAAACACAGGCCCTGTAGAACAGATATGCGACTAAATTAAGAATCACACACGATAACAAGTTGCACATATATAGGATGTGTTTAGGCTTGGGACGATTGTGTGCACCATCTGGTGTCAACACACGATTCAGTTTAATCTGATCAGGTCTTTGTCGGCTACTAGCTAATGAATGGTTTTATTAATGCCTATGTATCTGCTAGATCTGCAGCTGAGGGGAGATAGACAGTTCCTCGACAGAATATGGTTGTGAGTAATCATATATACATGATGTACATATATATACATGATGAGTTATACACATTAATGGCCTTTAGTCACATCTGTTATCATAGAAGTTAAATATTGCCTACCACACTGTAACCATATGGTTATATATTATATAAAAACTGTTCCTTATAAAAATATCTATATATTTTTGTGCAGTTAAATTTGAACATAAAAATAAAGTTTGTAAAAAATATGCCAATAATGTGATATGCCAATATATATGTATATGTGTATATATATATATTATTTCACATTTAAAATAAATATTTAGGATTCCGCACTTTAATATGTAATCTTTGCAGATTTGAGGATAAACTGATGACAAAACCTGAAATGTAAAAAAACTCCAGTTTCTTTTAAAAATATTTTTTAGTCCGGAACATAAAAATAATATAACATATATGTAGAAAAGTTTATAAATATATAGGCCTACTGTAAAATATTTTACAACTATATTTTTCAATAAAGTTTGAAAGTAATATTTAGGATTCTGCACTTTTATTTTTATTATTCCAAGATGTGTGGACAGACTGAGGACAAAACCTGTCATTAAAAAAAGAGTTCCTTATAAAAAACAATACTTTGTTTTGCATTTAAACTTGAACAAAGAAAGGTTTTTAGAAAAATAGTGGGGCGAAATGTGTATAAATATTTCCAAAAATAATATTGAAAAAAAATATTTAGTAATATTTTATGATAAACTTTAAAATAAATATTTCAGATTCTATAGTGGTTTACATAATTGCTGTATAACTTGTATCGAACAATGTTTTACTAAGTCAAATATGAATGCCAAGCAGAAGCATATCAGGCTTTTGAACAGCAACTTTGACAAACCTTGCGTAGGCGCACTGCTTGGACTCCAAGCTGACCAGAGCTGCACCACGAAGAACGGGCTCCAGCAGAGGCTGTACACCAGGATGATAATAAAAGTCATTTTGACAGTCTTCAGCATTGTGCTTGATATCCCTTTAGAGCTGGAGCGCCCACCACCCGTGCGGCCCTGCAAGGCTTTCCTCTTCATGTTGAAATAGATCCCTGCGCAAATCTTTATCTGACAATACATCAAGATTACGGCTGGCAGAACAAACACGGACAGAGTGGTCCACGTTATGTATATTCTGCCTCCCCAGGGCTCAATAAACGTCGCCCAGCACGTCGAAAACATTCTTCTCAACTTGTTGGAGAGAGAAGATGAACATCTGCGGAGCGCTGAACGCCAGGGAGATGAGCCATGCTGCGCTTATGACAACATACCTGCGGAAAGACCCTCTACAGAACGAAACCATGGGTTTGCAGACCGCGTGATAACGATCTATGGTCATGGCCACGATCATGTACGTGGACGCGAACATCCCGACCACTTGAAGATACTTAACCACTCTGCACACCAGATCGGAGCCTTTGAAGCGGTGCGTAATCTCAATGGATAACTGCGGCAGGACTTGGAAGAAAGCGACCACCAGGTCAGCCAGGCACAGGTGCAGAAGAAAAAGCTGAGTTCGAGTCCGTCTTTTCCGTCTTTTCCAAAGGGCATGGAGGAGGAATAAATTGCTAAATGTTGCCAGTACAAAAATGCCCCCAAGAACTGCAGCTTTCACGAGCGCAATGTGTCCCTCGGATAAACCAAACGCTTCCTGCGCACCGGAGCTGTTACCGCTGCTGCAATTAAGGTTATCAGTCATTGTAAATTAAATCCTACCTTAGAAAGTGAATGTGTCTGTTTAGTGTGTTATGTGAGAAGGTGTTTGACTGCTGCACTTGAGCGCGGTTCGGTGCGCTATGGCGCAAATTGGTGCTGAGGACTCCAACGTGACTACCGGTAGGCTACCTGTGTTCACGCACGTCAGGCATTCATTTACATGTATGCATTTAGCAGACGCTTTTATTCAAAGCGACTTACAGTACATTCAGGTTATACATTTTTTTGTCAGTATGTGTGTTCCCTGGGAATTGAACCCACAACCTTTGCGCTGTAACGCAATGCTCTACCACTGAGCCACAGGAACATTCAGTTATACACGCTAAACACTTGACATCATTTTTCTGCAGTTGAGCTCATTGATATTTTTGAGGTTAATCGCAACATGGCATTCACAAAGTAGCCCTGTGATTTAATTCCAATAAGGTTTTAAGCATTTAAATATAATCGATGATTTGGATGTTATTAACCACGAAAAGTGATAAAAGAGTGCTGCAGTGTGATTAATTGTCTATAAAATTAATTGTCTATAAAACTTTAAACTGCATTTTTTTATTTCCTGTATAATGCATGTTAAGATTAATTTGTTTCTTCATCAGAACAGATTTGTAGAAAACTTTAATGTTTAACTTGAACTTTTGGCCAAAATAAGTCCACTTGCTCACTATTGGATCCTCTGCAGTGAATGGGGGCCGTCAGAATGAGAGTCCAAATAGGTGCTTTATCTGTGATATTTCTCTCCCAATGGGAAGATATTAATTGATGTACTGGAGTGGTGTGGATTACTTGTGGATTGTTGTGATGTTTTATCAGTTGTTTTTGGCTCTCATTCTGACGGCACCCATTCACTCCAGATGATCCATTGTTGACCAAGTTATGCGTTCCTACATTTCTCCAAATCTGTTCGGATGAACACTGCAAAAAAATGGCTTATCTTACGTAGTATTTTTGTCTTGTTTCTATTTAAAATATCAAAAAAATCTTAAATCAAGATACGTTTACTAGATAAGCAAAATTACTTAAGATTTTTAGTCTTAAGTCATTTTGCTTATCTAGTAAAAGTATCTTGATTTAAGAATTTTTGTTACATTTTGACTAAGACAAAAATACTACGTAAGATAAGCCATTTTTTTGCAGTGAAGAAACAAACTCATCTATAATTTGAATGGCGTGTGACATTTACATTTTTTGGTGAACTATTCCTTACAGAGAGACTGTTTGTATCTTAAGTCCATTTTGCGTTGCATAACAGGATTATTTAAGTGAACTGCAAATGTATATATTAAAAAAATATATATATATTAGGCTACCGCACCACTGATTGAATTATGTCAGCTTTTTCCCTTTAACCTATCCTGCAAAAAACGTCCATCATATAAAATCAAATCAAATCACTTTTATTGTCACATCACCACAGCACAAGTGCCTTGGTGAGTGAAATTCTTACGAGCGTGCTCCAGACAGTGCAAAAAAACCCACAACAACAATTTACATATGGACGGTACGTATTTACAGACTGTACAGAAGACAATGTGCAAAATACACATACATATACTCAGTACACACAGTGTACTATAAAGACATACTTCGTTACCAATACACCAATACACATTATACACCGTATGTACACATCTACATTATGTACACATCTATGCATAGTAATATGTGAAGGTGCAACAGATTATAAATTACAGCAGATGGTTGTGCAACAGATAGTTGTGCAAAGGTGCAACAGATTAGGCATATGCAATGTCGTGGATGTGCATTGTATGGTGTCCAGTGATAGCAGATGTGTTAGTGCAGTGTGTGCGTGTAGTCCAGTTGAACTGTGTTAAAGCGCAGTGCATGGCATATGGTAAAGTGGGAGTGTGATGTAGGGTGTATTAGTTCTGACTGTTCATTAGCCTGATAGCCTGAGGGAAAAAGCTGTCCCTCAGTCGGCTAATGCGGGATCGGATGCTGCGGAGACGTCTCCCTGAGGGCAGCAGAGGTTATATACTGTTATATACTGTAAAGTGTTTCAATTCTATATATTCTATTAAAGTTTAGGACTATTATTGTGTTTTATACTTTTGTATTTTATTGGAGACAAAACATCTCTTGCACAAGCATCGAAAATATGTAAACATTTTTACAGATTTCGCCTATGTGCCTTAAAATAATGGATCATTTGAGCAATCACTATAAACTTTTACCAATTAAAAACAAAAGAATAATTGATATTAACATTTATAATATTACCAATAACAAACAGGGTAGGCTAATTAATGCATTTTACAGGGCACCATAAAGGAACGCAATGGAAATAATTGTAAAAATACTTTCTTAACATTAGTAATTTTGAAAGACTAAATGAGAAATCTTAATCAAAATAGATTTGGTTTTAGGGCATTATTTGGCATTCTCTTTTATTAATTGAATATTTATCATGCAATATCTTGTAAAAATAATAGCCTACCATTATATGGCTACATAAATGTAGAATTGAATGTTTTTGTATGTATGTACTGTACATGTGGAAGAATTGACAATAAAGCAGATTGACTTGACGTTATTATTTATATTATTAAGTACCGTTTAATCGTAAATTATATTAGTATTGTCTTTGGTGAAAAGCCGTTGTTTAAAGTTATTTCTGAAGGGACTGCATGCGTTTGTCTGCTTAGTTACTCAGCATTACCTCAGCGTGTCACGTGACTACATGCCGTTTCTCTATTGGTCAGCACTGTACCGGGGAAGTTGTTTGTGTCAAAAAGCAGGAAGTGCACACTTTAGGTGCGTACAATTGGGTTATTATTAACTGGGCTACTTTGGGATATCATACTGAAAGTAATTTGTCTCCGTTTAGCAGGAAATGTTCTCCCATGTCTCTCTAATTTTTCTCGAAGGACAATATCTGTAAGTATGACGATGTCTTTTAAAATTAATTAATTTTGTACTCTTCTTAACTGATCAGAAGTCAGTTAACAATCAGCTCTCACGTCACTATAGGCTGATTAACCATACATGAGTCTATAAATTAAGCGTGTCGTATTCATTTTCTTCTTGCTAGTCGTCCTAGTAGTTTCTCCGCTGAACTAATATAACGTTAATTGTATTTTTTTGGACGAGTGCGCTTGTTGGCATGAATTATTCACAACAATTTAAATTTTTATATTGAGAGACGGACCGTTTTTCTACTAATTCAGAGACATGACCGCAAGTACACGTACTACATAACAGCATATCCACATTTGCAGTTTTGTTAATAAAGTATAGTTTTAGTTTTGATTATATCTTACACTTGTTAAACAGGTATATGCTACCCACATTATTCATTATCTTGTGACCTGTTATCGGTTATATGTGATTCGTTTGATAAGGCCGGTTATGCACTACCAGTTAAAAGGGTTAGACACTGAATTTGTTGATAATGGTTAGAAGGAGGATGTTTGGTAGGCTACTATCAAAACGATGCATGGTACTATTCAGCTTAGAATGTGTAGCTATGACTGAATTTACCATACAGCAAGGCCTGGAATTTGATATCTTTAATGAAGTAATAGTAAAAATATCAAGGACAAAATATCATTATTAAAAAGTAGGTTCATGACGCGAATTCGTTATTGTGGCATCTTTCCGCTTGATGAACGTTATGTAACGTTAGTGGTGCCTTAACTGAATATTGTTGAGAATTAATGTTCAAAACTGCTAACTTACTCAGCCGTTACTATTTATGAGTATTAATTAGTAACAGCATTTATTAAGAACACATTTATTATTGTTATGAATGTTTTTATAAAACTGTTCATTTTATAAAATGAATCCTTCCGCTAGAATATATAGTTCGTGGACTAATGCAACTGAACTGACAGTCAGCCCTGCGCAGTGATACGATTCAGCTGTTACCATTTACGTTAGTGGATTTTATCACGGACAAGCTACGCAATTCGCGCTCAGAATCGTGATATTGCGTAGCTTGTCAGTGAACTTAGGGCTCTGTGTATTAAATGCCGCTCCATTTCAAAACAGCTGATGGAGATTTACGGCTAATCACAGAACCGTCTTTACCGACGATATGCGCATGACTATCGCATGCAATATATCGTGCAGCACTAAACCATACGTACATGTGCATCAGACGCGATTTCTTTAAGACTGCAAGGGAAGCTCAGCTTCCCCTATAATTGTCAAGAAATGAATGGTCAAATATATGTACTATTATGTTAACATTTTATTGACTAAAAATGCGTTAAACACGTTCATCTCGAACGAAAACAATTTCGTTCAGAATCAGCTACTTAGGTCGGCTGACTCGATTTCCTTCTCCTTCATTCCCGTAGCGTACAGTGCATTACTCTGTTGAAGCCCAGCGTCCATTGACTTCAATGGGGCTGCTTTAAACAGTTTTTTTCAGTACTTAGAAACAAGACGGTCATTGGATAATGCTGCGATTATGTCCCGCCCACGGACGCTCAGCGTCTCTGGGATGAATGGAGGAGTGGGCTGGCCCGGACTCCGAGCGTCTGCGTGATGATTGGAGGGTCTGTCGAAAGACTGCATCTACTTTTGATTGACAGCGATTTTGTACTATAAAAGTCACTGACACTGAAGCTATTCGAGCTCAGTCCCATCGCGGAAGTGTAGTCGAAAGACAAACTGCTGCAACCTATTTCTTGGTATTTGCTTGGTGAAATTGCTAGCCAATTTTCATCATACATTTCACCCAGATTCCTTGTTTCAGTTCAACCTAATTCCCATATTTCGAGTTTAATATCTTTTTTTAGATCGTTTGTTCATTCATTCATTCATTCATACATACAGTAGGCTAGAAAATTTTCTTGAAAAGGAATGTTGGGCAGAATTTAGGTATAAATAAATGGTAAATTTTTATGATGTTGGCCAAAAATGAGCTTCCCCTCTTTGAAAGACCAGCAGCCGCCACTGATGTGCATATCGACTTTTGTTGCTGAGGCTGCGTTACATAATTAAACCACCCCAAAGGTCTGTTCACGCCAAGAATGCTAGGTATAAAGTTAATTATATCAGTGTCCACACTAATGCACAAAAACTGTTTTTGTAAGAACATGCTGCATTTGTGGCCTTCCACAATTCGTTCCACTTCCACATTAATTCAGAAAATGGTTCCAACGATATTTTTTGTGTTATCGTTACAGTTGGAGTGTGGAGTTTTCTATTCTCATTGAATTGGAACAATTATTGAAACTTGGTGTGAACTGAAAGTCTAAAGTTAGAATGTGAAAAATTAAATGTTGTAAAGATGCTAACAGAATTCACCATGGTTATTAAACTAGTTGGTGTTAGGAGTTGGATTTGTCTACAGGTATTATAACCCCAGGTTTATTAATTTGTATGTGCTATCCCATATAGTTCAATGTATCCTGCCCTGTTGCACTAAGTAACCATCAGTTAAGTGCAGTGTTCCTCAGAAGAGCACCGCTGCTTATGTGGAGATGGAGGAACGTGCTCGCAGCTGCCTGCTGCGCTCCAAAGCCACTCTGGAGCAGGACGTCAAAGCCTCCTACTTGATGGACCACATGGTCAGCGACGGTGTCCTGACGAATGAAGAAGAGTCAAGGGTGCTTAGCAAGGTTTGTTGTGGTGTTCAAACATGCTAATTTTTAAAAAGTGAATGCAAGTCAAGTTTTCCTTTTTCTTGCTTCTCCAGCCTACTAGAAGAGAGCAAGCCGCAGCCCTGCTAGAGGTGCTATTGAGGAAAGACAACAGGGCCTACATCTCCTTCTACAATGCGCTGATCAGGGAGAGTTATGGCGATCTGGCCAACCTCCTTCATAGTGACCTGCCTCTCCTCAGCCCCGAGGGAGAGAGGAGCTTTGCTGATGGAGTGTCTCCCTCTGGTAAACACTTGGACATGTATTTACTTGTTTTTGAAGAAGGTTGGTATGAGATGCTGGAGTTTTTTTTCTCTTTCTAGTCCAGGCGATTCTGAGTGAAGGTGGTGTGCCTCAGAGACCCGTGGTGTTTGTGAGCCGACCTGCTCTGCATAACCTGATCCGGGAGAAGCTGTACCGACTGCAGAATACGCCGGGCTGGGTCACTGTGTTTGGCATGGCAGGCTCAGGGAAGTCTGTGATGGCTGCCGAGGCTGTCCGAGACCATGGCCTCATTAAGGGTAACGACTTTAGGATTTTATTAAATAAGGCTTTAATATTTTTAAATGTACACCTTTATTTTTATTTGGGTGTTTCTAGGCTAAAGCTGCATACATCTGGATAAATTGAGAATCAAGATTAAATTTGTCTATTTGTAAAATAGAGATCACGATTCTCCATCGATTCTGAACTTAATTACCCATTAAATGAATGCGCAATTTACAAAATACTGTGACTAAATATTAATTGCTGCAGTCTAATTAGAAGCATTTAATTAATTTAATTAATTATTGAAAATGTAAATATATAATGTAAAATAGGTTTAATAAAACAATTTTTAATATAAAAAATTAATAGGTTTGAATGAATGATTTAACGACTCGCTCATAAATGCGTCACTTGTTTCGTTACTGGATGAATCAGCGTTTTTGAATTCAGATTTGAATATTCCAATAGCCTATGACTCTTTCAGAGATTTAACTGTCAGTGAGAGATGAGATCGTGTGGGAGTTTGAATCGAGATCTTGTAACGATTAATCGTGCCGCTCCAGTCTAGGCTTTTATGCATTTATTTGATTATTTGAAGAGCTCTTTTCCAAAACGCTATAAATCCATTTTAATAGTTTTAGAAAAAAGGACATTTTTTTACCTAGACCCATACATTTTGTTAATATTCAATTTATCCTGTTAAAATGGTCTGTCGGCTCAGTCTGAACATGTTAAACAATGATTGTTAAATTAAACAACAATATTGTCGATTATAAATGCCAAGTTTTATTTTTATTTTTTTCAAAACGCTACAAATCCATCCTTTTTTTTATGTTGGTTTATGTCTTAAAAAAAAAAAAGAGAACATGCAACATATGACATAAGGGACTCATACTATAAGCCGGTCGCACCAGCCTTGTGTTGATGTAACCCCCCCCGGGTCCGCACCATCACACCCAGCGGGTCTCGAACCCGGGTTTCCGTTGCGGGAGGCGGGCGCTCTAACAAGGAACGCCAAAGGCGGGGGAGTGAGGTTTACACACAGCCCTTACTGGCATACACATCTGTTACATTGACATCCCACAGTGGGTATTAACGCGCCACCTGAGTGACAAACCTTCTTTTTTTGTTGTTTTTTTGTGATTTTCTTTGTCATATGAGGATATATCGCATTTCGGCTAAAAACAGGTTCGGCGCTTATAGCGGTTTGGAAAAGAACTGCATCTTGCAGTACATTTTAAACAAGGAAATATAGCGATTTGGCATGAAACATTGATGGAGCAGTGAATAGGTTCGGTACACAGAAAAATGGCATGACGAACTCATTTTTTTTTTTTTTGGCGTTTATCGCGTTTTGGAAAAGAGCTCTTCATTTATTGATTCTGTCTTTTCGTTTTTTTTATTTTAGTTTTTTGTTTTTGCTTTTTAAATTGAGTTTTAGCTTTTTTTAATTTGTTTTTTTGTTGTTTATTTGCTTTTTATTGTGAGTCTATAATATATTATACACTGAGTGAAAATCAAAAAGAAATATATTAATGTTTTAAAGTAACGGATGACAAATTATTTCAATTAAAAATAAATTGAGTATTAAAGTATGTTTTAAGAGTTTATTTTCTAAAAGACTGCTGCTCTGAATGTAATTGTTATTTATACATTTTTCTCTCTGTTGCTCAGAATGTTTTCCTGGTGGCGTTCACTGGCTTTCTGTCGGCCAATGTGAGCGGGCAGACCTGTTGGTAAGAATGCAGTCTTTATGTTTCCGTTTGGAGCAGGGTCAAAGTTCAGAAGCCAGTCAGCGGCCACCCTGCTCCGTGGAGGAGGCCAAAGAGCGCCTACGGTTCCTAATTCTGCGCAGGCTCCCCAGGTGAGTGCTGGAAGAATGTGGCATTAGTTCACTTTATTTACTCAGAACATCAGCCCCTTTCTCTTGTTCATCCATCAGGTGCCTGCTGATTCTGGACGATGTTTGGGACAGCTCTACTCTCAGGTCATTTGACATCCAATGCAGAGTTCTTCTGACCACTCGCAATCGAGGTCTAGCCGACTCTGTAAGCGGTGAGTAGTTCATCTTAGTTTGCATTGCATAGCTGGATTCTGGGCCACCTTCAAAGAGTGGATATTCTATGAAAAGGTTCTAGGTTAGTCCGTGTCTAGGTGGATCTTGTGCCTGCTTGCGTCTGAAATTTGAAAACAATCCAAGTTAAATCCAAAACTAAATGAAATTACATAAAACTCAGATAATGGCTACAGCTGGTCTTGGAGATAAACTATTTTCAGCTGAGGTTATGAGAAATTTCCTTTGTCTGTATTGTTGCGCTTATCTTGCATAATTCATTTAACATCCTAATTTCATTCAAAAGTAACGATTCATGTTTGTATGTGTGCTTCGCTCTTTGTGTGTAGGTACAAGCTTCGAAGTGCCTGTTGAGAGTGGTCTAGATGAGGAGAAAGCTCTGGAAATTCTTGCTTTGTATGTTAATGGGAAACCACAGAAACTTCCAGAGCAGGCCCGCAGCATTGTGACAGAATGTAAAGGTACGAATCACCCTTAATGCAAAACTGAACCAGAACCACGAAACATGATCAAACGTGACCCAGCGCCTAAAGACAGCATTTTGAATAGCAACAGAGAGCAATATTTCTTAATACTATGGTTATAGTACTAGTGAAGTACCATTAGTTTAGTCCTTTACACACCTGACCATTGTAAACGCTTCTCCTGTTAGGTTCTCCTCTGGTTGTTTCTCTCATTGGAGCTTTATTGAGGGAGTTCCCTGACCGCTGGAGCTACTACCTGCAACAGCTTCAGAAGAAGCAGTTCAAGCGGATCCGCAAGTCATCGTCCTATGACTATGAAGCTCTGGACCAGGCAATGGATGCCAGCCTGCAGGTTTTGGAGCCCGAACACAGAGATCTGTACAGAGACCTGAGCATCATGCAGAAAGACGTCAAAGTGCCTGCTAAGGTCAGGCTGAAAATCTGTAGCCAACTACTAAAGTAGTGCTAGATACAGAATCAATGCCATTAAAATGCTTTGTTATATTGTACTTGCAAATGTGACATAAGGATGCATTATTTCATTGCCACCCCCCCCATGTAAACTAGTCTTTTTGCTGTTGGATTTTATTTGTTTTCTGTCATGCAGGTTCTGTCAGTGCTGTGGAATCTGGAGTTGGAGGAAGTGGAGGACGTCCTACATGAGTTTGTGAATAAATCTCTGCTGTTTCGAGACTGTAACCAGCGACCATACCACTATTACCTTCATGATCTGCAGCTGGACTTTCTCATCGAACAGAATCGTGATCAAATTGTTGTGAGTTATGTTGCGTCTCTTTTTTTTAAGAGAGACCAGAGAGCAAAATCTGAATAGTCATGTTTCCTGTAGGAACTGCATAAAAAGCTGGTCCGTCAATACCAGCAGTTCTATAATGAAACGCCACCCAGCTCTGGAGATATAGACTGTTCGTATTGGTACCGCTTCCTCCCGTACCACATGGCTAAAGCAGGACTGTCTGAGGTAATGTTACAGTATGGCCTAACATTTCTTGTGTAGATTCTTCTAAGTACTGGTACATCATGAACATTCAGTTCTGTCATTTCAGGAGCTTTATTCTCTGATGTTTTCCTTGGACTGGGTCAAAGAGAAAGCTCAGTTTATGGGATCTGCCCATCTTATCAACGACTATGTAGAATACGGTGAAATACTAGACAAAGAGGTATTTATACGGTTACGTTTTAATTTCTATTGGTATTCCTTACAATTCCATGTCTTAATCAGTTTAGACTGCTCAAATAAAGTATTTACATGAAATTGGCACAGAATACAGTTTGTATAAACAGGCCAGATTGCCAAATGTCACTTTGATTGTTGTGCCTCAGTTGCGCCATGATCTTAGCCGCTATAAGACACCACCTCCTGTTCTGTTTAATGATAAATTGTGGCGTTTTCACACAGAACAGTGAGGTGAGACTGCAGTTTCAGGAGTTCCTGTCTTTAAACGGACATCATTTGGAGCAGAGGCCGTTTCCTGACATAGTGCAGTTGGCTCTGTCTCAGCCTGTGTGTTCAGAGGTTTACAGACAGGCCTTGATGCAGGCACAGAAGAGGGCCAGCAGAGGGCAGCTCTATCTGGATTGGGTGTATGTATCTCTCGCTGCCTCACACAGTAACTTTCATGCAGTAGATCAGATTGAAAACAGATTGATTTTGATTAAAAGCGTGTTTTGACTTTTTAGGAACAAAAATAATAAGGAGAGTTTGTCTCTGCTGGTCATGCATCCTCACCAGGGGTCTGTCTACTGTGCTTGCTTTTCCAAAGATGGGAGTAAAATCGCCTCTTGTGGGGCCAACAAGGCGCTGCGGGTAAATATCCATGTGTCCTGCTGTCTGTCTGGACACTGTGTTCAGTATTATATGATGGCCAAATTTGTCTGTTTGTACTCAACAGGTGTTTAAAACAACCTCTGGAGAGAAACTTCTGGAGCTTCAGGCTCATGACGAAGACATTCTGTGCTGTGCCTTTTCTCCAGATGACCGTTACATTGCAACCTGCTCCAGTGACAGGAAGGTTAAGGTTAGTGTGTCTGTCTCTGTGCCCACTTTATTTGTTGGTCAGCTTCTTTCTGTAGGGGAATAGTTTGCACCAGATTAAACGATCAAATGCCTGATCCGTGTAAACGGTTTCTTTTCATTTTTGTTGCTTAACTGACTTCAGACTCTGTTCTGTCATTATGTGGTAAAGTTCTGTTAACATTGATACAAATTGTTTACCTTCGTGTGTGGGTTTATTTAAACAAACTGGATATTGTTACACTCCGAGACATGGCTAAATAGCAGTGTTTCAGACACTGAAATAAATCTAACGAGTTATGTTCTTTATAGATATGATAGGTGCTCTAGGGGTGGAGGTGTGGCTATCTATGTTTCTATTGGTCTTGTATCCAAGTTGGTTATACCTTCAGTTGATCCTTTAAATTGTGACTGTATCTTTAAGGTAATTCTTCATTTAAAAAAATGTATAATTATTGGAAGCATATACAGACCACACTCTTCACCAGTGGAGTCATTAAATTGTCTGATATCCACCATTAATTCTATTTTTAAAAAAGAAATTATATTACTCGTTGATTTTAACAAAAATTGGTTGGTTAAATCATCTGATTAAAGAGAATGTATTTAATAGTTTAAATCTTACCCAACTAATTATTGAGCCTACAAGAGTTACTGCTCGATCTCAGTTTCTTCTTGTTTCACATCCTAACAGATTTTAAGGGCAGGTGCTATGTCTGACTGCTTTAGTTATCACTCTTATATTTAGTGTATGGAAAATGAAATGACCTAAATCCCCTTCTAAATTAATTAAAATCATAGAATATAAAAAAACTTAATCTAAATTAATTTATGAATGATTTGATTTCTATTAGTTGGGATAAATTTCATTTTAATTAATTTAGAGTTCATTAATGTTATGGACAAGCATGCTCCCTGTAAAACTGTTAGGGTTAATCATCTCCCTTGGATTAATTCTGAATTTATTAGTCTTTTTAGGCTAAGGGATAAAGACAAGAAGCAATGCTGATTGGGAAGTATATAGGTATTTGAGCAAGACAAAGGTACGAAATGCGAAATCTACTTATTATAAAGAATGTATTTTCCAGTATGGTAAGAAACCTAAGTATTTTTGGAATAAAATAAAAAACACATTCAGTGCTTCAGATAAACATTCAATTGACCCATCGGTAAGCCCCTCCCCTCGAACGCAGACTAGCCAATAGCAGTCGAGTATCAGTTGCACGGGGAGCAGAACTCGGACATCTTTAGGTTTCAGCGCCATAGAGAAACATTGGAAGATCCAAAGCTCACATCGGTTTTATGGGGTTTATGCTTCAAAAAGGAACAAAAAATGTGCCTGGGGTACTTGTAACACTGATTCCAGGTATCCTGAGAGGATGAGCAATGTGATTTATTTTATTACTTTTCCTGAATCCAAACAAAACGGAAGTATTCAACCCCAATACAAATGAAGACAAAAACTTTCATTTTCTGGTTGTCATACACTCATTAAGTTACAGTTTTCATCTGTTAATGTTATCTTGTGCTTCAGCAAGGTATCTCTGGCAGAAACTAGCTAACGTTAAAGTTAGTGAGTCCATGCTGATGGACAAAGCTAAATAGCGGACTGTTCTCGCGTCTTGTACAGTGTAGGTCACAAAACACATAAACGAAGGTCTACATTTCAGAGCCTCTCCTTATTAAACTGGTTAAATGTACATTAATTTAATCGTACCCTGCGATATATGAACAGTGTTGATCCTGAATGTTGTCATCCGCGATCGTGATGACCGACCGTAATGAGACTTCTTCCGCTTGCATTGTGATCTTTAAACCCTCGCTTGGAGTTACCCACCGTATTTATTTTTTTAAATATTTTTAAATCCCTTCATGGAGTATTTAATTCCCATTTGGTGGCCTTCTGTGTCCAGAATTGTGCAAAAACATCGCGGGACAAGGTTTTCAGTCACTGCAGCTGTCATTGTAAGACAGCATGTAACTTGGTTTGTTTGTCCGAGGGAGCAACAGTAACTAAGGGGGGCAGGGCTTACTGATAGGTAAAATAATCAAATTGGAGCTAACGATACAACATTACATGACTCTTTATCTATTGCTCAATCATTAAAGCATCTCTTCTGTTTGTTCTACATTAGTATCCGATTCTTATTTGAATACTGGTACTATATATGATAATAGTACTATATATGATGTAGTGTACTATATACGATAGTAGTTATTTTCATTTTAGGAAGATTTTACCAGTTAAAGTTCAGATTGCTATTAATGAATTAAGTGGCACTAGCGGTGCTGGATTGGATGAAAAATTAATGTATAAACAACTTTCAGATTATTTAAGTATTAATAATATCGTATCACCATATCAATCTGGTTTAGATCCAATCATTCTACAGCTACTGCATTACTTAAGTGCAGTGACGTGCACAGACATTTTGAGGGGCAGGGGCTCAAGTGGAAAAAAGGGCACTTCTCATATGTATTGAATTTTTTTTCTAAACAAAACGTTAAATATATTAGGGATGTGCGATATTGACAAAAAATATATCAATTTTTTCTGGGATTTTATCGATAACGATAGACAATATTTTGTTGATTGTGTTATTGTGCTGATATCTTAAGGACTACCGTGGACAGCTGACTCCTAAAGTTTGTGATATTCTGTATATTCTGTGGGGATCAGTTCACAGCGGTGATAGAAATTAATATTTTCCAATAAGTTTAAATAGATTTTTTTACTTTTCATGGGCATTTTTACCTTTATAAATCCCTGCATGAGTGTGCATCATATTTTCAGTTAAATTCTTAAATTGAATCAGTCAATTAGAATAAGTCATTTAAGCTGTTACCAAGCAAATTAAATCAGTATTGACAAAATTAATCTTTGCACTGCAGAGAAAACACAGAAGCTTCATTAGAAGTGGCATTTAGATGCATTTACACATTGTTTAATGCAGGACACGAATGCATTTAACCTGCAGTTACAAATGCATTAATATGGTTTTGATATTTTAAACATAAAACTTTGAATACTGACATTTGAAATTATAACAATAAATACATTGTAAAAATAAACTGCCAGTAGGTGGCAGCAAGTCACTGTTAATAAGTGATTCATTGCGACTGAACCAAATCATTTAACGATTGATTCATTCAGGAACAAAACAGCTGTTGCTCAGAGACACAACATATATATATATTTTTTTGTATCTAGTTAATGTTTTTGTTGTTTGGTGTTATGGGTGTAATGTAAATTCTAGTTTTTTTTGTTTTTTTTTTACTATATTGTGATTCATTGTGGGACCCCCTCGAAAACGAGATGGTGCAGCTCAAGAGGTTAATCATAATACATTCAAAGATTGGTCAAAAATCAGTCAGGAGAATGAGGTTTGTTTTGTGTTGTAGTTGTGGAGTGTTGAGCGAGGTGCTCTTATCAGAGAGTTTGGGGAGGAACACGAGGAGCAGATAAACCACTGCCAGTTCACCAATACAGGCCGACGTGTCCTGCTGGCCACTTGCTCAAATGACAAATTCTCCAACACTAAGGTGAGATGTTTTTAGAGTTTGAATTTTTACTTTTTAAAATTGTAGCTTTTTAGGAGGGTAAAGTAGGATAGTAGTTTTTTTGTTCTTTTTTCTACCGTTTGATTTTAGATTTAGAATTTCTTTTTATATATTTGCTATTGTACGAATTGTTTTATACTAGAATTGTATTCATTCATTACGTTAAATTAAGTACGTTGTTGTATGAGTACTTGGTAAGTAAATGATATTCTAATTAACTGATTTTGTGTAATGCTTCCTTTTGAGTCACGTTTTGTTAAGTCATCAAGTTATTTCATCAGCCACTCCAGTGAAGCATTTTCTCAGAATGATTCAGACTGATAACTTGTGAATTCAATTCATGGTGGTTTTTAAAATTCTTTAATAAAATCAGCCTAAAAGAATGGCCCCTGCATAACATTGTAGAAAGCAGGTGTGTAGCAGTGGCGCTCTAGATAGTTTGATAATTAAATCTCATCTGCACTTTTTTTTCCCTGCACCCTCCATTTCCTCTTTCCACATTTAGAGACCAATTTGGTGAACATGAGTAATGAGAATGACAGCTGGTAGGATGCTTGCTCAGAACAGCAGAGGAGGGGAACGGGGCAGCCGTGTAATCTTACAGCTTGTGAAATTTGCAGAGAATTGTGGGAGATCTGTAGGAGTGTGACAGCAGGAGTCTGCAGTTGAGCTGTATTCATTTGAGGGTGCGAAAACGGAGAGTGAGCGAGCACTGGTGTCAAAAACGTAATGAGAGCACCCCCCAGTTGGAGGCGTGAACACAAAAGGGGCATTTTGTGGAATATCTCAGCATGAGGAACAAAAGTAACACCCTGAAATGAGATTTGGAGAATGTAACGGCAGATGTGTGGAACACAAGAGGTTTCTGCAGACTAAATATGTTCTTCTCTTATATAGGCTGTCCTGTTCAGTAGACCCTGACAGTGATCAAGACCCCTGCACAAAGCATACGCTATCCCTTTCTTCTATTAGTCTTACCTTTTTGCCCTCTTTTATTTCTTTCCATATTTTTCTTGCAGCTATGGAACCCCAACAAGCCGAGCTCTCAAAACACTATGTTTGGACACATGGAACCTGTCAATCACTGTTGCTTTTCTCCCAGCGACACCTACCTCGCCACTTCATCCAGTGACGGCACCTTGAAGGTTGCTTGACCCTTTCTTTGCTTTGATTTGTTTATTGGCTGGCTGTGTTACTTGCATATTTATTGTATTTGATTATTAATTTGCTTGCTTATTTAATGCATGTTTTAATTTGAATGCATTTTGTATAGAATGAAACCTTTTTCTATAGAATATAAAAACAGCTTAATCTACAACCTCACATTTTCACATGTAGAAGTGTCAAACTGCTGGATCATCTTTGGTCAGTACAGGTGTTCTCTTATCTGTTTCTTGCACTGTTGTCTTTTGTATCTGTCAGCTGTTTGAGGTGTCATCTGCGAACGAGTGGAAATCAATTGATGTCAATAGTTTTTTCCCAGAGAGTGACGATGAAATAAAAGTCATCGTGAAATGCAGCACTTGGTCGGCCGATGACTCACGGATCATTTGTGCTGCCAGAAACGCTGTGTTTGTAAGTGATTTTGTGAGAGTTGTTGTGAAATGAGAGAAGTTTGCATCGCCACTCAATATTTTTGATTTGGTACCTGTAACGGCCTTTTATGTGTGTGTGTGTGTGTGTGTGTGTGTGTGTGTGTATGTATGTGTATATATATATATATATATATATATATATAATCATAATCGCTGGCTAAAACTGCCTTAAAATTAAATTTAACAGGCATAATCTTATGATAATGTACTTAAATGCACCAATTCAAATAAAAGCATTAATAAAACACTAATTCCTCTATCAGTTATCTACTGAAGTTGTTGGAAGATTTTTTTATTTGTATTTTTCTGCGTTGGTATTCTTGTTTGCTCATGGTTTGTGTGTTGTATTCATGTAGGTGTTTGACGTGAAGACGTTAGACATGCTGTTGGAGATGAAGACGAGTCGTCTGAGCACAGTGCAGTACTGCCACGCGTGTCCCAACAGCAGCCTGCTGGCCGTCGCACTCTCTCATTACACTGTAGAGGTACAGCACAACACAAAGTGAAAATGTATTTTAATTATTCTGTCGATAGCATTTACAAACACACTTGCCTCTTCACTTAACTCTGGGTAAGCATTTTTGTTTCATATGATGGTTTTGTGTGTGTCCAAAAGACCAACATTTGTAATATTCAGTTGAAATCTACTTAAACCGTTGCATGTGTTGTAACCCCTTAGTTGTGTTTTAGTTTGTGTGCGTGTATGTGAAGTCTCTAATCATTGAGGCTGTATTTATTTGATAATTACAGTAATATTGTTACATTTAGTAACTTTTTCTATTTTAATGTCTTTTAAATGTTACTTATTCCTGTGATGGCTGATTTAAAAAAAAAAGTAGAAACCGAGATAATAGGTTTCTTTGAATAAAACGTTCAAAATAAAAGCAAAATTATTAGTTCTAGTAGCTCAAAAGTATTACATTTATTTGAAAATCATTTGATCAAGTTGATCAATTTAATGCATCATTGTTGAAAGTAGGAATATTAGTTTATGACCCCAAACATTTGAACAGAAATGTAGAAAACATTGAATATGGTAATCCTGATTTGTAAATGCTGGGACAATTTTTTTTTTTTTTTAAGTTGTGGAACTTTGAGACCAGTAAAAAGAAAGCTGAATGCAATGGTCACCTGAGCTGGGTTCACTGTGTCCAGTTTTCCACCGATGGCTCACTCCTGTTGTCATCCTCTGATGATCAGACCATCAGAGTAAGCTAACTTTATTCCCTCTCTTCCTGTAGCGTGACAGTTGTTTTTGCAGTTATTGTTTGAACAGTATTGACCTGCTATCACAACAAGTGTTAACGCTTGTCTAGCTGTGGGAGACGGATCGGGTTCACACCTCCTCTGCTGCAGCTCTGAAGAGGGATTCTGATGTTCTCTTCTCCCACAGTGATGTTATAATAGTGGCACCAGACAGCAGAAACCGATTACAGGTACGGTCCACCAGAGACCGGCGCATCTAGTGTTAGCTTGCTGCTGTTTTTTGGTTGATTGCGTGTATATGACATCTAACTCCGCAATCAGGTACGGACCGGATCGACAGGTGCTGTTCTGTTCGAGAGCGACGAGTTGCCATCCAGGATTCGCTGTACTTGCATCAGCAGAAATGCTTTGTTTGTGGCCCTGGGAACCGAAGACGGCACTGCACAGGTATTTCAGCTCACCTGTGGGTTTTCATCATCGCCAGTGCTCTCTTAATACTCTACTCAATTGCTTGGGTTTTTGAATGAGCATGCAAAGTCCTATATATAAATAGCCTTCAGGATGCTTGTGGGTGTTTTGACTCTCCTCCAGCAATGAGATTTGCCATGGCTGTCAACTGCACTCAGCCCAATAATCTCTCGCCCTTCCTTTCCCAAACCTTGCGCTGGAGGCGAGCGTTGTCCTCCGGTGTTGCACAGTGTGTACTGTAGTGTAATAGATGTGACTGGTGCATCGGGGACAGCAGGGACACCTAGAGGTAACAGCTGACTGATAAAATAAGCGGTGTTCTCTCAATCTCACGTTACATCGGTTTTCTGCCAAGCAACCCTTTATTTAGATTGCTCCTCTCCATCTCTGCCTGATTGTGTTCACCTGAAAGAGAGATGGACGGATGGATTTAGAAAAGCAGTAAAATAAATTTAAAATGAATCAAACTTTTAAAGAATGTACCCGGTTTAGTACAAATGAAGTCACTGACATACCACAGACAATTCCAACACTTTTTTTTTTATTATGCATTTAGTTCGTTTTTTTCTTGCTTTTAGTTGTATTTTATTTTTAAACTATTTTGTAAAGTAATTTAGTTATTTTAGTGGTAGTTTTGGTGTTGATAGAGCTGCCCATTTGAACTTTGTACCGTTTTCTAAAGTTATTTGCAGCTTTTTTTATATAAGGATTTACTTCATCTGCCGTAATGTTGTTAACATTATGAAACACCAGAGGGCACTAAATTGTTACAGGACTGTGCAGAACATGGCAGATGTGTACAGCTCACTACTAAAGCAATTGTCTTTCAGTAAATGCAGTTAGTCTGGAATGGTGGGTTTCTTGCATTTCTTGTTTGTTTTTTTTCTCCCAAGGAGAGACCTGGCATTATTGAAGTAAGAGGAAAAATTGAGAGAGGAGGTATTTGTTTGTGTATGTGTGCGCAGACAGGAAGAGTGAAAGTTAGGCAGTTTCTGAAGAACGTTGGGTGGAGAGCCTTGCAGCTGCTGAACTTACAGCGTGATTTTGTGCTGGCGCTAGGGCTAGAGACAGGTACAGTGCAGGTACAGTGAGAGGCAAGTATGTGAAATGTTACAGGCTGTTCACACTTGCAGTTTTTGTGGTGATGTCAATGTCACGTAGTTCCACGTAGTCACATAGCCCCCCCCCCCCCCAAAAAAAAAGATGTAAAGGTTTGCTGAACATTTTGCGGTCACTATTATTATTTATTAATTGCTTTGTTGTTCTCTCACTTTTTAAAGTTAATTTTTTTTATCTAAGTATTTCAGTAGTGCTATGCAAAATAACTACACAATTAAGTAAATGCAAATAAAATGAAGTAGCAGTTGCATTTGAACAGTTTTAATCTCTCTCGTCTGAAGGTGTTGGAGGTTCCATCTGGAAAAACACCAGTGACACTCACAGGTCATACTAGGACTGTTCACCACTGTCAGTTCACTGATGATGGTGAAACCCTCATCACATCCTCAGAAGACACCACTGTCCGGGTAATTGACTGTTTCTCATAACACAGATGTGGTTTATTGTGTTCAGTTCTTTAGTAAAATACAAATACATTTCAGTTATCACATAAAAAAAAAACATAATTAACCAAACATTCATGTTTATGTAAAAGCTTATGTGGAATCATACCTGCACTTTTATTTTCTTCTTCCCCTGGAAGTTTAGTCTGTACCTCATGCAGAATTATTCTTTCAGTGAGGAAAGAAAAGACTGTTTTTGACTGTTAGGATGTGGTAATATTATCCTTTTTTTAAAATATATATATATATATATTTTATTTTTTTGGTATATCCTTTTTATATGCATTATTTTCTGGCTGTGAGGAGAGTTGAATGACAAGTCTACCAATTTGCAATTTAGTAATTACGTCACATGCTCACAAACTTCTGCTGTAGCTGTTGTTTTAGTTTGAGGAGTTTTAGGGACTGGGTCATTACAGGGCTCATTGATTCATTGTGTCGTTGATGACAAGCTGAGGAAGTGTGTGTTTGGGGGGAACTGTTTAGTAATTGATAGTTGTGAGCTGCTGCATGCACATTAAAGTTCTGCAAGAATGTATAGTAGACCGCAGTACTAAAAGTTTATCTCTTTGAACCAAAATCAATACTTCAATGCTATATGCTTGGCAAATCAGTTTCAGGAGACCTTCAATGTCATTGTTAACTTTTGAGAGGATGAACATTGTCTTTTTCTTCAGGTGTGGCAGTGGAGGACAGGCGAGTGTCTGGTGCTGGAGGGCCACAAGGAGCCGGTCAGGAAGTTTTACCTGTTGAACAACTCTACTTTCTCTCAACTGTTCTCTTGGTCGTTTGATGGCACTGTTAAGGTAAACAGAACCTCTTCTAATATCTCTGCATTTGCCAATGAAGTGAAAGTGACATACAGCCAAGTATGGTGACCCATACTCTGAATTTGTGCTCTACATTTACCCATTCAAGTACACACACAGCAGTGAACACACACACCGCGAACACACACCCGGAGCAGTGGGCAGCCATTTAAGCTGCGGTGCCCGGGGAGCAGTTGGGGGTTCGTGCCTTGCTCAAGGGCACCTCATCGTGGTACTGAAGGTGGAGAGAACACTGGACATTCACTCAACCCCCCCCCTACCTACAATCCCTGCCAGACCGAGACTCTAACTCACAACCTTTCGATTATGAGTCCGACTCTTTACCATTAGGCCACAAATTCCCCACGTGAATTAAATTACATGACATGAATGAATGCATCTAAAGCGTGCACAGACTGTGAAGGATGAAGTGTAGACCTCATTTAACTTATTTATAGACCGCATTGCTTTCGGTGAAAACATGGTTATATCAAGCCCAAATTGTGGCCTGAAAGCACGGTCAATCATGATAATTAGATGATGCATGCACGTAATCACTTGCAAACAGCTTTTTTAGGATCTCATCAGCAGTAGTTCTTACACTTCACCCCAGTTGTAATCAGGGCTTCTTTTGGAAAGACTGTTTACATGGTCCACAACTTCCTGCCACTTTCCACAAATAGGGTACAAAAATCGTCCTGAACCATTTAAATTTGGTCTATAAATAGGGGCTTGGCCTAGATTCAAAAGCACAGTAAATTATAAAAGCTTTTATTTTCTCTTCCATTTGTATGAGGTCTAAATAGTTTGAAATAGATTTGAGGTATTTATAAATATCTTGGAATAAAAAATGAATTCAATGACTGTTTTTAAATCTGACTACACCTAACTGGTTAACAGGAGTGCAAATAGTATGAATTAGGCTTTAACTTTGTAGGATCTAGACTTTTTTTTAAAATAATTTTTACTAAGATAACGGAGTAAGTAAATATATATATTTATTGAAATATATAAGTAAATATATTTATTGAATTATATATGATTGTGGCTTTTGTTTGTAGTCATCTGAGGTGAGATTGTTTAAAACTATAGCAACCTTTCAAATCAGAGTTCGCTTGTTTTTTGTTTAGATAAGTTTATAATTGTCATGCATTAAAATGTGCAATGTTGTAATTATTTAAATCAAGTCGTGGGACACTGAAGTGCCATATTAATGCAATGCTCCTGCCAGTTTCAGCAAAGCTGTCTGTTTCTTTTTGTTGCAGGTCTGGGATCTGAACAGAGGTCAGATGCTGCAAGACCTTGAGTGTCATAAGGGTGCTGTCCTGTCATGTGACGTGTCCTCTGACGGATGTCTCTTTGCCACCACATCGGCCGATAGGACAGCTAAGGTCAGAGAAGAGGCACAGATTCATACATCAGATCAGTGTTAGTGGACAAGATCTTGTTCGCACTGAGCCTTGGCCGCCTCTGTGTTTAGATTCTGGACTCTGACTGTGTGAACACCTGCTCCCGTTACACTGTTAGTTTGTGTTTTTACTGTAGGTGTGAGTCTGTGTTGGTACGGCATAAGGACTGTGCTAGGTGACTACCTGGAGTATTTTTACTGAGCCCTGGGTGCTTCCCTTAATGATGCTGTTGTACAGCCAAATTCTGCCTAATTACTTTGCGTGAGCGCAGTACAAAAGCTCACAGATACACGTACACGTATGCATGGCGTACTCTGTTTGTGGTATCAGAGGTCAGAGTCCAGTCTTCTCATCTGAGAGCGTAATGAGATTAAGTTCTCTCGCTCCGTATGACACCGCCTATACCAGAAGAGCTTTCTAATGAGATGCCATGTTCACGTCTATCTGCCAGAACTTCTCACTGATGAGAGAGGACGGCAAAGTGAAGTTGGAAAGCAGATCAGAAAAATCATTCATGCCAAATGGACCCGCCACAAATAATGACTAACTCTTTCTAAAATTAGAGATGGAAAACAAATTTCAAGCAGCAGTTTGGATCATTTGCTAAACTTTGTTCTGATTTTATTGATTAGATTAACAATTTCACAAAGAGATCTATTAAAATTGACATTAGACATCTTCAAAATATTTTACTGCAGAAAATAGCAATGTGATTAGGTTTGCTCTTGTTCAGTTCATGCAGTAAAATGGCCCATAACTGTGGATTTTGTTCCCTAAGGTGTGGAACAGTGCCTTATGGGAGATGGCTTTTTTGCTGAAGGGACACAAGGACTGTGTCCGTAGCTGCCGTTTTTCTTGGGACAACAAGCAACTTGCGACGGGCGACGACAACGGAGAAATCAGGGTAAGTATCATCTTAAGCTGCTTCAAACTGTGAATCATCTGTGCTAAAAGCTCTGAATGTGGCCTTGATCAAGCTTCAGAAATATTTTTTTATTATTTGGTTAAGTTAAGTTGAGGATTTGTGACCCCCATCCCTCTGTTATTATTACATGCACTTTTTTTATTTAAACCAATAAGCCATTAATGATGCCTAATAAAAGTACTCTCAGATCTTTTTGTAAAAAAAAACAACCTTTGTGTTCCTGGTAGTTGTGCTTCCCTGTCTTTTTTTGACAGCTGTGTTGGCAGCAGTTCTACATTATTAACTGCACATTTGTTGTTTTAAAATTGTACTTCTACACATTATAGTTGACTATAGTTTCTCTAATTATTTAATCACACAAATATGGTTGTAAAGAAATTGTAATGCAAAGGTAATCAACAACGGGGAATTTTGGGTAACTGAAATGTGAGCAGAAATTACGGCCACACTGAGAGCAAATAGAGATTTTAAGAAAAGTGATGTAGGAGCAAATACATCTTGAAACCTCAAAACTCAGCTTCCCATTCGTCAGTTTTGCCAAGCCTTCTTTCTCTGAATTTTTCTTTCGGGGAGACTGGCCGCCGGTGCTCAGAACTGTAAAAAAAAAATTAAATAATAATTCTACCTCATTGATTTAAAGATGCTTCTCACAAAGACAGAAATGCTGCGATGTTAATTCATGGCCTGTGGTGCTTTTTCCGAAGCCATAGGGAAATTGCAAGTGCAAAACACACGTCACATATCTGTAAATCTGGCTTTAGTGCTGTAAATAAGGATATATATATATATATATATATATATATATAAGGGCTGGGAGAAAAAAAAAAATTCAAACTATCACGATTATTTTTTTAAACTAGTTAAAAATCGATTGCTTTTCCTCAGAATCAATTTTTTTTGTATTTAATTTTTCCTAAGAGGTGGTGGGGAGAAGTTAGCGCTTTGTAATTCCAACAGAGGGCGAAACGTATGTGAGTTGGACTTGGAGAAGCAGCTCACAGATGATCAGCTTATGACATCAAAGTACCGTGAGAGCGATTCGAAAGCACGCAGGAGCCGTCATTATAATATAGATCAGTGGGAGTCGTCTGCTCTCTGTTGCTCTCGCGGTGCTTTGATGTCATACAGCGATCGTTCTGCGTGCGCAGTGCTGCTTCATTAAATGAAGTCATATACATTTAAAGCCGGCACGAGAAAGCAAAACCATGACGGATGCAGAGGATCAAACCTTTTCCTGAATTCTCTCTGCACCTTTACGTTTTGAATCCCAGCTGCCGGGAAAACATGACTAAAACGGTATGCGAAGTAGCATAGCACTTTATTTTATTTCAGAAAGTATTTTCTCTGCTCATTTTGTAGAACATTTGACTATCACATTCATGTGCAAGTTCAGGGTTTTGGTACTTTAAAGTTTCATGGTTCAAGGAACTTTTAAATATACACTGTGTGCGTGTATGCTCCTGAAAGTTTAGAAAGATGTGATGCATTGTTTTTGTTAATATGACTCATCATATCATCACTTTTAAGGGTATAATCAACTATTTTCCATTGTCTAGTCTTTAATAAGCAAACAAAAATCACAATAAATTGTAATATTGAATCGCAATACTTGTAGAATCGAAATTCTTTAAAAAATCACAATACATATCATATCGGCACCCAAGTATCGTTATAGTATTAAATCGGAAGGTATGTGTATCGTCCCATCCCTAATAATATATATATATATATATATATATATATATATATATATATATATATATATATATATATTCATTCGTATTTGGTGTTTTAGATTATCACAAGCAATTTCTGATTGTTACTAGAAGCATTGATGCGTTATACATTCACTTTTGTGAAATCTAGGTTGTGTTGTATGCGTTTTAATAACCCGTTATTTTTGTAACATTATATTGTGTTGTGTATCTGAAGCTGTGGAGCATGCTGGATGGAGCTCTTCTGAAGATCTGTTCACGGGACACTAAGGACTCCATGGACTCTTTCCACGGTGGATGGGTGACTGACCTGCACTTCTCCCCTGATAACGGAGTACTGGTCTCTACGGGCGGATACATCAAGGTACACACATTATATAGATGACATTACTGTATGCAAGCAAACGCTTTGTGGCGCAACCTGGAAAAGAGCTTTTTTTAATTAATTTGTTTAATTAGTTTAACCTGAGAATGCTGCGTGTGCAGTTATGATTTAGAGCTGGGGAAAAATAATTAAAAGCTTTATTTATACAAATTAAAATAAACAGTTAATCATTACATTTGAAAATGTTATTTCCATTTGTTCTTATTATAATTTTTTTAATTATAACAATAATAGTATTGTCCTGCGTTCTTTGATGCATTGTGCAGATCTGCAAAAGTGCAACCAAAATGAAGTCTCGCCAGTCTCTTGTTTGTGACGTCATGATCACTTCATCTGTATTATCAGGCAGACGCTTGTCCGATCGCTCATGTCACAGAGAAACATTATCATGTCAGGAATGGAGCGAGACTAACTTCCATCAACGCTGTCAGCCATTATCCATCACGCAATGAGACTTCTTTATTAATATACTCTGAGCCGTCTGTACATTGTGGAAGTGTCACAAGCGTAATGATGCTTCATCACGTATCAATATGTCAGTTTATCAAATGCGTCTGCATCAGGCTGACCCTCCGCTCGGAGACCCGATATTAAGCTCTGATTGATCGCCGGCTGTCCTCACACTCAGGATCCCGCTCTCTGTAATATCAAATGATAGATTAATCATCGTACGCCTCTGTGCCAAACCTCTCCATCAGACCGAACCAAATTTGCCCGTAAATCTGCTACGACCACACAAAGGAAAGGAGGTGTGTGAGATGTGAGTTGTCACGCTGCGCTTCCTGCACTTCTGTTGTGATTTGCGAATTTTACGTCGCCTGCAGGATCCGGTTATATATCGGAGCAGATGTTGTGTGAAGTCAGTTCTTTTTTTTCCATTGCAATAGCTGATCCTGTGAAGGATCCCTGGGTATTTTATTTCCTGTCCATGTTGTCTCTTGCTTTTCAGACATGTGATCTAGACAAACACTGACATTTTCAAAGCAAAATGATGGTCCGAGCCATGACCCAGCACAGTACAGCTCGTGTAGCAGCACAAGTTTGAATTCAGCCTTTCAGCCATCTTCTCCTCTATCGCCAATCGTGTTAATAAAATTACCAAAAGACCCCAAAAAGATTTAAAAGAATAGCAAAGTAATGAAATTAAGCTGAATTTGGTCAGGTGTCATAATGCAAAGGGACAGCAGCCTTGTTTGCTCCGTTAAACTCGGTCTAGCTTGTCATTCAGACAGCAGAAACCGTCTAGTAGATATTGCCATGCTTGAGCTTGTTCAGCACGGCAGCGCTCTGTGTTCACTTTGGGGTAATCTGCCTCTCAGCCGCATCTGCGTCTTTTGATGTGTGCCTTCTGCAGTTTGTCAACGACATGTTTCTATTTGCATCGAGCCGTCAGCGACGCTTGTTCTTTGACACCATTGGCAGTTCAGTCCATCAGAGTACAAAAACAACCGAGTTGACTGGCCTGCCGCCATCCGCGTTTAATGTCACTGTAACCAATCATTAAGAGTCGGACGGCGAGTCAGGGATTCATTTGTTGTAACATTAGTAAATGCTTGCAGAATCAGTGATTCTGACTCATTCAAACTAATTTGTGAGGCATATGTGTAGTTTGACTTTTGCTTATTAGCTGGATCAGACTTCATTTTTATGAAAGTGTTTTTCATGATAGTTCAGTGAAGCTGCCTAGTAGTACAGCAATGAGTTATTTAATGCAATTTAAAACTAGAGCCATTCCAATGTCAGACTTTCACTACATGAATAGTGTGACCAAAGGAATTTTTTTTGGACAATGAATCACGCAAAATGGATTTAGATTGGTGGTTTGTAACCATAATTGTACAAAAGTGTTCTAAAAGTATTTGCTTGTTGATCAGCACTTCCTGCAGACTAGGGTGTCTTAACAACATATAAATATAGATTATTATTATTAGAGATGCACTGATTGCAATTTTCTTGGATGATTTCCGATTTTTTGGGAAATGTGATCTGACGATACAGATTTTTGCCGATTCTGATTTTCTTTCTAAGAACTATAATTGACAGCATATACAAACAAAAATCTATGCAAATATCAGCAAAAAATTATTTACGTAATAAAATGAATTATTACAAATTACAATTCCCCCAATCTAGACTAATTTACAGATTTTCTGTCACTTAAACAACTCTCAAAATAAACTGCTCTGTTAAAGTAACTTAATATGAGTTGCTTTATGTAACAAAACAGATGTCATTTCCCACTGTATATAAATTGTAATTTCTTTCCCCCAACCTTATTAAATGTCATCTTTCACATCAATTTTTTTTTTCAATTAATTCAGTTAGCATAATAAGAAACTGTAGAGTTGTTACCATTCAAATGAAGTTAGTATTAACAAACTCTATCTTTCCACTGCTGAGGAAACAGCTGCATCTGAAGTGGTATTAGATGCATTTACACACAGTTTGATGAAGCTGAGGTGCCATAAATGCATTTACACTGCAACATTTCAACTGCATAAATAATTTATGAATTTCGTTATGAATGGGCCACTGAATCATTGACTCACTCGATTCATTAAAAAACGTGGATTCATTCAGTAACCAAACACCGCTGTGTGTTTCCTCGGAGACACAACAGTTCTGCTGTGGCTTTGATCGCAACTATTTTCGTCTGCAAAATTGAGCAAAAACAGTCAATATTTTGTCTAAAATCGAAGTCACTTAATTTGAAACTCTTGTTTATTGAAATACTATTGTATAAAATCAGTGTCACATTGCAATCGTGCTGATATTGTTAGTCGGGGAAACATCATGGCCTTCTAATGTTGCTTACCTAAATCATATTTTGTAAATCTCATTTATTTTTCCACCGCAG
The DNA here is from genome assembly GCA_003573665.1 of Oxygymnocypris stewartii. NCBI lineage: Eukaryota > Metazoa > Chordata > Actinopteri > Cypriniformes > Cyprinidae > Oxygymnocypris > Oxygymnocypris stewartii. The sequence goes on along the minus strand of QVTF01010565.1, from coordinate 1,133,772 downwards.
TATATACATCTATACATTACTGAGAGTTACTTTGTGTGCGCTGTCTCTCTCACACACTCACTCAGGCTGTGCAAGCCTCATCTGGCATGACATAAATACATTATCAGTCGCTATTTACACTGAATGCCATTTAAAATGAGAATAATTCTCACGCGAAAACGACATGCTTACACGCGACTGTGATATCATACTGTGAGTGTGCGCGTGGCTGTGACGTTTCTGCCTGCGCCGCTCAATCGGCAAGACGTGAGACTGACCGGCCAGTCACCGATGGGGGCCGGTCATGTGAGAAATTGTCTGATTCCGATAACTGGCCAGTCAGTCGGTGCATCTCTAATTATTATTAATTTACAGAATCCAAAAAAGCTACCATACTGGTGAGCAAACTTTTTTGGGGTCCAGTAAGAGCATCAATCCCTTAACAGACAGAGATCAATGAAATAGGAGCGCAATAACTCTAATTTTGCTGAACTATTTGTAGTTGGACAGTAAATATGACTTATGTAGAATTTTAAACCTACACGTGTATTTGTATGAAAGCACTGACTGTAAAGAGGTAATCAAAACAGCCTTTTTACTCGATTAGTCTGCTTTTTTAAACTTTCATTTTGTAATTTGGTAAATTTAAACTTCTGCTTTAAAAGCATTGTTTTTGTTTTTAAATTGCAATGTTACAATGTTATTGGATTTTAACCCATTTTTGCACATAATATATGCCTACATGGTAACATTCTCTTTATTTGTTTAATCCAAATACAAAATACAGAGATATATATATATATATATATATATATACCGCAAATAAGCCAAAAAATAGAGATATGAATTTTTGCTCATATCGCCCAGTCCTACCCTCTTGTAGTTCCGAACTCGTAAGACCTTCATTAATCTTTGGAACGCAAATTTAGATATTTGATGACATCTGAGAGCTTTCTGACCCTGTATAGACCGCATCGCAACTGACACGCTCAAGGCCCAGAAAGGTAAAGACGTTATGAAAGTAGTCCAACGTCAGTGGCTCAACTGTGGTTTTATGAAGCTACGAGAACATTTTGTTCAAAGAAAACAAAAATAAAGACTTTGCTCAATTTCTTGTCTCTTGTCTTCCGTGTCAGTGTTTGAGGTGCATTGACGACAGTACCACGCATGCGTTATTTGTATTCTTTGTGCACGATGTATTGTCATAGCTATTTTAATGATGTCCTTACTACCTTTCTGGGCCTTGAACGTGTCGGTTGTTGCTGTATGTGCAGGATCAGAAAGCTCTCAGATTTCATTAATGAAGGTCTAATGTGTTTGGAACGCCATGAGGGCGAGTAATGAAAGCTTTTATTTTTGGGTGAACTATCTCTTAAAAACAAGATCAGTTTCATTGAAGCATCACTTTTATCACCAATATCTATCGACATCCCTAATTGAAATGGAGTACAATGTTATAGGAGCGTTCTGTCCTTTTTGCCTCTGTCTGTCCTCATTGAAACAAGATGTCCCGTCTCCAGTCCAACCCAGTTTAATTTGCAAAGGACAAATCAGCAGGGCATCTGTTTTTCATACTGTTTTCTTGTCTGTTTCCCTTCCGCTTTGTTTTCGGTCTCATTTGTCAGGCTGTCTGAAGTGTGCATCAGGCTATTGTCACCTTTTGTATTTATTTTAAATCAAGGCATCATTGTTAGCATGCAGAAAACATGCATAAAGAATGGTGCTACTGTACATGCATGAGTCTAACTCATTTTTTTCCCTTTATTTTGAGAGGTAAATGTTTTGTGTGCTTGAGGGATTTATAAAAGCCGCTTTCAGTTTAGCTTTCACTCCTTAGACAAATGGTCATTGTAGCTCTGTGTGCAAGTGACAAAGCGTTCATGCTCATTAAATCACACCGCCCGACTCCTTTTCGTTCACACACGTACAGTGTTTGTCCTCTGGAGGATTTGGCTGCTGTTGGGAGACTCGTAGTAATTCACACACATCAGCTCCAGGGCATCCAGACCTTCACCCCTCTACAAGACAGAACATTTATATCACAGTAGTTTATTGTTCTGAGTCCCACCACAGCGTTCACCTGCAAATAAGAGACTCTCAATTTCCTTTGTTCCTGCTATCGAACAACAGTGAGAAAAAAGCGGTTTGATTTGTTTTGTTACAGTAGCAACTCTTTACCCAACGGTACAACCAGAGTTTCATAATTCCTGTGATGTGTCTGGATGAGTAAGGGAGATGGGCTTGTTCTCGTCCCGCTGGCACAACTGTTGTTTCTACACAACGTTCACACCAATCTTGACTGTCATTAGACAAAGTGACCTGAAAGAGGAAGCGGAGGGAAAAACCAGGGCAGATTATGAGATCGATTTTTGTTGTGGAATATGCAAGGAGTAGTTGATTAACTCAACTGAATTCTAATGCACAAAGTTGTCAGTGATGTAGAGTTGATTTTATTTAGTGTTATTTTGCAACAAAATGATTAAGAGACCATTTGTTTAAAGGTACATTTTATTTTAAGACTTTATTTCTGTATTTCTTTTTGTAGTAGAAGCAGTTTATCACCGATTAAAAGTCCTTCCACATGGAGTCTGACATTTTTGTCTGCGTTTTAATTTGTTTAAATTTGTCATCCCTTCATATCAAAATGCTTGTTACGGATGCGAAAATGCAGAAAATACAACCTGATTCGACTTTATTTGTTATTTTTTTCATGATGAAGGAAAGTTTTGGAGGCAATGTGTAAATGTGATTGACAACGTGAGGTTGTATTTTTTTTATATATAAAATGACATTGTGTGAGCAATGACCTTAACTTGCATAACGTTTATGTAAAGGTAGGAAAGTTACATTTTTAATGCACTTTGTTTGCGATGCGAAATGGAAAAATCTGTTTAGAATGTTTAATCCAAATAAAAGTTAGACGACTTGTTTGTAGGAAAACAAGCATTTCCTTTTTAATTTAGAAGCTTTTTTCTGGTTGTAGCCTTTCATTGTTTCTGAGAGAATTCACTCAATCCATTTGCTTCTCTATTCATTGTTTGCCAGTGGCAGAACAAGCACTTGTACCGCCGGAAAGCTTGACACCGATTGTAACACCTGTCACTTGAAGGCTCTGCTTTCCTTATATCTCTTGCGCCCCTGTAGCGCAGCAACGGGAATGGCTGCTTTGCCCAACTATCAATTGCCTTTCTATGCCATGGCTCGTACATTACATTCCAAGCCTTTTGAAACCGTGTGACAGGCTTGTGAGTAACAGACCAAAATTGTAGCTTAAGCTGTTCAAGCGACGTTTAACCAAGTAGACTTTTCATCTTTTGTTGATCAGTCCCTTTAAAGAGAGAGTTCACCCAAAAATTCAAATTCTGTCATCTACTCACCCTCAAGAAGTTCCAATCCAAACCTGTATGAAATTCTTTGTTCTGCCGAATCAAAGGAAGATATATATGAAGAATGTTTGTAACCAGGCTGTTTTAGGGCACCTGAAAATACTATATAATACTAATATATATATATATATATATACTATATAAGTCAATGTTGCCCCAGAACTGCTCTGTTCTGCTGAACACAAAAGGAAGATATTCTGAACAATGTGGGAAACAAAGAATTTCATACAGGTTTGGTACTATTTGAGGGTGAGTTAATGATGACAGAATTGTAATTTTTTGGTGAACTATCCCTTTAACTTGCTATTAAAATGTTGTCTCGTACCCCTCCAGTCTTATATTTGATGAATTGCCCTGCATGTCAGTTTTGTCCAGAGGGGAGATGCTAAATAGCTTTTTGTCAGACATCGGCCATTGAGAGGACAACCTTGAGTGTAGATGTCTTTACGGTGCGCACCGCACCTCATTAAACTTCCAAAGATAGAAAACGCCACCAGTTACAATTTTCACTGCCGTAATGACTCAACTTTGACTTTATCTGGTGGAAAGCGATCTCAACGTTTAGCTCGGGGCAGGCGGGCAGACACATACGCCAGTGCCACAAGTTAGCGATTGGGTCCTGACCCATGGCAGATGACCCGTCAGAACGCGTTTGCACAGGAAAGATGCTACTGAGGGCTGACAGCACAGCACACACCCCCGTTCCTCTCAGAGCGGAGGATTCCTCTATGCAACGCAGACAATTGGTAGATGAGATATATGGGGTTATTGTTACGTAATGAGGCCTGCCCAAGTGGTGTTGTTTTTTTTTTTTACTGTAGGCCAGAGAACCATGATTTAAAAAGTCTATTTTGAGTCGTTTGTCACAGCATCCATTTTTCACTCTCCAAGATATTCCCATGTGATTCTGCAGAAATGACGCTAAATAAAGACTGCTAACACTGCCTTTGCAATTTTAGATTACAAAAGAGAATACAAACAGAAGCCTTCCCTGGTTTTGAATGTCCTGTTTCTAATGGAAATTTCACTTTAAAGTCAAATTGTGTTTTTGACAATAGCAGCCGTAGCCTGGCCAACCCAATACCCGCATAGCGTCGGTGGCGGTCAACAACGCACAGGGGAGTGAGAGTGAAGAAGTAACGGCCACTGCAGCCACTGCCTCTATACCCTCGAGCATGTTGCTCAACTTCACAGCGCCCCCGGGGTCAGAGGATGACAGCTGACCCCCGATCTTCTGACCTGAACCGTCCCTGTCTGCTTGTGGGTGTGTGGAAATGTGATGTCTCTGGAGGAGATTTGCAATTTTTCACACACTTGAGCGATTACATTTTTTTCTGTCTTATTCATGTAACACACTCTCCTTGAACCGTTTCCCTCACTCTACTGACTGAGACACTGAGGTCCAGACGAGTCGGGTCTCTCTCTTGTTCAGGTTTTTTTTTTTTTTTTTGAGGACCTTGTAGAAATGAGTGTAGTCTGCTTTGGCTGCATGCTAATATTTTTTGAATAGTGTGGCATTTAACGTGCAGAATGACGTGTTTGGAGACTAGTAGAGTGGATGAAGCGGAGCAAGGTCAGGTGCATCTTTCCAGACTGCACTATGGGATGCTGTCCACTGTGTGTAGCAGATTTGGCCTTGGCCTGGTGAATAATTTAAGGAGGTCTTCTTGTTTCTTTACAAGTGACAAATTTGACCCTGGTTGCATAATAGGACTTCTTGTCTGAATGTGCAGATATTTTATGTGCCCTATGATGTTTTTTTTTTTTTGTGCCAGAATGTGAAGTTTGTGTTCATAAATGCTTTCTCTCCATCTGCTGTCGTGTTTGGGCCATTGCCTATATGCTGATGTAAGGACTCTTGAGTGTCAATGCAAGCATACAGCAGAAATGTCCTATTCATGCATAAAATGCTATTTAAGTGATTCCGACTTGCACTAGAATTAAAACATCAGCATGTTTGATTTGGCAGATGTGGTGTTTAGACGTACAAGTCCAAAGTTTGTTTCTTTGACACTGGGCTACTTAACTTTAAAAAAAAAATGGAGCACACGTAGGGCTGTGACGATAACCGCTTCACCGCGGTAATGAGATGCCAACCGCGGTGTTGAGGTTATCACCGTCATCACCGCACTGTTTTTCGCGGGACCCGACCAGATTTCTTGCAACGCGGGAAGCGGTCGGTAACTCTGGTGTGATTTGAACGGGAGTGGGCGGTCTAACAATATCCCGTTCCCGACATCCTTTCAGAAAAGCATATCTGTGTGTTTTTACTCCCTCTTATCGCTCACGCGCTGCACGCATGCACCAGTGCTTCTTTGTCATGTATTTTATTGCGCACAGTGGGCAGCATGTGCATAACGCCACCCTGACAGAACAGGCGGGCTGTCGATGAGCAGGGTCGGCGCGTGCATATAGGCGAACTAGGCAGTCGCCTCGGCAGCAACACAGTCAGGGGGGCAAAGGGACAGATATTTGTAGTTTATATTTTGGGCATTCGTTATCACCGCTTAGTTATTCTACATCTAAATAAAATTTGCTTCATAGTAATGCCGCTCCCGCGCCGCCCCACAACTGTGCGTCATCAATAGGCTGCAAAACATAATAATATACATTCATAAATGTCATCAAAACGAAAACTATCCATACATGAATTCCTTTTGCTGCTGGTGCTGTCTGATGAGTTTTAAAGCCAGACATGTGCTTCTGAACGGTAAGATTATAGCCTAATGTATGTATTATTGTATCATATACAGTGTTTAATTTGTGTAATAAAGCGGGGTGATGGATTCACATCAGAGGATGGAGAGGTAACGATCATTCGCGCAGTCACTCGGTTGACGCACTTAAGTGATTACCAGCTTGCTCCAGTTCATTTTATAGTGTGCACATATACTCTAAAAATCACGGTTATTTTATTTAACATTTTTTTAAATGTTTGGGTAGTTTTTGTGTAACCCAGATCATAGGACAGTCGCAGCAACCCAGAGTTTGCGTTTGCATCGAGTGCACGCAGATATTTTGCCTTCTCTTCTGGTGAGAGCAGTTCCCAGTGCAACTGACTTATTTTTTATTTTTTTGTCAAATACAGGTTTGTTTCATTTAATATATAAAACAGTAAACGATTTTATGCAAAGCAAACCAAGTCACCTAAACCAGCCGCATCGTTTTTTTTTTTGCGACTATGAAATGTTTTATTTTTACTTCTAAAATACTTGTTAAACGAATTTAAATATAAGAAAAGTTGTATACATGTTTAAACGGTGAAATATGTTGTGTTAAGAACTGTATTTGAGAAAAATAAAGGCATTAAGACAAGAAAAAAAGAAAGAAAGAAGAATAGATAAACAATGACAAGCTCAAACAAAACGAAACCAACAGCGACTATATAAAATAATCAAATTAATAATTTTCTAATCAGCATGCTTTAATTTAGTGTTGCTAGTGGTTTGCGTCAATAAGCTTAAATTAAAATGTCTTTGGTCTGTGCTCTGGAAGTGTTCTGTTAGTTCTGTTAAACTTGAATTACTAAAACTCAAATTAAAACCGAAACTAACCTGTATAGGGTAGAAAACTCCACTAAATAAAAACTACACTAAAATTAACCAAATTATACAAAAAAAATAAACGAAACTTAATTTTTTTGCGAAAATTGAAAGCAAAAAAAAAAAAAACGAATTTAAAAATGCAAAACTACAATAACCCTGACACAAACGTATTTCTCTGGAGGAAGAGAAGAGGATCCGCCAAATGAGATGATCGGAGTTCAGAGATGCCGATCCGGACCGGCTTTGTTCAGATGAAGCCCTGACTGCTAATAGCTGTGCACACCAGCTGTTTAGCGCTGCTCACCGAGGATTTCTCCCAAATCTACCCATGGTCACTTCAGTCTTGTACACTTAATCTGCGTTTGCAGCTTTAGTGGTTATTTATTATTTATTTTACATTGCAATAGGGGAAAAAATAATAATCAAAACATGCCCGTGCTTGCTTTTATTTTAATGTAGTTGTGTCAATAAACAAATTATCCAATCTTTCACATGCATCCTTAAAATCGTATTTGAGTGAAGTGGGGGCGGCACGGCAGGGTTTTGCCTGGAGCCCCGTCGATGAGTGACAGAGCAGAAAAAGGATGGAGAAAAAGGTGGTCCTTGAAGGATGTTCAACTCCGCCTGCAAAATGGTCAGAAACCCACGTCAGGCAAGTCTGACTCGGGACATTCTTCTCAGGGAAGTTAAATTGTTTGGTTTCATGAAAAAGAGATTTAATTTTGCAATGTCTAAGCCAACGATTTTGTTCATATTTTACATATAAATTTAAATGAAAGATGTCTTATTTTTCTCTGCGACACTTTTCCGTGTTGACAGCAAAAGGTTAAACAAATGTAGTATTTTGACAAGACGAATAAAAATAACAAATATGCTATTTTTACATTTTTTACAAACTGGCCTACATTATTATTATTTTTTCTCTCTGCGACACATTATGTTGACAAAAAAAATGTAAAACTAATTTGATTCTGGACAAGACGAATAAAATAAATAGCCTACAATAAAATACATTTTGTGCAGACATTTTTATTTGTTATCTCTCTTTCAGTAGAGGAAATGTCATTGTGAGATTCTGGAAACGAGATATATTTCGCGGGAACGGTCGGGTCAGAAGAAGAAAAAGCCTCTATGTTGCACTTTAAAAATATTGTTATCATAAATGTAGCCTAACGAATCGTCAAATAATATTAATTACATCCTAATTTGCTGTTACAACCTATCCGTTTCAACAAATACAGTTTTCAACAAGTTGCGTTTGGACAAGTGCGTTTATCCACGGACTCTTACCTGAAAAACAATGTCTAAAGAAATAAGAATCGAAGTTCACGAAGAAATCACAAGAACAAAGCATGGGCATGTTAAGCTCGCTTGTTGTTTCTGCAGCTTGCTCAGGTTGTTATTCTTTTAATTTGTTTTACAAAGAATGGGTTACAAACGATGACAAAGACTGTTCCATAATTCCTATTAAACTCAGAAGATATTGAAAAAAAACAAAGCTATAGAGATTAATATTATTTTGTTATTATTGTTCATTTAATTTGCTGTTTTAAGAATAAATAAGACGACTTTATTATTATTCAATTCCAGGGTCGTGCGATTAACCGCCAAACCGCGATATTTGTTGCTGCTTCACCGCGGTAATAAAAAATCCAATACCGTCACAGCCCTAAGCACACGCTCATCCAGCAGAAAGAATAAATCTGTTAAACCCTTTTTGGACAGAATTATTTTTTCACGAGGCGCTCAGGTGATTTTTGTTAATCCTGTTTGAATGAAAAATGTCTGCGTTTACAAACATAACCTTGAGCAATTTACTTGCAGTCGGTCTGTGCATTGCTTACGGTTACACAAGCTCCTTTTTGTAGTTTCAGAGAAAAGAATCATAAAGGCAAGCGGTGTAAAGTTGTCTAAAACAATGGAGTTAACTGATATCATCTAGTGCAAAAGTGATCTCATCTGCAAGCATGCCGCTTTGTTGAATCGCATCCATTGAGGGCGGGAAATGGATGTTCCAAGCATATTAAGGTTGAATTAATCAGGTGGGGTATCTATGAGCCTCCTGCATGGTAGGGTGTGATCTCTTAACAATTCAATGTACACAGTGTTGTGTGCGTGGGAACGAATGGATGAGTTTGGTGTGGCTGACTGGGGTTTTGAAACAAACCATATGTGTGTGCAAACGGCTGGCTCACCCTTTAGTGCTTACCCTTTGTTATGGCCTTGGGTTTTGGAGAGTATAGAGGCAGAGCAGACTATCTTAGCTGAGAACGCAGGTAATCTGGGAAATGAATTTTATTTTTGCAAAACCACATGAGTGAAGTATTGTGTTCATATACTGCATTGTTCATATACTGCATTGTGACTGCATTGTTATGCACAATGCAGTCTTGTCCCTCTGTTTGGTACACCGGGTTTGGTACAGTTATCTCGGCTGGTGTAAGTTTTCAACACCCAGCCGTAAGTTGTGGAGAACGAGCTTGTTAAATGCAAACGAGACCCGTTAATTCACCAAAAGGGCTGCCTGATTAACGAGTCTGTCAGGGGCTGTTTGCGCATCTGCACGCGGAGACCGTAAAAACATGCTCTGCGGTGTAAGCCATCTGTCGTTACTGACGGTTTGGCCGGTAGCTGCACGGTGGCCTCATTTTCTCAGCATGGCAAACTAACGACAATCACACCGCAACCCTCTGGCATTTGCACTCATTTAGAATTTCTTTTAACATGCGTTTGATGACATTTCCTTTGCTGCTTTCTCCGTGTAGCTGTAGGGAACCGGAGACACTCGGGTGCCATTGTGTGAAGTTTTGCATGCGTTGTGCTGTAGGAAATTCTGTAACCGTTACAATGATACACAGACATTGAGGTAATGTTGCTCATTGTATTTATTTTTTCCACTGTTGCAGTGGTGGAGTGCGGAGACCGGAGAGGCCTTGCAGACGTTCTACACGATGGGAGCCAATCTGAAGAAGATCCACGTGTCAGCTGATTTCACCACGTTTGTCACCGTGGACACCATCGGAATCCTTTACGTTTTAAAGAAGGTGGAGGGAGGAAGCCTCTAGATATTGCTTTCAGAAATGTTTAAGTATTGTACAATGTTTTGATGGAAATCTCTTGGAGAATCCTTGTGAGTGCAAGAAATGTAGCGGAGTTCCAAATCCTTTTGATTTATGCAATTTTTTTTAATGCTTTTTCTTACTGATGTTTCATAATATTGAATGGAACAATCTGTCCTCTTCCATGACTTGAGTTTGTGCTGTCATAATTGAACGCAAGTACTCCGAATCAAAGGCTTCGATCGATGTGGATCAGTTTTTTTTAGAGCGCGTACGCAGCCCAGTCTTGGATTTCCTCTGAGCCCAAGCTTTTGAACCAATGCCTTGATATGTGTGAAAAGTAGTGCAATTTGGGTCGATGTGCTGTTGTATTTTTGCGCTAAAATTTGTAGCGAAGGCTCTGGTGTGATTATTGTAACCTTATGACTACAGACTTTATATTTAATGTACCTGGAGAAGCAAAGTCATGGGAATGTAGCACAGTTTGTGGGTATTTTTCTCTGTGAGGTGATGGAAAAACAAAGAAACTAAAGGATATTTCAGCAATATCTGTGAAAAAGAGTTGTTTGTAAGTCAATGTAACGATATGAAAGTTAAATGCTCTAACCAGGGTACCATTTGTCCAAACAGGTACACCATAGGATTACCAGAAAGTGAATTGTTTTGGTGCTAAAGCATGTTGTAATGTGAATGTAAAATGCAATACAATCAAGGAGGACCAAGGCAAGTAGTGCGTGTCATCATTTATGGTACGGTTGATGTTGATGAAGGTATAATTTGCATGTATGTGTTTTTGGCATGTACCAGTTAAGGTGTCCACCAAAATGTGTATTGAAAGTGTGTCTGAGAGGGAGGAGGGCAGCATAACGCACGAAAGTGCTGACACTGCTGCGGTCATGCTCCGTCTGTTTGTGACACTTCCTGTTGGCAGCTGGCTGATGAGAAAAGACAGCGCACTGTCAGGTCCAAATGTCAGTGTTGAGCTGAGGGCTGCAATGCGCAGTCTGAGCTGAAGCGGTGTGAACGCGTTAGTTGTTTTCAAGTGTTTGTGAGAGCAGCGCTTTTTGAGGCAAGTATGATGTAGCGTTTGAGGTGAGAGGAGTTGCTTTGTCCAGGATTGTGTTTAGGGAAAGGTAGCCGGAGCAGGAAGTAGAGCAAGTGTAATGCGGTGAGCAGCAGAAGCTTTTCTGAAATGCGGTCCCAGGGCGAAAGGGTGGTACACACAGTGGGTGATTCCGCAGCTTGTTCCCCGTTTCTGCAGCAGTGCACATGTAGTGTGGCTACTGTGGACATCTAATTCATGTCTTGTAGGTCCTACTAGTGAGCTGATGATTTTCATGTAATACAAGAACTCTACAACACCTGCTTTTCCTTGTGTTTTTGTAGGGTAATTCATATTTACAATGCTATGCTCAAATTCAGCCCACACAAACGTGTGCTCATTTCACATTACCAAAACTACAATACTGCATGGTCCACTCACTCAGTCATACACTGCTACTTCATTCTTTAAAAGCCTGACATATGAACCAGTGATCTCTGACACGGAGGTGACACTTATTGCTACATGCCACCCCCCTTATACTATGTTGGTGCTGGATCTTGTGTATCGCTACTAAAAGCCTAGGCCCCATAATGACTACTGCTCATTTTGTGACATTATTTGTAGAGAAGCAACGATTGCAATTTTCTTTGCCAATTCAGATTTTTTGGGCTGTGTGACCTTTCGATAACGATTTTTGCCGATTCCTATTTTCTTTCTATAATTTATAATTGACAGCATATACAAACAAAAATCTATGCAAATTTCAACAATTTACACAATAAAATAAATTATTAAACATTACAATTCCCCCAATCTGAACTAATTTACAGATTTTCTCTCACTTAAATATCTCTAAAAAAAAAGTGCGCTGTGACTGCAAGCAGGAAGAAATAGTTAACTTAAAATTGGTTGCTTTATATAACAAAACAGATGTAATTTCCCACTGTTTATAAATGGTCATTTCTGTCCTCTAACCTTATTAAATCATCTTTCACATCAAATTCTTTGTTTCAATTAATTCAGTTAGCACAATAAGAAACTGTAGAGTTGTTACCATTCAAATGAAGTTAGTATTAACAAACTCTATCTTTCCACTGCTGAGGAAACAGAAGCTGCATCTGAAGTGGTATTAGATGCATTTACACACAGTTTGATGAAGCTGAGGTGCCATAAATGCATTTACACTGCAAAATTTCAAATGCTTAAATAATTTAAGATGAATGTTTTACATATTTTTTAAACATACAAATACATTTTGAAAAAATGCAATACTTTTAAATATAACTAAACCACCAGAAGGTGGTGGCAAATGTGTTTTAATGAGAAGGTTATTGATTCATTTAAACGGCTGATTCATTCAGAAACGAGTCGATTGGCTGTCCTTATGAATGGGCAACTGAATCATCGACTCACTCGATTCGTTCAGAAACGAAACACCGCTGTGTGTTTCCTCGGAGACACAACAGTTCTGCTCTGGCTTTGATAGCAGCTATTTTCGTCGGCGAAATTGAGCAAAAACAGTCAATATTTTGTCTAAAATCGAAGTCACTTAATTTGAACCTCTTGTTTATTGAAATACTATTGTATAAAATCAGTGTCACATTGCAATCGTGCTGATATTGTTAGTCGGGGAAACATCATGGCCTTCTTATGTTGCTTACCTAAATCATATTTTGTAAATCTCTCTTTTTTTTTTTCTACCGCAGTATCATCTATACATTTCTGTGAGTTACTTTGTGTGCGCTGTCTCTCTCTCACACTCACTCAGGCTGTGCAAGCCTCATCTGGCATGACATAAATACATTATCAGTCACCGTTTACACTGAATGCCATTAAAATTAGAATCACTCACGTGAAACGATGCGTTTACACACGACTGTGAAGCCTTTGCCTGTGCCGCTAGCAATAAAAGGATCGGCTCGGAATCCGATCACTGGTTGGTCAATTAGTGCATCTCTAATTATTTGTCATGAAGTCTGGGTTTAGGTAGAACAGGCCATAGATTAGACTGCCAACACACCTACCTGCCTGCTGCCATGTCCCAGGAGATCCTCTACTGGATGTGCCGATCGGATAAGGAACGTTCACAATCACCACGACAAGTCCCAGTAGACCACGGGTCCCCAATCCTGTTCCTACAGATCCACCTTCCTGCACAATTCACTTTCAACTGTAATCAGGTACACCGGTCTGTAATTATCAGCTTTTTTTCCCGGAGGAACTTCTTTGCTTACTTGTGGGTTTCTAATGACCTTCTCAAGTATGTACAGCTCCATAATCTGGATTGTGCACCCCTGTGCTACGTTAACCACAGGCCGGGTCAGCCTTTTCATTACAGCGCACATTCCATCATCTGATCCAGCTCATCTGCGGTATAAACCAGACTTCCCTTTTTACACTTTCAGCTCTCCCTTTCTGGTGAAATGTTGCTGGAGGTACAGTGAAAACGCTCCTATTCCTCTTAGCTGTTACATAACCCATCGCAGCATCCCCAGGCTGATGCCACATACGGTCAAAGTCTGCTTTGTTGAAGATTTGGCTGGTGCCCTTTTGGCAGATGTACCACAACTGATTTGGGGAACAGGGCAACTGATTTTCTGTTCTGTCTTTTTCTTACCATGTATTGATTGCTAAGGTACCAACATCGTTTCTCATTTGGATCCCTACTACACATTTCAAACTCTTATGCATATTAAACAAATGTTTACCCTTTAAACTACTGAACATTTCACCTTTGACTATTTCCTCCACTTTGCCCAATTACAGTCACAGACTGCTTGACTAAATCAAACAATTGTTCTTGATTTCTTTTCCCCAAAAAGCCACAGATGCAGAGGATGAACTGGTAGAAAACTCAAAAGGATTCTGAAAGACACAACAACAATCCCAAACCCCACAAATATTACAAGTCATGAACATGCATACTAAAGTCATTGTGTAAGACACACCTTTACATCCTCAAACCCTCTTAACCGCATACAAAGCACATAAACGGTACCTGCCATTATTGTCCTTCTAACTGGACACTCTGTTTGTATGAGGCTAGTCGTCTCTGACTCGTGTGCGCCTGCATCAGCGGTTTTCTGCCCCCGCTCCCTGAACCTTGGCTTGAGAATGGTTCCTGTCAGCTGCTCTCACTGTTGGGGTCGACTTTATTGCTCGCTCTCATCAGGTCAGATGGTGCGGCGCCAACTGCGCGCATATGACAGAATCGCAAAGAACAAGACCACAGACACCAAAGCTACAGGTCAGCGTGCCATTGCTCTTTCCTGCCACATCCGGCGTGGCGGCGTATGCCGCTGTGTATGCTCGTGAAACTTTGGAAGCGATCCCGCTCCTGAACGCTATCCTAGTCCTGCTGCGTGCAAAGCTAACTTGTGGAGGAAATGCATGCAATGTTAGTTGTTACAAAAATACTTACCCCCGAAACCCAACAATTCCATTTTCTGTTCAACACCCAAATGACTGACTGACTTCTCAAGGACACAAAATAACAATTTAGAGCTGGGATGGCCCACTCCGGTCCGGGAGTGGTCTGTCTAACTTGGGAACTACAGTCAGCATCTTCTGAAGCCAGTTGTTTTGTGTTAACAACGCAACACATTTGGAGTTGCTCAATGAAAAGTGACTGCCGTCCACAGTACCTTCAAACTCTATTCCACACGTTGCAATTGTATGACCTTCTTTCTTCTTTTACACCTCTTATATTACACTACAGTGTAAAATGCTTTACTGGTTATATACACATTATAAACGCTTTCCTTAACTCTTTCTCCCTCACACAAAACCCCACATAATGCAGATGGTTATTGAAATGACTATTTTACCCACGTCACTTCACAGAGTGACGGTCCTGCTCCTGGAGGACCACTTTCCAGGCAACTTTAACTCCATACCTAATGAAACACCACGACCGGCTAATTTACGGCTGCTCCCAAATTTCAATACTGCCGTACTGTAAAGGACACCGATTCACAGAATTTACAAAACATTAAGCAAACAAAGTACTCGGATGACTCTTTCCGCTGAGATTCTGCAGTTTGCGTCCAATGGACATTTTTACTATCCTGTGATGCCATGGGAAACTAGATGTCAATGGCATCAAAGCAATATGACTGAAACGGGTAGAGGTCAAGTGACGGGGGCAACATGACACATTTACTATGTCAACATTACATTTGACAGGCTCTATCTTCTGGATAACTACCAGACAGGTCACTTGGAGCTAAAGTCTGTTGGAAAGTGGTTCTCCTGGAGCTGGACTGGACACCCCTTGTCTAAGATGAACATTGTTCCCACGATGTTAGTCATTACGTGTCTGTCTCAAGGCCTGATTTTGGGGGGAAAAAAGTCTCTGACCTGGAATCTTTTGATGGTGGACGTGCTTGTTCGTGCAAGTGTGTGGATAAAGGCAGCTTCGCTCCGTTAATGCTTCCTCACACTTCGGGCTGCCTTTGTTTAACGACCAAATGTGTAGAGTCAGGAAAATGTGACTTTCTTGCAAGCGACCCGCTAGCGTGCCTCAGTGCAATGTGCGTTTACAGATAAAGATTTGAGGACTTGGCGTAAATGTGCTTGTCCTTACGCTGATAGTTTTGACATAACATTCCTGAGATTGGGTGTACGTTTCACAAATGCAAATGTAGTGTAACAAAATGGGAACTTGCCAATATAACCACATTTACAGTTAAGCACGCAGTCATACGACGCTTGTCTGCCACAAAACTTCAACCTAAACGATGTGGAAAAATTGCTTCTTATACTTTGCTCAGGGTGGGAAGGAAAGCTAAACCTTTGCCCCCTCTCGAAACGCATCTGGTCTGGTTGACAGATGAATGTGGATCATCGGCAGGTGTCATTTCTCTTTCGCCTTTCCCGTCATTGACTGCAGGGGAGGTGAAGCCATCAAAGGGCTCGTAGCCAGCGTTGCCATGGAAGCTAGCTTTAGGATGCTGGGCATCCTCCCAAAAATGTCCTTTCGTCTCACCTCCGACAATGGTGGTGGGGGTACTCGATGAGTTTGACCCCACAAAAATAACACTTATCTTCGCATCTGAACTTTGGGCGAACGTCAATGTTTTCAAAGGTAATAATGGGTCGAGGGAACTGCGGGATCGAGTTCAAAAATATACAACAACAACCCTTACGTCAACAATTTCCACTGCCTACAGACTTATTAATGAAAAGTGTCTGTTTTATCATTATCTAAATCGGATATTGTGCATATGCTATTGTGTTATTGTTAAGCCCCACAAACACATAAAACACCATAACGTTTTCCTGCACTATATTTCAATTGTTCTGAAGCGGTTCCACAATTCAATTTGAGGTACAGATGAATATTTAAGTTGTTCAGTTCAAGTAAACTCTTCTCCCCGCTGCGGATGTCTGTCATCCTCCATTCAGCATTCAAACGGTGTCTCGCGTTCAGTTACGAGTCAAGACGATAAAACTCTCTGCAAGATTATGAAATGTTCCTAATATTATATTTGATCTGTAAATAAAGATAAACGGTTTGACATAAAATGATTATCTTGCAGCACTTTATCTTGGTGCTGTTTTTAAAATCGTGTTGGTGTCTGTTAGATCACAATACTGGACTAGAGAGCTCTGTTCTTAACGAACACAGTAACTGAAATTAAAACTTAAAAGAAAAGGCTCAATAAACTCACACATTTAATACACTACATATCAATATCTCTTCACTTTGTGCTTTGAACCTGTCTATGCGGATCCAGCTGAGCACTGTGACTCCGTGTTGCTTCAAGCGCGTCTTTCTGCGCACAAGATGTGCATAAGCGCTTTGTGCTGCTCTTTATTTGGAGCCTTTCGTATCATAACAATTTTGCACAATGAAAGATTATTAATAGCCTTTCTTGTTCTTCTTATGTCATATGTTTCTTTCTCATTACTCAATACATTTAAAATAAATATATTTTAATTTCACAGTATATACAGTTGAATTCAAAAGTTTACACACCTTGCAGAATCTGCAAAATGTTGATTTAACCAAGTAAGAGGGGTCATACAAAATGCATGCTATTGTTTATTTAGTACTGACCTGAATAAGAGATTTCACATGTAGTCCACAAGATAAATAATAGTTGAATTGATAAAAATGACCACGTTCAAAAGTTTACATGCGCTTAGTTCTTAAAACGGTGTTGTTACCTGAATGATCCACTGCTGTGTGTTTTGTTTAGTGATAGTTGTTCACGAGTCCCTTGTTTGTCCTGAACAGTTAAATTTCCTGCTTTTCTTTGGAAAAATCCTTCAGGTCCCACAAATTCTGTGGTTTTCCAGCATTTTTGTGTATTTGAACCCTTTCCAACAATGTTTGTATGATTTAGAGATCCATCTTTTCACACTGTGGACAACTAAGGGACTCATATGCAACTATTACAGAAGATTCAAACACTCATTGATGCTCCAGAAGGAAAAAACAAGCATTAAGAGCCGGGGTGTAAAAACTTTAGAACCGGATAAAGATGCGTATAATTTTCTTGTTTTGCCTAAATATCATATTTTTTTCCATTTAGTACTGTCCTTCAGAAGATAGTTACATGTTTTCCAGAAGACAAATTAACTCTGATCTTCAAATTCTAAAAGTTTTCACGTCCCGGCTCTTAATGCATGTTTTTTTTCCCTTTTGGAGCATCAGTGAGTGTTTGAATCTTCTGTACAGCCATTGTTGGAAAGGGTTCAAATACACAAAAATGCAAAAAATTTATGGGAGCGGAAGGATTTTTCTGACAATTTAGTTATTTGAGCTATTGTTTGTTTTGAAGAAGAAACCATTCTTTGGAGGAGGTGGCTTGATGTTAAAAGAGTGATTTGTAGACCAACCAAATCACGGAAATGTTCTTGACATTTCTTTGAGCAAATGCATCAAGCTGTAAAATATTTCAGACGTCAGAGAGAGCTTCATTGTGAAGTATGTTTGCTCACAAGGAATTTGTTTCAGGGTCACAAGCTTCCAGAGACAACAACACACGGTCAAATGTATTTAGAAAAATAAGAGTTATACTAGGGACAAATAAAGATAAGGTAATTGCATAATGGGGAGAACATATAACTGTTTGTTAGGTTGCCTGGGGCAAGAAAGAATCGATTTCAAGTATTATCTCTTTAAATAGAGTAAAACAACAATAAAATCCAGGAAATCATTGGTGCTTAGATAACAATATACTGAAAGCCTGTAAATATGGAAAGCAAGGGTCTTTGAGTGGGAAAAGGTAGAACAGCTTTGTGGTAGTGTTTGTTAAAGTATGAAATGTAAAAAAAAAAGTTATGTGACAAAGCTGAATAATGTGTTAATGATAGGCAGTTTATCTGTGGGAGTATCAGTCATATGCTCCATGGTCAAAACAATTTTGTTGTCATGTAGCGACGTTGTCGGCAGTTTATTTCATAAACAAGTAATTTTGGCTTTTTTGGGGGTGTTTGAGTTGCATAACCGCTGCTGGTCATTCTCTTGGAAGCCGGGGGGGGGGACCACGGTCATGGTCCCCCCTTCTTCTTTCTTCGAGTGCTGTCATTACTCTCCTCGCTGTTGTGTCACTGGTTGCCACTTGGTCAGCCACAGTCTCCTTCATCCGGTCTGCTGTTCCATCCGGTCTGCTGTTGCTTCATCATCATCTCTCTGGTCTGCTCCACCCTTGGTCTGGTCCTCTCCTCCATCATCTCTCTGGTCCGGTCTGGCTCCTCCACTGCAAATGATTATTGTGGAGACCTGGCTGGATTTGAACCAGGGACCTCTGGCATTGTCTGCCAGTGCTCATACCGCTGAGCCACAGATCTCCAACTATGCATGTGCTGGAACTTATACTTCACTACTTACCTGTGGTTTTTGACACTAAGTCAGGTTTAGGCTCAACATAGGGCGGGAAGGATCGGGAGAGAGGCATGTCTGGAGGTGTGGTGTAGTGGTAGCATTTGCATGCTCACAACAGGTTTGCGCTCCAACAACCGGTTTGAGACTCCCCTACATAAGACATTTATATAATCACTCTTTTATCTTTTCAGTCATCAAATAATCACAACCAATGACACAAAAATACACATTTATTTTAAAGTTACAACACAAGGCATTTGTAAAACTCATCACAGTAAATTATATGATTTTAATCAAAACAAGTTCTGCTGCCTCCAGTTGTGCAAAACATAAATACAATACAAAAAAGGATCATATTGTTTGTCTGGCCAGATGGCTCACTGGTGTCCTGACTAAATCATTCTAGCATCATGAAGAGGACGTCTTCTGGACACTCTTTTCCCTCAGCATCTCGTTCTGAACCTCTTCTGGAAACTGCTGAAGGTGATCCCGCACACAGGGCAAACAAAAGCGCTTGGTGTAGAACAGACTGCAGTCCTGTCAGGAAAAACAAATTCAATAAATATATATCATGATTCTGATGCTGCTGTATTGTTCTTCACTACATACAAGCATAGTTACATCTTTAGCTTTTTCTACAATGGAGGATAATTTTTTTTCATTGAATCATTCAAAAGGAGGGACATGGTCTATTGGAGAGCCATGTTTTTTAATCAAAGCTACACGCACCGTTCCCACACACACCGTCTTACTGCACAGACAGCACTTGGATCCTAAAACCAGAAACTTTCCTCTCTCTGGGCTGAAGGGATCCTTCATGCCGTAACATTCCTCCAAGAGCCTGCAGGACAAACGACAAAAGCACATCACGCCATTGTTATTATAATATTAATCAATTATTTTATTATTTCAATCACAGTACAGAGTGTTAAACTCCGATATCAGAAGCCCTTTCTGTGTCTGCTGTGATGAGCACTGATTTCAGGAAACATTTTACAGGTCGTGGAAATACTGCTAATTATTAGACGACAACAAAGATGATTTCATATACATAAATAGCGTGTCTGGTTTAATGTTTCAAATGACATTTGGGAAAGTAAAATGGGTGAAATAACATTATATTGTCATTTCATTTACATTCAATTTAACAGCATACTTATTCTAACCTGTACTTATTCAAATATATAAAAGAAAAGTGAACACTACATTTAATTTTTTACATTATTCAAATCTTGTTGTCAAATCTCGTGGTTTGAAGGATAGTGGCAAAGACTGATAAACTCTTTAAATGATTCTTGTACTAAATATGCTTAATGTTTATTAATTATATGTTTACAATATGTTTCACTGGATGTTCAAGTGGGCGTCCCCTGTAAATCACCATAAAATTGTATGATTATATATATATATTATGAAGCTATGATCAAAATTCCTATTGCTCAAAAAGACACGGCTCTCCAATAAGCTATTGATTTTCCTCCTTTTGAATGATCATAATTCCCATTGCTTAATAAAAGAAGCGATCGTAGCTTCATACGAAAGGTCTCGTGGTTTTACTACAATACCAATATTATTATTATTCATAAAACAGACTAATACTATTATCAAACTCCTTTAGTGCTTTGTGATGTTTGTGAATGATCAATATTTAGCTGCATGGTGTCATTGGAAGTTGATCAAATCCCTTCATTATACGAGCACACAAACATCGATCAAAGAGAAAACGCTTCACACTAATCACGGCACGTTACTTCATGAACGGGGTTATTTACAATAGCCCAGACCTTTACCAAGTCACCCAAGTTACTCTGACAGAACACGAGTTTACAGTGTGTCATGCTCCCATTTATACTTTCACATTGTGTCCACGTGGACTATTCGTTTATCATTTACTCGCCCTGATGTTGCACATCTGCATAACGAATACAAAATACAATATTTTGAAGAATGTTGATACAGTCTTGGTAACCACTGACTTACCGCCAGGCTTCTTTCCCCCCCTCTGAACTGAGCGTCCTTTATCTCCTGTCCCGAACTCAAGAGGGATCTCTCGAGTATGCTGAGAACGGTGATGTTTGTAGTCAGTACATGTCTCTGTAGATCTCCTGCAGAAGCGGGTGGAGTGAAGCGTCCTCCGTCTTGTTGATCTCCTGGACCAGCTCCGCGTGCTCCGTCACCAGCTGCCGCAGGTCGGCCAGTTTAAAAAAAAAAAAAAAAAAAAATACAGTTTTTATATATTTATGGTAGGAAATTTACTAAATATCTTCATGAATGAAACTTGATCTTTACTAAATATCCTTATGATTTTTGGCATAAAAGAACAATCAATAATTTTGACCCATACAATGTATTGTTGGCTATTTGCTACAAATATACCGGTGCTACTTATGACTGGTTTTGTGGTCCGGGGTCACATTTTGATATTACTACCGAACTTTTCAAATAAAGGACTTTGCTGTTCAATTGCTATGGTGCCAACATTTGTATTAAACATCATGACGTCACTGCACGACAAATTCTGAGTAGTAGACTGTCCATGGATGATGTATTTGTAGTTTTTGCTAACGCTGTATCTCTTTAGCATATATAGGTTGTAAGGAAAGAGAGCAGCTCTCCAGGAAGCTGTGGTTTGTGGAAGCGTCTGCTCTCGGGTCTCTGCCGTACGGCAGCAGTTCCTCGGGCTGCCGCTGGAACCGGCGGGAGAGGAAACTGTGATTATTTTCGCTTGTCCTCAAGAGAACAAAATCTCCATCTCACTTCCACCATTATTATATAATGCCTTTCAAAAACTGCTGGCTGCGGGACTCCAGAGGTGACATAAAAACAACCTGAACCGCAAAAGAGATGACATTAATGCGATAATTCACCCAAAATGAAAATTCATTAATTACTCACCCTCATATCGTTCCGAACCTGCAAGACCTCAGCTCTTCTTTGGAACACAAATCAGGATATTTTTGATGAAATCTGGGAGCTTTCTGACCCACCATAGACAGAAAAGCAACTGACACGTTCGAGGCCCAGAAAGATAGTAAGGACATCGTTAAAATAGTCCATGTGACATCAGTGGTTCAACCTAATATCATGAAGATACGAGAACACATTTTGTGCGAAAAACAACTTTATTCAACAATTTCTTCTCTTCTCTTCTTTCTTTGTGCACAAAAAGTATTCTCATATAAAATTAAGGTTGTACCACTGAGTCACATGGACTATTTTAACAATATCCTTACTACGTTTAGTACATACAGGGTCTATACAGGGTCAGAAAGCGCTCAGATTTCATCAAAAATATCTTAATCTGTGTTCTGAAGATAAACGAATGTTTGGAACGTCATGAGGGTGAGTAATTAATGACAGATTTGTCTTTTTTAGGGTGAACTATCCCTTTAATATGGAGTGAAACGCAAGAGTACTTCAGGTTAATTAAAACATACATTTAAAGCCCCATTACTGTAGTAGTCTAATGGTCCTTTACATTTGCCTCCAAACATTGATGCAAAAGTCCCTAAATATAACCTTATATAAAAACGATCCTGTATAATTACCCATGTATACTGTCAGAATAATAGTAAGTGTAAAAAATAGAATACGATTTTTTTCACTGTACTTGCAAGTCAAAACAATATAATCAAGCAATTTAAAATATTACTTTTATTTATTTCTGCCTACTATTACGTTCATGATAATAGACGTATGAACATAACATACATTCATGCATAAATAATTCAATTACTTTCCCCATACTTAACAAATACCCTAAAATAACTTTTTACAAAGATATATGATACATACTTTAAAAGAAAGTTTAATAAACCCTACAAATTTATATTTGGTCAAATATCGTTCTTCTTTAGCACCCCTGTATGACCCCCGACCCCAGATTCAACACCCCGGCTCTAGTTGGAGAACAGCGTGACATATCAATTTCATGTCAAGTATTTCATTCCTGAGTAGGGCCTAAAGCCAATTTTCTAAAGCTTTTTAAGTAGTGTATCGTTTAGATAATGCTTTCCAAATGTTTCCAATACCGCCTCTATTTCACTTCCCATGCTCTCTCTGCATCTCACCTCCGCAGCAGATGATAGCGGCCACGAACAGCGCCAGGTCGCTGTCGTCGAGCTCTAGGGCGTTGAACCTCATGGCGAACTGGAATTTCGGCTCCATCATGTCGCTGAAGGGCTTGCGCAGGCTCTTCAGAAATTCGCGGGTGATGAAGCCTCCGCCGTGAGCCACCAGCAGCCCGTCTTTGTTCATGCAGGAGGCCAGCAGGGCGAAGAGCGCCTCGTACACGCCGTACTTCAGCAGAGTCACCTGGTCGTGTCAAAGTGTTTGAGGTAGGCTTCATGCATCTGTCTGGCCAGACTATTCGTGTCCGGCAGCTGGGACTCGTGCTGCTCTTTCCCGCTGACGTCCTGCTCTGCTTTCAGCCTCTCAGATTGGGGTATCCGCCCAAAACGGATAGCGGACAATGTACCGTATACAAACAAAACAAACAGACACTGTATACGCTTAACAAAATTTTACTAGAGCTGATAAAAAACAAAAAACACATTTAATAAAAAATATCAGCTTTTTCTTCTCTTGTTTCCTTCCTAATCGAGTTTTCTAATAAACTAAATAGAATAAGTTATTTTGTAACTCTTTTGTGCACCAGTGAGCGTAAGCAATAAATGTTAAATCTTTTAAAACAAATTCCTTCTGACATATTGAACTCATATCTCAAATCCTTGCTAAAAGTTCCTATTACAGTGACAACAAATCACACAAACTGAAGGATGCTCTGGTATATTGCAATTTTGATCCTGCTGTAACACATCTAAGTCTCTGCTGAAGCCCAAGTGCTCAGTTACCTGCTTTAGGAGAGTTTAATTAGAGATGCGGCTAAACTTCAGCATTCTTTTCGGTCACAGTCGCAGCATAATAGAGTGTTTCTGGCAAGGAAATGCATTAAAACAACAAAACTTAAACTGACGTACAGTAGGCCTACATAATATCAGTGTTTTATGAGTAGCTCATTACTTACCTCACATTTGCATGATCTTTAGTCTATTTTTACACATAGACCCACCTTCTTTGTGCAGTACCTGTATGATGAAGTCACCATGAAATCAAACAAATACATTTTACAGCCTTAATACGCATCCTTGGTCATACTGTGAATGTGAAAATGAAATTCTTTGCAAATGAGAAAAATCACATACTGGAATTTTGAAGCTGCTCAGGTTACAAACTAACATATGTATAGCAACTTTAGTTGCTTTTAGTTGCCTAACTTTGGTAACACTTTAGTTTAGGGACCAATTCTCACTTGTTCATTAGCATGCATATTACTAGCGTACTGGCCAATTATTAGTATTCTACATGACCATACCTAAACTTAACAACCACTTACTATTAATAAACCGCAAATTGGGAGTTTAATGAGGCATCGTCATAGTTAATAGTGAGAATTGGTCCCCAAACTAATGTGACCTAAACTTTTTACAAAAAGTTTCACTATTCAATATTAAAAAACAAATTCTATATATACACATTTATATACAGATCTGATTTTAATAAGAAACAGAAAACCGGCATCCTAAAAACCCACTGCCAACTCCAAAGGGAACCCTGACATCTAACTGTTGCTTAGAAATCACAGTTGTTCATTGCAGGACTTAACTAAACAATGTTATTGTTGCACCTAAAGCAAAATGATGTTCACTGAATGAAATGATCATAAGCGCATAGTTCAAGAAATAGGCTGCTATGTGTTAGATCAGGACTGTAGCCGCCACACCGAGCGGGACGCTTCCCACCGCCACACATTCAGATTAGCTTTCGATGTAACTTTAAACTGAAATGATCCTAAACGTCAATATTTGCTGACATTATTAGGTAAGCACACTTTGTTCTTTTTGTCAGAGATGATAAATGCAAGGTGAGGGCTGTTTTTGTTCCCTACAGTTTGATTTTGCGTGTTCCTAAAGCTCTGGCCCAGTTCTCGCTTATTCTCAGCTCTCCCGCGTCTCTCTTTGTTCTTTTTATATCATCATGACTGAACGATCGTAAAGCCTCTTTTATTTTGATATTGCGGCAAAAATCGTTTTGGCACATTCTTTAAGTGTTAATTACTTGATCTGTAAGATAATTACATAAATGGTTATCCCCTGACGCTTAATTTAGTCAAAGGCTTCAGGATACGCGCCATCTGGGACGCAAGACTACAGTTATCTCATTCTATCTTTGTTGTGAGAACATGGAATGGAAAGTGACAGATATCTGATAAAAGGTTATGTCAGTCAGATAGTCTCACCTCACAAACATATCTTTCTGACATAAACAGCCCTTGAAATGTCGTCTGATTTATAAGGCTTGGAGAGAAAGATGCTGTAAACACTTTACAGATAAAACATACTGCAGGTCAAACCGAGGCTATAAATGTCTGTTGGATGTACATACCAGCTGTACGAACTTCTCTATTGTTTTATTTAAGGTTTATAAAAATTTTAAAACAACTAATTAGAGATCGACCGATATATCGGTTTACCGATATTTTTCCTGATATTTAAGCATTTTACCATAATCGAATATCGGTTTTGAAAAAAACGATATATATATATTTATATGTCACATACACAATTTATACAGAGTATAACCAGCAGTGAAATGCGTTCTCTGCATTTGACCCATCCAAGTACACACACAGAGTAGTGAACGCACACGCACCCACGCGCACGCACGCACGCGCACACACACAGCAGTGGACACTGTTCACTCAGGAGAAGCTCCAGCACGACCACCACATATAACTTTATACAAGATTCACTTGTTTGAAACACATTAAATTATATTAACATTTGCTATAGAACCATTATTTCACCAATAAACATCTCTATCGAAATGTATTATTTATCATCTCCGCAAGCATCGCAGTTTGAGTATAGTTCTGTGTAAATAGATAAACCGCGCTGTCAGCAGTTTTCATAATCTAGAACGACAAAAACATTTTAATAATTCTGATAAAACAGTTAAGATATGCAATAAAATACAATGTTTTGTTTGTTATAGCTTATTTCAATATTCCAGAGATTATTATTAATTGAATTAATATTATCCAGTTAATTATTATTCACTCTTTAGAGTATTAAACAGCTTATAAACCTAAAATTGTAGTTTAAAATGAAGTTGATATGACTCCTGTCCTTTATTTTCTCCATTTTAATACATTAGACATTCTTTTGCTTATTGTTAATATCAGTGTTGCTGATGTTGCTTTTTATAAATAAAATGTTTTTACTGTTGTAATTTGAAGATAACATTTTACATGAAAATTTGAATTTTCAACAGTTTTTTGTTGTTAAGATGACTGAAAGGAGGAAAAACCAAATTGAAGAATGGACTTACTTCACTCTGTTATTTATTTACTTTATAACAGTAAATAAATATCGGTTCTGCATATCGGTGATCGGTTACATAAACGTACAAATAATCGGTATAGGTATCGGTTATAAAAAAATCAATATCGGTCGATCACTACAACTAATCCAACAATGTAACAAGCAGCTTTTCAGTCTCTATGATTTAGGTTGTCGTACTTGAATGTACTTCAATGAGCGTGACGTGAGCATTACGGTGTTCTGTCGATTTGTGCTACCCTGTCAAATTATGGTTTATTAACGTCTACTCCTACCCCAATCCAAAACCTACCCTTACAGTAACGTGACTACAGGAATCATTTTGTTTTGGGTTGTGGCTAGATTTGATACAGCTACGGCCGGAAAACAATAAAATTTTTTTTATTCCAATTAGATTGTTTTATTAACATCTACATCTACATCTACCTCAACCCTAAACCTACCCCTTACAGTAATATACTGTAAATAGTCAATACAGTAATGATTGTTGTTCAGCGTGAGAAAAATGATGCAATATTGATGTGTGCATCAATCAGTAAGCCCTGGTAGGACAATTGACGGGTAGGGTAAAATGTCAGGGCACCGGTTCGTAAGGTGCTGGTTGTTCGGAGTCATTTTCATACACAAGCGGTGTAGTTTTCCTCCATCTGTAACTGCAACGTAACAGAGTAGTGTTAAGCAAGCTATGAAGAGAAAGAAACGAGCTCCATGGAAACAGAGTGCTCAAGAAGTGAACCGTATCTCACCCCGCCTGAGGGGGATATTATCCTGAAACGCACACTCACGTCCTTATCAGAACACATCTTTTAACACGATCTCTGGCTTTACAGAATCACAATTTGTTGTAGCTCCACAGAGGCCACTAATCAGTACATACACAAATAAATAACACACAGTATCTTTAGATATGGACACAGAGCGACAGAACATCAGGTAGATGGAACACCGAAAAATAGATATATATAGATAGATAGTAATGCTTTATACACTAACCAATTTACTAAACAAAACCAACTGTAGGCTCTGTCTTGAATCTTCTATTAAGAGACAAATCTGCCAATATCCAGAGTATATTAAACTCCACACATAAAACCACACAATAAATAAAGAGAGAAAAGAAAGGAACACGGCTCACAGAAGGAACAATGGTTCTACAATTTGGATTTATTCCGTGTGCTTTGCAAGAATATAAATAAAGACCAAACTTACAAAATCTGTGTGCTGGAAGCCCAAGCCTATCTACACATATGTTAGTCAGCAATGATGTCACAAATCCACCTGTTGCTCATACTGTTGTTTTGTTTTAATATGATGCACTTTGACCTGCCAAATTTGGTACCTTGTTTACCAATGCAATTTATTGGATTTTTTTCTGTCATTTTTTATACAAGTTTGTTTTCTTTATTACATGTATGAACAATGAGTCAACAAAATATTTATTTACAGAACTGTGGCAAAATTCTACAGTGACAATGAGTGAAAATAAGACATCTGTTTTTATATTTTCATCTGAAACTCAAATGGACATTCGCACGTCCTCCGTAGTACTAGAATAATATTTTTTTGTTTTCTTGGATGGCTGCGTATTTCAGCTCGACACATAAAAATAATGTAACATTAAGACGCCAATTGCACGATAAGAATAATAATTAGAATAATTGTAAATATTACAGTAATGGTAATATAGTTCTCTCTTAAACAGTAAAATTTCTTGCCAATATATGAATGTTAATCTGCATGGCGTCGCCAATTACGTCAACAACTGCTCCGTAGTGATTTTGGCACGAGACATGTCCATTTCGTGGTTGTCCAGTGCAATGAGTCCATTCACATTATGCATATTCATATTTTTAGATCAATAACCACAAACAAACTAAATAAAGAAAAGAAGAAACAAAGAGGAAAAAAAAATACAGCAATTCATGTAAATGTCAATTTTTTTTATCCCAGTCCAGACATGCCATGGTATTTTGGACTAGATATTCAGTGAAAAGTCAGTGTAGTGCGTCCGAGTCGCCGCAGCGACAGTCTTTTCCAAGTCCGTCTCTCGTGCGACAAAATGTCGGCCGCCGTCCTTCGGAACGCAATTCCAATCTCTGCCAATCTTGAAAAGTATACATTCCAATTCCATGGTCTCCTCCTATAGTTTTTTATGCAGCGTGTGTGTTTGTGCGAATGCATGCAAGTGTTTCATTAAAAGGCCACGGGTCCATGTCGGTGGTCCTTGTACGTGTACACCAAGTCCCAGACGAAAAAGTCTTTGTGCGAATCCTTACACGTGCGATACAAGAGGCTCCGGTGACACTTTTAGGTTCCGTATTTGCAATGCGTGTGAAAGTGAGGGTCCATGTTAGGGGCAGGCTACATTCTCTGAATTCCACTGTAATAGACATGGGCGTCCGCCATTGCCCTGTGAATGAAATCACATCACTTATCCAAAGTGTCCATCAAAAAAAAAAGCCCCCCCTTCTCCAGTTCACATGGACTGCATGCTTTCCATCAACTACACTGCATGTCTCAGGACTGGCTCGGGTTTTCGTTCATAGGCAAAGCCAAAAAAAGGGAGAGAAAGAAAATACGACGGAAAAAATTTTGGACAGTAAGGAACCCGCGCGGTTCGAGAGACAATTTTTAGCGAGTGTCTCGTCATAAAGCAAGCCTTCGTTAAATGCTATCTGACAAGCTTCTGCATCCACAATATAGTTTTATGCTTTGACTGACTACAACAAGCACGTAAATTGTGTGCTATTTGAGAAAAACTTCTCCCCTAAATAAGGCAATTTAAATTACAGCAGACTTATTTTTTTCTCTATGACAAGCGCTGGTACTAAAAATGTAAACTTCGCTACGAGACGAAAAAAACAACACAAGCAAAATGTCCTTCGTGTGAAGTCCTATCTCTGTTTCTATGCCAGCCGTTTCGGATGCCCCACCTCCAAAAATCTCTCCGTTTCCCTCCCGCCTTACTAACCCTACGCTGTCTAGAAAGAAAGAAAGAAAGAAAGAAAGAAAGAAAGCAAATCCCGACTCTAAAAACAACGTGTGTTTATAAGGCTTTGTAGCAGCATTACGGTTTTAAGTTGTCATTCAAGCAGTCGAAGGGGCGGTGGGTAAAGGCTGAAGAGGCGCTTCCCGAAGAAGCCGAGGAAAGAATAGCGAGGAACGGAGGGAAGGAGAAATCAAAAGAGGAGAGGGGGAAAAATTGAATGAAAAACAACCGCAACACTTTTTTTGTGTGTTTTGGAGGAGGATCGGCAGCATGGCGGCACTGAGGGCTGAGCGGGACCTTCCCGTATCGTGCTGCGGCCAGAGAGGTGGGGGTGGTGGGGCGAGTGATATTAAGAGATAGATAGATTGAGAGAGAAAGAGAGGGCCAAAAAAATCAAAGGAGAGAAAAGACAGCGGCAGCGTCATCATGCAGAAGCCACGGTAAACGGGCGGGCTTGGCCGGGCGGAGAGACGCGGGCTTGTCACAGGTCACTGGGCCCGTGGCTCCATGGGGGGCCTCTAGAGGGCGCTCTCTGTAAGGCACACACACAGGAGTGGACAGTATTTTGGGTCTATATTAGAAAATAGTGGTCTCATACTTGGTGTTGGCTCCTCTTTTGGCTTCCTGTCCTGGCTCGACTATCCAGGGGACATTGGCGTGGCCCTTTGGATCCATTGAGGGCTGTTCCATCTGGGGTGCACAAAGGAAAAATAAATAGAGTGAGTCAGGATGCGCTAATAATTTAGGGGCATTATGGCGGTCACCCTAGATCTTGCGTTCCACTCGCTTTCGTTCGTACGCACAGAATTTGTCTTTTATCTTGTACTACATTTTGGGTGACATCGACAAAGTTTGACAACAGGATGTAACAATTTACCTTCCTGACTAAGAATCAATCATGGGTGAAATTCGATTACCACAAATCATGCTAGCACTTGATAACAAGGTTCAACTAGGCATCAGTTAAACAACTGTCAACAATTGTTTAGGTTGATGGTTTGCGTTTATTTCATTTGTTAATTCATGTTCATTGAAAACATATAGGCTACAACTAATTAGAAGTTAAAATACAAAGACATGTAGAAATGATCATAAATCTACATTAATAAATCCTGTCAAATTAATAATGAATAATATACCAATAATAATAGAACTAAAATATACCAATAATAAAATCATATACAAAATTATTATTAGTAATTGTATTATTTAAGCACTAAAGTATGATATCACTTTCTGTTACTTCTATTTATTCACTATTAAGTTTAACTCATGTTCACTTATAATAATTCAACTAATTTATGTATACAAAACATGTAAGAATTATCATCTTAATAAACAACTACTGTAAGCATTGTAAGTCCAAGTTCAACACATTAAGCTTAAGTTAAGTGTTTTATTATTATTATTAATGAAATATTAT
Organism: Oxygymnocypris stewartii; assembly: GCA_003573665.1. Classification (NCBI taxonomy): domain Eukaryota; kingdom Metazoa; phylum Chordata; class Actinopteri; order Cypriniformes; family Cyprinidae; genus Oxygymnocypris; species Oxygymnocypris stewartii. The sequence continues at coordinate 1,103,112 of QVTF01010565.1, read as the reverse complement.
TGATTATTACTTATGGAAACAGAAGCCCTGGTGTATGATGGAATATGAAAACATTTGCATGCTTAAGTCTACTGTGACCACCTCTTAAGTCAGGAGAGAGAGAGAGAGAGGTGTAAGGTGATTGGTTAACCATATGACATGACTGTCACACAAACACAAAAAAACAGTGAATTAAATCTACATTACATAATTCTTATTTTTAAACTGTCAAATGCATCTGTTATATTAGGTATCAGTGACATAATATCCATCTTGCAGATCTGCTGTGGTCAAAACTACCCTACGACTAGTACGTCTTTATCAACCAATCAAAACACAGTTCCTTGTTGCCACGGCAGCTCAACCTTGCTCCACATAAAGCTGAGCTATACATGGCTCGGAACGAACGCACGCACTCACAAACGCAGAGTCGTTTACGTCTGCTGTTGGCTTGTCTTGAGTTCTTTATCAGGTTTTTCCATATGCAGCTGTATGAATATTAAATAACATAATCCTCGCTCTGCCTGGCTACCTCTGACTGCTCTCAAACACACACACTCACGCTCCCACACAACTTCATTCTTCTCCATATCCAAATGCTTTAAAAAAGGAAACAGACGCTAATCTGACGCAATAAACCTCTAATATGAGGCATCGACCTGGAAAGGAGCTTAATGGTTTGATAACGCAGCTCAGGGAATGGTGAGCTGGTGTCTTGGATAATACATCTTGAAATATTTCTAGCCGCGTTTAGTCAGCTGATGTTCAGGACGGAAAGACCATCGCAGGACGACGGGAAAGAAGGATTCAGATGAAGAAAAGATGAACAAACAAAACAAAGAAATTTTAATAATGAATTGAAATCAGTTAAAGGAATATTCTGGGTTAGAGAAAAGCCTTACAGTCGATTACCACAGAAAATCATTTTCAAAAAAGACAATTATGTATTTTGATTTGGGGAAATTTTACAGCCATTTCTGTCCTCCCCCAAAACTAAGGAATGAGTTACAATTATTTTCTTGTCCTTTAAACTCTTTCCCCGCCAGCAGTTTTAAAGAAAGGTGCCAGGCACCGGCAGCATTTTTTGCAAATCTTTTTCACTAAAATTGTGGACCCCAGAATATTTTGTTGCATGAATATCTGAACATGCAATTTTTAACTCTTTCCCCGGCCAACATGGAATTTTCCATTATTCAGGAGACAACGCTTCTCCCGATCAAAAGCACAGGCGAGGAAGATGCAGAAACAATATTTTGTTGCATTGGAGATTCTGGACTCATTCAGGAGATGAGTTATAACGGTGAAAACATGGAAGCCCAGAAAAGGATGTGTTTGGCAGGAAAGCGTTGTCTCGTGAATAACGGAAAATTCCATGTTGGCCGGGGAAAGAGTTAAAAATGAAGCACAAAATAAAAAGAACAAGAAAAATGATAAAACAAACAAAAACATTAGGGCTGTCAATTTAACATTAGTGTCAATAATAAATACATATTTACAATTATAAGGAACCGACAGCCCTAAAAATAAAAGGGGGGAAAATAAATCAAGGAAAGGGAAATGTAAGAAGACCTGAAATTGAACTTTGTGTGGATGATGGAGGAGTCGTGAGGAAGGAGGAAGAGGAGAAGGATGAAGAGGAGGCCTGTGCGGGGTGAAAATATGCCCCAGGGACCAACGGCTAGAGGGGGGCATGACCTAGAGGCGGAAAAGAGGTCACAGAGGTCAAAGCTAGAGAAGGTCTACACGCACTCATGTATATAGGTAATTCTTTAATTAGAGGATTTTTTCTTTAAAAAAAAATTCTAGACTCAAGACAACTGGCAGGATCTCACTGTTTTGGGCCTGCCCCAACCGAGTCTTCTAGACTAAACTACCTTTAGTAGATAGAAATCCAGGTGTTACAAATGGTTAAAAGCTGCCGTTCAGTTTTTTTCAGCAAAAATACTTACAAATTTAAGGCAGCAAGTGAACTTGCGTATTTAAGTTGAAATAGGTGTAATAAGGATGTATTTTTGTTGATATAGTTATATTTAGAGCATTTATCTGTTCAAGTTGAATGTATTAATTGAGATTTTCCTTCATCTCAAAAGTCATTCATATTTTTTCAGTGCCAGAAAAAGTCTAATTTATAATATTGGATAGTTATTTATTTAAAAAATATTAAGTTAATATATTAACTAGCTTCAATATAGTTAGCGGTACTTTTTGTTAGTACGTGTCATGTAACTACTTTTTCAAAAGGCTTGACTCTAGTACAATTACTTTAAATTGAGCATCATGTAGTTAGCTTATTTAACTTACCCAATGCTGTGAAACAAATGTTTTTAAATACAGCATACTTTATTTTAATGTATATATTTTAGTATTTCAAATAGTAAAAAAATCCCTTAATTGAAGTCACCCATATGCATTCAAACGCAGGAGTGGACACACGGAAATTAAAAATAGAGAGGGAAGGAATCCGTTCTAATGGAGCAACACAGCGTATCGTGTCCATATGGAGAGGAGGGACCTCAACATAATGAACAATTTCTCCTACACAAGGGAAAAATCAATATCCGAGTACGCCACACACAGAGGAAGCTGTTAGTGTTCAGGGTAAACAGCGTGCACACACACACACACACACACACACACATTCAGACCAACAATGGACTTTATTCACAAAAAAAAAAAGAGCAGAACAAATGTAAATCATTAATAAATCCATTTTTACATAAACTGTCACAAGCAGTATTCAGACAGGATTAGTTTTCTGAAAGACTTTCGAGTTGTAATTATGAACACAGGATGTCTGTGATTTCCGGTACGGATTTAAACGGGATTGGGATCTTTGTAGCAATTAGCTCAGGGTGCTATATAATCCGGATGTGGCCGTTATGAAAGGTCATGTGCATGACTGTGATGTGATACATTTTTCGACGCATTGTAAGTGATTACTAAAAAAATAATTGATATTAAGCGCCTCTTTTTATTTCAGATGAGATGCCAATAGTACCACAAATTATTGCTTTACCCAAATAAGTTGAGTTTGTGGAGTAAAACACTTATTCGAATAGGACTTCATGGTGCGAGAGGGACTGAGAACAGGACTGGAAAATGTTGCAAGCCAGATTTGAACCTACAAAGCCCATTTCAGCCACATCTGTCACTGCTACACCACAGTTCCATTTAAAGTGCCAAATTGGCCCAGTATTTGTTCGGAGATATACTCTAATAACATAGACGCACATTTTATGTGGCCTTTAAAACAGACAGTGAAGCGTCTCATAAAAGGAGGGTCATTTCTGCAAGCTGGTCTCAACAATGCAACTGTTTATTTTCAACCAGGCATCCGTCATTTCTCTCCTGCACGTAATCCAAATCCAACAGGCAGGGTGTGTTTTAGTTTTATGATTCTGGACCTCTTTCAGAGAGTGGTAATATCCCTGTTGGTGGCAGGGGGGGGAAGGGAGGCACAGTGCCCGCTCTAGGGGCACTGGGACGAGGGTAGATGGAAAGGAAGGCTGCCCCGGAGGAAGCGACTTGCTGGAGCTTCGTGCAAACGGCCCTCATAAATCTCTTTCATCCTTAAACGCACTAAAGGGAGAGGAGATGGTGTGTGCCGTTTACAGATCAAACACTCACCTCTCCGTCCCTCAGGACAGGCTGCGACGTGCTGGTGTGCGTGCAAACAAACTTTGGCTGAGGGGAAGCAAATACTGCCGAACACACTTCTCAATATTGATTTTAAATATATTGGCGCGCATGCCTCTAAAAAGATGATTGCACGAATGCCAAAGTCAATAAATGGCTTATAAGTTCAAGTTCATCTAGGCTGTTTTTACTTATCAAACTAATTGTAGGTTGAGGGCCAGATCGGATACCAAGTTTTTAGGCCTTCAGATAAGAGGAAATATTAATTAAATAACAGCATTGACAAGCAAAGCTCCCTCTAAAACAATAAAAATACACATTTAGGCCTAAAAGAATAGAAATGGACAGAAATTATTAAATTAACAAACATAAGATTCTAAGATGTGAACTATAATGTGCAACAACAATTTAAAGTATTTATCAGTCATGGCGTTGTTAAAAATTATATTGAGTGTTTATATCAGTGTTTTATATTGTATCATTGAGGTACTATTATTCATCTTTTGAATTAGTGTTCATTTTTATATTTTCTGTTTTAATTTTAATTAATATATTTTAGAATATAATTTAGAAAATATAATAAGCTGATATAATTTTTTTTTTTTTAAACACATTAAATATACATTACTTTTCAAAAGCTTACGTAAGTTACTAAATATTCAAATGTCACATGAATGCTGTTTTTTTGGAACTTAGAAAAGGTATCATGGTTTCCATAAAAATAATAAGTGTTTTCAACATTGATAATAATAAGAAATCAGCATATTTGACTGATTTTGTTGTTAATAAGTTAAACTTTTGACGCACAGCATATCAACATCAGGTTTAAATCAATACACCAAATCAAAAGTAAATTCTGGTCACACATTCTAGCAGCTCAAATCGGAGACTTTGTTTCCCATGATGCATCACTCGGATTGTGTTGAAGGTGTGCAGGCAGCAGTGTAGGTGTACATATGTACAGATGGATGAGGTGAGATAGGCTGAGGTTAGAGGCTCAAGTCAGTGTTTGTGTGTTGTGTTAGTGCTGAAAGGGCAGAGTCACTCACAGACTTGCGTATGTTGACGCGAGGTTTAGGGACAGGTTTGGAGGGTTTGTTGTCGAAGCTCTCAGGCAGGGTGGACGACCCGTGGCCGCTCTTTCTGGCCTGGAGGGCCAACTGATACGCCACCTCAAACGCCTGGCCCAACGTCAGGATAATCTCATAGGCCAGATTCTATATGAAAACACACAGAGATGATCAGAGACGCTCTTTCAAAAATCAACTCACAATTCTCACTTGTGGGGGATCTACGCTGTTACAAATCATTTGAGAAAATGACGGAAATGCCTTGAAGAGTTCAATTTAGTGCTACTACATTTGGCAGCATTTTACTGTTTTTTTCCCATAATTTCAGAGCTTAGTGATTTTTAAATGATTAAAAACATGCTTTAAGCATATTATAAATTATTCATGTGTTGTGACTAGCTGACGCAGAGACAGCTCTGTGGTGTTACTGTGACAGACGGTAACACAGAAGACATCAAGCTCACTTAACCGACAATACAAAAAAATTCAATGCCACTAGAGCTATTTAAGATACGAAAATGTATAGTTTGTACTTAAAATGACTGCATAGATGCTATAAAATGTGACATGTCAGACCAACCAAGTGTTTTCTCTCATACACACACGTGTTTATTTATGATATGTTACTAACCACATCAAAAGCTGTAAACACATGGCAGTAATGATGGCTGGATTTCAGGTCCTTGGTGATGTACGCAAACGTGGACAGATCTTCAGGGTCCTGCGCGGCACACGATATATTCCTGATCTCATGCTCTGCTATAATGTTCTAAACATCAGAGAGGGAAAGAAAATCAGCTTTTAGTCATCAATAATATTTTTATTCTCTAAATTGCTAGTAGTAGTATATTTATTTAATGCCATGTCAGCATCTTAGGCTATTTTCATGGTAAAAACTATTAAAGAATACAAGTACAACAAATACAATAAAATATACATTTCTAACATAGACTGTCAATATAACGTGATTTATATAAACAAATAAGCCAACTGAATAAAATGTGAAAAAAAAACAATCAATAGACTTATAATAGCACATCTTGTAATATCTATTCAGTGCTTCTTCATAATTATCTAATGTCCTTTAATGACATGCAATTTATTGTGATTTCTTAATATTGATTGATAGCCCTAATTTAAATCTTATTAAGGGAAATTAAAGTTGCTATTACAATATATAAATAGTATAAATTAAGACTTAAAATTGATGAGTACCTTGTTAGTGGCATCAATAAACTTGACGCCCTTATAGGAGACAGACAGTACTATTGTGGGAATCTTCTTCATCTGTTCTGTAGACTTCTTACGGAGAGAATGAGAAGAGGAGAGATCAGCAGACAGTCTTACTCCGACATTAACATTCACGAGGCCCTATCACACACTGACTGAGACCTGCTTGATACAAACTCAAACACACACTAAATTATTTACACGTAATGTCATTCAGTCCCCTGCAATAACCCAGATAGTGTGCCATCTCATGAGACAAACAAAAAGTGCCAAAATAACAGTGTGCGCTGGTTAAAGCGTGGCCGTATTGGGTTTGAAAGTTCCTGTTGTCATATACCACTTATAAAGATGCTTATACGAGGTGGTTTTAGCTGGTCTCCCGGTCTGCTGTTTAGCACCTTGGCCAATGGGACACAATCTGTCAAGTGCAAAACCAGGTTGGAAGACCACCTGAGGCTGCAGGGGAATAAATCACATGCAGCCGAAGATGATGATGAAATGCAGAGAATCAGAATTCATTTTCATATCTTCCTAAGCTGTCATATCAGTTGTCAGAATGTAATATACATTCATCTGGACCTCATTTCCCCCCCTCGCTCTCTTTCTGTCAGCGGTTTCCTGTGCATCGGCGGGTATCTACTGTTCTGTACCTGTCAAAATATTCTGCTAAAAACAAAGAGCGAGAGACAGAGGCCCTAAATTTACACGCTCTGAATGTATTAATGTGTTTGTGGAGAAGCAAGGGGCGACAGGTCTCAAACTCTCTCGGCTCATCAGAAAGGAGAGAGATGGAAAACAGATGGTGTTTTACATGCATACAAAAATAGTGCGGCCGAACTGTCCTGCCGTGTTGAATAATCTCACGAGAACGGGACGGCTGGGGGCGTTGAGGTAAGAGAAGATGTATTCTGAGGTAATGCAAGGTCACTGCATTCATATGCTGTGGGTAGGTTATTTATGCAATTATTAGAAAAGTCATAATATAATTTCCCTTCACGTCGCCTTGCGTGCGTGTTAATCGCTAGTACACCGTGTTCTCACATAGTCCTTTAAGAACAGAGAAATGTTCTGTTTTCTCAATGACTGTGTGTCATAGTGACCCGAGGGCAGCGGAAGCATGACTAGACACATGGTTTAGTGGTTACCATGGCGACAACTCTTACCCTCATTTTTGCGCAGGCATCATGCGTGGACTCTGTACCACGCAACTCCTTCACCAATATAGAGCCCAGATACTGCAGAACAAACACACACAATCAGAAACTGAGAAGCACATTCATTTTTATTTGAAAACATAGATAAAAAGTAGAATTAACATACTATCATGTAACTATTATTATTATTTGTTAACTATTATAATATGATTTATTATAAATAAAAATATTATTAATACAAATATTTATTATTCATATTTTAATGCATTTATTATTACTATTATTACATTGATATTGTATATATTTTATATTATGTATTTTTTAAAACTACACATTTTTATTTATAAATTATGGATTTTCATAAAAGCTAGTTTATAATGCATATCAAAAACTGACATACCATTGCACAACTTTACTATTATTTTGATTTATTATTATTAATACACTTCATTATAAATAATAAAATATATCAAAAACTAAAACTGGTACATTTTTAACCAACTTCCCTTGCTTTTAAACACACGATTTACACCAAGTAATGGTATGTCTCTTTTATTTTAAAAGAGCAACACAATCTTGGGGTTTCTTTCTCAATGGTAGATGTGCACACATTGTCCATCAACTGTCAGCTAAATCAGTAACAGAATGGAAATGTGGCCGTGTACGATGAAGTGTGCAGGGAGAGATTGTTTGGAAAGGACTTGGTTAGTGCTGTGATCTGGTGAAGTGTTACGCTGCACTGCTGGGTATCGGACAAGGACAACCTTGAGAGCCAGCAGGCTGTGTTTCACATGAAAGCAATCTGGCATCTACCATCAGGACACGTGACCGAGTGTAAAACCCAGACAGGCCACTGTAAATCCACTGTAGACCATTTATCATACCAACAGGTATATGAGAGCCTCAATTACTTTTGTATTTGTAGTTTCATTTAAGACCACAATTTCTCTGTATCTGAAATGCTTCATTATTTATTGCATTACATTTTTTTATATTTATTTTAATCATTTTTATTTAATATTTTGTAATTATTTTATTGTAATGTTTAATTTCATTTGTTTTTATATTTTTAGATTTCATGTATTGGATCATTTAATAATTGAATAGCAGCTTTAAATAAAATAATAATAATTGTGGTGTTCATCATGCTTGTCAGGGAAGTGTCTCATTACTGACTTAGCACCCCATGAGGATCAGGAACATCATTGTTTAAGTGTAATATCAATTGAATTCGCAACATATTTAACTTCTAGCAGAATAAGCACTGATCCACAGATCCGTTCCTTCACAGCTCAACGCTAAGACTAATCTTGACCTTTGCCCTCTGCGGGTCAGTCACACTTACTGTTTCTGTTCATAAACTCCATCAGTGTTTTTGGCACAGGAGAACAAGCCAATCAAATTTACACGGCTGTTGCTAGGAAACAGAGTGGGTTTATGTAAGCTAATACTAGAGATGCTCTGGTCCAGAGAGAGCTGAATAAAGCTGTATTGATTGAAGGTTAAAACACTATTATTCACCACTGAATAACTAAAAGACTCGCAGATAGCTTTCACGTTCGCTTTTCTCTTTTGCTATCTGATGGCCTACAGGAGCTCGCCAAGGCCAAATCTACATCTATATTGTTTGTACGCTCACATCTAAAGTTTTTTTTTTTTTATCTGAGAAACATTCATCATTCATCACTTCGAACACCCACACTTACATATGCTTCATAGTCACATGACTGGAATATAAGCTTCTCCGGATGGTGCTGCCAGTACTGCACCGGCGTAGATGACGTCGCCTCGTTCGGAGGCCGTAATGTGATTGGCTCGCACCATTCTCCTTGCTGAAAAGATGGGTAGAGGAAAAACAAAGTAATTCAATCTAGGTCCAGCGTTTAGGTTCCAATAAAAAAAACTGATGGTATTATTTATTTTTGTATACTTTATCACTTAGTCAAGTAAATCTATGATAATCATATGGATCGACCTTTTGAACTAAAACGTAAAACTTTTAATGCTTTAAGGCCTGTTCACACCAAGCACGATAACTATAAAGATATATTTCTAAAAATCTTTCTCAATATTAAAGAATAGCAGAGTCCACACCACAACTATAATGATTAAGGCACAGAGAAACAAAATCGTAGGAATTATTTTTTCCAGCTGTTAAACGATACAAACATTGACAGCCAATCAGAATCCATCCTGCTATCATGAGCTCGAGAATTTAAAGCGGCAGACGCGTGTGTGCTTAGAATCAACAGATGATATCGTTCGCTGGTGTGAACGCTAATATAGTTATCTACATAGTTATCGTTCTTGGTGTGAACGGGGCTTTATGGCCGTTCATTTACGTGACAGTGGCGTTTTAGGGGCATGAAAAGGCGAACTTCAGAAAACGAGTTTCAAAATGCACGTTTTTGGAAATGATAATGTTTATCGTCTCTGTGTACAACAGCAAAAAATGTGAATTTGTGAGAATGGTGGCATCACATGCATACATTTTATGTATTCGATCTCTAGGTATGTCGTGTAAAAGGAGATCAGTTTAACAAAGCTGATATCTGTATTGCGTAACTTTTGAAAAACTTTGCATATGCACCGATATGAAAATTCTGGGCTGCAATCGGAAATTTCTGGATGCGCTTGGGCGAAAACCGAATATGCGCTTTAAAATTATTATTTTGTTATATAATATAAAATCATTTTGTAAGACTTTTTAAATGTAACTAATAGTTTCCTGATTTTTATTTATTTTGATGAACATTTTACAAGGTATTTCTATTTTTCAACTTCAAATTTTGATATTTAAATCATTGTTACTTGCGGTTTCTTTTTGGGAAATTTACTAACAATTTCTGAGTATAAATTGTTTCTTCAACTTTTTTCAGTGTAGTTGCTAAGCAGTTCAATTCAGCTTTTTGTATTCAGTCTAAAGCCTTTTTGCCCCTCTTTCTCTCTTTGTCTCTCTCTCCCTCTGTGATGATATATGGAGCCACCGGGCAGGAAAAAACTGATAACAGTGCAAAAGAGGAAGAGGACATTAGGGTTTTTGTCACCTTTTGTCATTACGTTTGGTGCAATAACTCATTCTATTCACAATCACTGCAAAACACACAGACGCCCAAAGCGACTTACAATTGCATTCAGGTTATACATTTTCATTAGTACATGTGTTCCCTGGGAATCGAACCCACAACCTTTTGCGCAGTTGACGCAATGCTCTACCACTGAGCCACACAGGAACACACTAACTCACCATACTGACTTGTGCCATCTGTCTCTCTAGTTTGGAACGTGGCGTGTCCTCGAAGTAGCTGTCATTGCGTCTGCGTCTGGCGTCGGCCTGCATGATGAGGTGCTGAACGTCCAGCGAGCTGGCGTTGGGGTAGGCCTGATTCAGAGACGGGGACAGCTGAGGTGGAGTGTGGTTCCCGGTGGGCTCCTGCGGAAAAGTTTTTGGGTGGTTAGTAGAGCAACTGCCTTTGAGATGAATGGGAATGCTAACGGATAGCTTTCTCGAGGGATTTTTTTATTGGAGGTCTAGCTGTGTGCCTGTTTTTGCTTTGTGTTTGAATTAGTCATATGGCCCACTGTTTCTACATCAGACAGTCCTCGTCCTTTGATAAAAGAAGGAATATAAGCTGTGGCTCATAGCAACTCTGATTTCTGATGCTCTGGACTGGCTTTTGTTTCGATTGGACTCCTGGAAAAGAGGCTAAGGAGGCCTTGCCGTTTGAGAGCAGCTGTCTGATCCAGCCTGGAAGATCAAGTTAAATCCCTGGAGCGGCTCAGGGCATAAGACTGCCATCGAATCAGACCGAATCGCACAGAAAGTGACATTTTCTTTTAAAAGCATTTCTCTGTCTGAGCACATACATGCACAGTATATATTATGGGTGACATTTGGGATGAACATTACATGTATTGTTGCTAGGTGAATAAAAACATAACAGACCTAGTGTGAGGGGAGTTTTTGTAGGAGAAAGAGGATTTGTACTCACCCTTAGGGAGATGGCCCGTGGTGGTTTCTGTGGAGGGTCTTCGTGCAGTCGATCTCCAAGTGAAGCGAGTATTCTTTTCCTGTGGCCGATCAAATTAATTTTAAGAACCTGAAAGAGTGAGAGAGACAAGAAAAGTGAGTGTTGTGCTTTTATTCCTGTGTGTTTAGTCCTCTGCAATTCCTGTGTGTTTAGTCCTCTGCAAAAAAAAAATCACCAAATAGTTTTGTCCCTTTTGTGCAGAGTATTACAGCGCAAAAACCTTATCTAAAAATAAATAAAATGCTTTAATAAAATGAAATATGTTCATTTTATTAAAGTTAAATAACAGTGGAAGAACTAATAATAGTAATAACAATGATAACAATAATAATAATTAAAGATGTAAAATAAAATACAATGAATAAATGTTGTTATAAATTTAAATAAAATTGTATTCGCTCCTGTGCTGAATAATAATAATAATAATAAAAAAGAAATAAAGTCAATACATGTTTTAATAAAAATGTAACATTAATAAAGGGATCATTCTATTGGAAAATGCTAACTCTCATTTGGTTTGCAATGAATTTTTCTGACTTTAACCATGTAATCTGCCAGATTTCACTTTAATCATTTTTATTTGCTCACTGCAAATATGCCTCCTTTCAGTGAATCGGGTGCTAAAACTACACAGACAGCATGTGCAAATAAATCATGCTGCCGTTTTAATGCTTTATGTCTGTTCTATGCAACTCCTGTTGTTTTGTCCACAGAAGCTTTTGTTTTACTGTCTGAGTGGCATCAGGGGTGTAATAACAGTAAAAGATGGTCACTAAAGAAACCCGGTCAATCTGATGAAACTTAAAGAACACACACAGAAAGAGACCACAAACACGAACAGATCAATAAAGTCTATAAGACTCCTCCTTTTTCATTCTGCCCCATTTCTCTCTCTCTTTCTCGCACGCACACACACACACACACACACACACGCACACCGCAACCTCGAACAGGGAATTACTCCACCCAATTAATGAACATACATTAACACTGTTCTGTCACTCATTTGAGCCATTACTGTAAACCAGGTTGCACAGAGGCATCAAATGCATGTTAAAAAGCTGCTTTAGTCACAACACACATGGTAGCTTATCATTGGCCGCATCATTCCAGTCCCTATAGCAACAATCTTCTCTAGCTTCCTTTATAATGATCGCCACTATTTTATCTTGGAAAATCAAATCAATGAGAGAAAATTTCCTTTCAGCACAAATCATGGTTTTCAAATTACGACACCGTGTCCGGAACTGACAATCCAATGCTGAGATTATGACCTGCAGATAAAGGAGCGGGACTCTTCAATGACCTTCCAAATGTTATGACTACTGGACGAAGATTTTCGACAATACATTTGACACTAATCTACCCACATATTAGTAAATGAATGGATGGAATTAACTCAGACTATTTTTTTTATGATTTAGGGGGGGGGGGGGGGGGGCTGGTTATTTAGCCAATTAATTATTTTAGAGCACATGCTATTATTATTATTATAAATTCAAATTTTTACACATTTTAATTTAATGAAAAATGTACTTAACTTTTCCAGACCTAAGTAAAAAAATTGAAAAAGTCACTGATTGATTTGGAGACACTGTTATAAAAAAGGCAGTCCAACGTATTGAAATTCACTCATTCATGTGTGAAGGCGAGTGAAAGAATATATATATTCAGTTTCTGTTAGCTTCACACAGTTAATAACTGGGAACACCTTCACTTCCCCCAGTACCAAATCAATACCTTGCCAATCTAATCTAATACCAGAAACAAAAAGTACCTAATCCAAGAAAATAAAAACAAATGTTTGTAGGCTAAACAGATGTTCATACTGGCTAAGATGCTTCCATCTTCATGGGCAGTGCTACTTACAGGAGCCACACATTTTACTGCTTTGGGTTAATGATCCCTGTCTTTCTTTTTAAAGCGTCTCATGTCTAAAATCGATTTGTGTTAAGGAGGTTTAGGATTGTGTGCACCAGAAGCCCATTAACCCTGTTTAAACCCTCTGGAGATGCCGCAAACAAGCCAGTCTCAAGCAGCCAGCAGCCGCTCTCCCTCAGGCTCACGCTGGCCAGATTACAGGTGGTTAGGGCAACAGAGACCGGAACTGGACGGAAAACCCTTCAGGACTACAGCAGCATGTAAAATTAGACAGTCTGCTTGAGATAATTTACCAGTTTGGGAGTTTAAACCACACAAAATGTGAATTCAACGTGCCTGGAGCTTTCACATTAGAAATGAAGTACACAAACACACAGCTATGCTTGTCTGCAGTAGTCAGACTTACATTTTTGACTATGGACATAAAGCCTGCTCCACTTTGTAGGTTATTCTGACCAAGGCTATTCCTGCTCAGTTCTTAGTAGGTTTAGCCGATATCTATCTATCTATATCTAAAATATTAAATTCTCTCATTTATACATACATTCAAAAATAAATATATTTGTCTTTGCCGCACCATTGAATACACATATTCATATGTATTTAGTCTGAAATACTAAAAAACTCAATACAGTCAGTACCATATTGGTTATCCTTTAATATGTGAGTTTTATTTATTTAATTATATTTTTTGACAGATAGCCTACTACATATTTAATTGTGAATGCTCATTTCCCCTGTTTATATTTAGATTACCTTTCCATTTAACACTCAAAGTCAACACTAATAATTTAATAAAACACTAGTATTAATTAAATACTCATAAATGTAATCTTTAGCTAATCTCAAAATGAATATACATTTTTCATACTGTATATTATAATGTGATGGATACATTTACATGTAGCATTTAATTTTAGTATTTGTAGGTTTGTTGATTTTTTATTTTATTTAAAAATGCCATTTAATTTTAATAACAGCCATAAAATGCAAATCATTATTTAAAAATGATTCAAATAATGATGAAACTTTGTACAGACTTTTGACTTCTTTAGATACAGCCCTTGTAAAGACTAAATAAAGCCAGCATTAAAGCCAGCCAATCAGATTGAGGCTTACAAACTTAATAATGCTCATCCTGTTCTTACAGCCAGTATGCATCAGTAGGTCTTTAAATCTGAATACAGATATGCAGAAGTTAATATGAGCTATTTATATTCCCGCTTGCATGCCACTGCAGCAGGACATGGACAAACAGAAGGAGAGAAAACAGGAGGAAATGAACAAAGAGAAGATGCTGAGTGTGTAAGGTTCAGCTTTGCCGTACTGCATGATGGTAAAAAGCAAAGGAGATTGAATTTAATTTAAATGTAAATGTGTGGAGCGGGCTGCAGTGGAGATGCAATGTGCCATGGAGAAATATTGTACAGACTGGACGACAGCGCAAACGGCTCTATCATATGAGCGGCGCTCGAATGATATGCATAAGCTTCACATTACACATGCAGCAGGGGTGATAAAGAGAAGCAGCCATGTGTTTTAATCACTGTGACTGCTCGTGAAAATAACCTCACTGCCGGGGTACAGTATGCTGACTGCAGTGTAAGAGCACCAGAGCTACATCCTAATTCACATTCTAACTATACTGTATGTAAGATTAGGATTCATGGTACACTAAAAATAGTACGGCAACGTGCCTGGATAGTATTTCTAGTAGATTCTCAGGCATTTTGGAATTCATTGGCCTAATATTGAATAAAAGCTCATTGAAAAAGACATTGCGATGGTTATCTGTCGACTTTTTCCAGTAACCGTTCTTTTTTGGTAACAGTGTCTTTCAACTTTTTCAGAAACTGTTATTTTTCGGTAAGAGTAACAGTGTCTGAATTTAAAAATAAAGATCCCACTCCTGCATAAAACCTGAGCAAAATGAATCTGTTCTAACTGTTCATAAAACCACTCTTGCACAAACGGTTGCATTCAATTCAATTCAGTTTAATCAAATTTGTTAACGTGCATGTTTAAGGCCTAGTGATTACAAAAGGCAATTCATTATTAGCTAGATGCTAATGCTACATACAAAATGGAAATGGTACACAAAAAAAGGTGGGTGGTAAAAATTTGTGGTCTATTCAAAAATATTTTAAATAAACTGAAATAAAGCTGAAATTAAAAATATTTCACAGTAAAAGTTGAACTACTACATTTATACAAAAACCGATGAAATAAACTAATAAAATAATGATAAAAACACTCTATATAATTACTAAATATAAACAATTTTAAAATTAAATTAAAACTCAACACTTAAAAATGAAAAAGTTATTTCATAATAATAATAAATACTATATATTTTTTGTAGTAAATAGTTTTGTTGTAATATGAATAAATGAATGCTGAATGCAATATGTTCTTTCAGTCTACAATTTGCCTACAAATAAAATACTAGGGGCTGGATTGACTAAACAGGGCAAATTAGCACGAGAGCACAATTCCAAAACGGCGCCGACGGGCGTGGAAATTTCTCAAACATCTAATTTACATATCGACCAACGCAATATACCAAGCGCAGCGCCAATTAGCGTAGTCGCAAATAATCAGAGCCGATGCTCATCAGGTGCGGGTGATCTACTTATGACACAGAAACCGCGTTAGTAAACCACGTTGCGTGATTCATATTAATACTCTCCTCCCAGAAATTTTGCATCTGAAAGGGAAACTCCAACAAATGAATATTCAATAAGGTCAGGCGCAATTCGTCACTGCGCGTCTTCAGTAAATCCTGACAGTACTATTTTAATGGCAAAAGACGGTTTGCGCTGGTGCAAGCTGTTAGTAAATCTATGAATAATAACTGTTTGTAAACTCTAATTGAGAAACACCCAACTGCATTAGAGGACAATAAAGAGGAACTGAAGTTATCTGATGGCACGCTGCCGACCTTTCAAATCCAAAATCTTAATTTGCGACAAAAGAATGGAGTCAAGTTAGAGTGTTTATCTGCCAGCCAGTTAGGCCTATTTGACACCTAATCAGGCAGTTCCTCATTGTGCAGTCACTGGACAAAGAAAATCAGGGAGTGTATGAAAGATTTGGGCGCTCTGTAAAAAGAGAACAGCACAAACCAGAGAGGCCATTGACATTTTTACACAATAATTGAAGTGTTAAAAACATTCAGCCGTTTCATGCATAATGGAACCTTGTGAAGTCTCTTCTTTTCTGTGGGTGTAATTGCTGCAGTGTTGGATGTAAAATGACAGTTAATCCCATTAGATTAGAGAAAGTGAGCAGGAAACCGGTCTGAAGAGGGATTAACCTCAGCGATCTAGTGGCAGGAGTGTAATCTCCACACCAGATGAGCACATGAATATACTTTAAGGGACCGATAAACACACACACACACAAATTTTTTCTATTCCAGTTTAATATGCAGAGACACCTATACATACAACGGTTCATACCCCTAAAACATTTCTCACTTCCCCGGATAGCTTGACACAGCAGCTTTGGCTCAACCAATGGCTTGAGCTTGGGGGCAGGACTCTGTTTATTGACCAATGGAAGAAGGAGGGAGTTTTTGGGAAACCTGTTCAACACATTGATTATTTTCCAAGCTTTAGTTTTAGTTAAAAATAACAACACTGCAGTGTACAAAAAAAAATTATATTTCCTTTAAAAAATGCCTGACATCAACTACGCCAAAGAGACCAACATAGTGAAAAACATATAGAAAAAAAAGGCAGAGTTTGTTTGCTGTTCTAAACTAGTTTTCCCAGTTTGGGGTCAGTTTCCCCATAAGCAACTATGGTCGCAGGTTCCATCGTTACATTAGAGTTAAATGGAACTTGCGATCGTAGTTAGCTAGCGATGCTTTTGGGAAGCGCACTCCTGGTCAGGATTTTTTGAGAGCTGGTTTTGCAAGGGTTATGTGAGGGAAAATTCCAGCACTACTTGTGATAGGGAGATATTCCTCAGGGTCCCTGAGGAAGGCTCTTAGGCCGAAACGCGTTGGTACGGTTATAATAAATATCTCCTTATCACAAGTCGTGCTGGAATTGTCTCTCACATTCTTGTACTTAGTTGTTCTCATGCACCTTGTGAGTGGTAAAGTTGCACCAGACTCTACCACAGTGTACAGCTTTATAGTTTTTGCTTTATATTAATTTATAAATGTCCAATGTTTACACGTTTTTACAATCTACAATCATGTCCCGCCTTATAATTTTTTTTGCCTTTTTACCTATCCCGGTTCACTCGGAAATACATCATCTGAGTAATATGGGCTGCGAATTCTGTCTGAAGACTGTAAAACAAAAGGTTAAAACTTCATATGTAAAATGTCTTCATAAAGATAAAGCTCTTCTTTAAAGGTCAGGTCAGGCCAGAACAATACTTCTCAGCCACATAACTCTCTATGATCTCATGCTTGAGGCACCAGCAGACATAAGTAATAGAGCTCAGAATGAGTTGTGGTATGGATGAGCAGTTCCTCTTAATTGAAGGAGCTGAGGCGCAGAGCGCTGTCTGATGGGGAGGATGTGAATACAGTACTGTTTGTGCTTACAGCAGCATTCGTGCATTGGATTTTAATGACCAGGGAAACACAAAGTCCCTCTTTTATTCACCCGCTCACTCTGCTTTCCCCTCTTTTTACCTCCATCCCACAATGCAACACTTACTGGCCCAGTAAATATTTCGCATGTAACCAAGATCACCATCTGACAATATATTTTCCCTATTTTTGGTTTTAGTTTTAATATTTTACTGTCCATGTTAACCTTGTAATAACAATCAAGATCATTAAATAATGTCAACTAGTTGTTACTTTTTTGTGTGCTTTTAGTTTAAGTATTTTTACAAATCACAACAAGTGTTCTCGACTGGTTTATTTTTGCCATTTTTCTTTTAGTATTTAGCATCACTACATTAAAGAGGATGAATTAATCAACACAAGTTCAATGAGAGGGTTTTAACATGCGAACGTGAACATTTTAAAGAAAGTGTGTCAAGTTACAAATGTTTCCTTTTTAAAACGTAACTTCTACGCATGTTCGGTTGCAATCTGTTGCCTTCTTCATCAAGATTGACTGGTCATAAAATCAACCCACTGACTACTCAATTATGAAAACAGTCATTTTGCACCTACCATCCCAATTCTTTTTATTCTCTTTCTCTGAAGGGTAACATGCGAAGCACATTGATTGGCTAATGAGCTGTAAAGCTTACACTATTGGTCGAATGACCTTTAAGCGCATGAAAACTAGCCATGAGCACTTTAGTTTATTCTGCTTGACGTCATCCTTCCAATCTCTCTCAGTAACTCAATATTTTTTGTTCATATGGCATAAAATATTTTCCGTGAAATGCTAAATACCATGTGGCGTGTCTGCCTTGCTACAGCGGACGGAATGTAGAGAGCCAATCACCGCAGACATAACAGGCTTTTTACTGCCAGGATTACTAGCCAACACAACCCACACAGTGAACGTAATGAGGCCTAGTATTCGTGCGTGTACAATGTGTCCACAAATCTTCCTGATCTCCTGCGTTCTGGGGCTACTTTATCGGTCTACACGGATTTGCTTGGAACAGCACTAATTTGTTCATTTTTCATTACTAGTATTGGTGGTTTTCAGGTCGCTGAGGGACGTCGGTCCAGTGGCTGATGCGGATTGGTGTCCAGTTACCAACTAGCCACCTCAGGAGTCGAATGCAGTCCAGCCGTAGCATGTACAATTCAAACAACCCCAAGGCCACCATTGTCACGGCAACTCGCCGTTATCCATCTCAGATCCATTTATAACCAGCGCCTCCCAACCAGGGGACAACTGGAAATGAACCAGAGCCTGCCAGTTACCTAGCAACTATGGAGCGAGTGCTGGTGCTATGCGTAAAAATCCAGCAGGCCTCTGAGGCAATGTAAAGGAGGATATACAGCAGTGCGCCGGACCAATCCTGTGAGGTTTGACTGCGAGTGAGGACGCGATGAGCCAATGAGGGGACGTGTCACATTTCTGCCTTTAACAATGATAATAAGGGAATGCAGCGGCGTGAATCCTGCTCTATGGGGCGATCAGAAAGAATCAAGAGAAAAAGTCAGCCTCCAATACAAAGACGAGGAGGAAAAAAAGATGTCTTCTCGTTTCTCTCTCACTTTCTACACGCACTCTCACTCTCTCTCTCACACACTCCTACTCATTCTTGCACACAATCCCACAGACATGCCAGACCAAGAATAAAACTGTGGAACATGCAGAAAAATAAATCATGCAGTATGGAACATTTAGTGAGAACAATGTGATATGACTAAACAGTAAAAGTATGCAAAATTACATATTGTCAAAATTGATTAGTCTGTGGGTTGCGTGAACAAATTAGTCAACTTACCACCTGTTAGGAAACAAACAGGCTGACTAGATCACATACACTTCTTATATAAGTTGCAATCTTGCTTTAAAAGCAATTATAGACATTACAAATGACAACCTATAGATATATATATATTATGTATATATTTATGTTAAATACTCACTAGCTTTAAAAAGTTCATAATCAGACAAACTGCATTTATTTGATCAAAGATACAGGAAATATGTGATTTATTGCAATTTCAAATAACCGTTTTCTACTTTAATATATTTGAAATGTAGTTTATTACTATGATGCAAAGCTGAATTCTCCAGTCTTCATTGTCACATGATCCTTCAGAAATTACGCTTCTAATACGCTGATTTGCTGCTCATTTCTTATTATTTTTAATGTTGAAATCAGTTGTGCAGCTCAGTATTACTGAGACGTGATTTTTTTTTTTCAGGATTCTTTGATGAACAAAGTTCACAAAAAAAAAACTCACCCCAAACTGTAACAGTACTGTATATAAGTTTGATATATTTCTTGGACAACCATCATGAGCCATCTCCACTAAATAGGCCACTGGACTTTCCATATAAATGAATAAGAAATGCAATTCCTTAATCCAATATATTTCAAATCAGTAAAGCATGCATGCAACGCATAGTACAGCAAATCCATTCCAAAGCAATCTCATAAAGTGATCATCTGAAATAGGCTTGCTTCTGGTGTTAAGAATCTAGTTTAAGTCAGCGCTTGCCGCTGTCGACAGTGACATAAGGACCAACAGCAGGAAGATCAACGGCATTAGATCGGCAGCCCTGTCACATCCTGCACAACACCAGGCCACTGATTGGATCCAAGCTTAAAAAAAAAAAAAAAAAACAGGATAAAACAGCAGAGGGCCCGGAAGTGTCCTCGCATGACGCCTGCACCCTACACGGAACAATAGATCTTGCTTTTATGTAAGTGAAAAGTCTTAACTGCACAAAGTCTTATGCTGGAGTGGCTCGAAAATGCCAATGTCTGTGACAGTGAACGGAATAATACAAGTGAGACATGACTACTGTACCCTGTTAATGTGGTGTAAAATCACTAAGATGACAGGAGGAGATTTACACTCAACGGACTGATGTCAGGTCTGACATGACTGTAGTGTTGAAGGATCTGATCTGTGCAGACGCTGCAGTCAAGGGCTGCATGTGTAAAACAGCATAAAACCTCTTCCTTCAAAACCAATATGAAGCAGAATTTGAAATCTATTTTAGTTGCGCAACATGGGAAACGGGATTTCAAGTTGACCTAAAATTCTCTTTGTTCGTCTACACAATTAAAATGAATAAATTAAATCAAGATTTAATAAGCTGCACAGAAACATCAACACTAAACACTCCAATCAAAAGTCCAAAGTAGTTGTTTTTAGGAAGAAGCTTGGAGTTTCGTCTATTTATTTTAGGAAGGACTGTGTATTCCCCTTACAAATGGCAGATTTGATGCGTCTTGCAATGCTGTAAGAAAGCAAAAAAAACAGTCCAGCTCTCTGGCTGGACTGGGCAGACATAGATGAATAATTGATCAAAGGATACATGCGATATAGGTTGCTGTGAGTACACACACACAAACAAACAGGCAAACATGGAAAATAAGCTACTTGACTCTGGAAGTGAAACTGCGAAGACGCCACAGCAAATTCACAGTCAATCAGAACATATTTGATATTTCACAGTTATATAAAGCAAGATTCCACACCAATGAGATTTCACAAGACGTTCGGTGCATATAAAAAGCATTAAATTAACTTTTTTCTCCTTATTTTGACTGTCTTTACAGCACTGGATACTAGCTAGTGGATGGTTTGGTACTTAGCCAATCAGCTTAGATCACAATGCCAATGTCATTTATCTGCAGTTAAAATAAATAAATAAAAACATCAGCCATTTTAAAAGTCAAAAAATTCTAGTCAACGAGTCGGTATTACAGTCATGATTGTAACTTGTTTTATATTCACCTATCAGGTGTAGTTAGTGTAAAATTAACCAATTAAACTATTCTAGAATAATCTGAATCCATAAGTGTGCATTTTCAGGCCACACTGATTGTAGTGCTGTACCCTCAAGACTCATTATTGCTAATTGGTGTAAGGTGTGTGAAACTAAAGCATCAGCAAACAACTTCTTTCTTCATTCCACTGACGGGAAAACCATCTGGAACTGTAGTACACTACATAAAAGCCCCACCCCGGTAAAAACCGGCCCCCAAAAAATCCCAAATATCTAGCCTCCGGCAAAGTTAAGAAGGAGAACACATTTTGGCGCACCCTCCAAGACTTCAAAGCTTACTGGCAGCTTTATTTGTGTTATGAGAAAGCTTACACCTCAAGCCCCATCCACATGTGGATGGCGTAGCTGCGAGATTACGTCTAATACACCAGGGCTGATCCATAGCACAGTGGGTCCCACTTTCATTATGCAACACCGCCTCACTGCTGTTCCCTTCTGATCCTCCATGACTCTTTCACTGCTGACTGCAGAACTGAGCTAATGCAGCCTAACAGAGATGTCTACCTGCCTCTTCATCCCAAGGCATAGTCATCCTCACCGCTGTGCCATCTACAGATTACCTGAGCCGTGAGGTTAACACTTCAGCCTAAGAGGCAAGCATACACATGAACACCATGGCGAGGAATGTATGATGTATTATAGGGTAAAAATAATATGAATGTATCACAGAAAGTGTATCTAAGTTCTATAAAGTGACCATTCATGTTGTTCATAATTTTTTAGGCATGCACTGTGTGTGTGTATATATTTCAATACAAAATACATAAACTATATTTAGAGTTTCTTTTATAAAATAAAACAACAATATTTTAAAAATAAATAAACATTAAAAGTTTATGTACATATATAATTTATAAAATACATTTATTTATATATATGTTACCACAATAAACATGTTTTTTTAAATAAAATTATAAAACAATAACATTATTAAATAAATAATACACATTAAAATTGTATTTACATATATAATTTATAAAATAATCTAAATAATTATAAAATAAATGTGTTTAAAAAAAAAAAAAAAGAAATTCGCAATTAACTAAATATATATTTATTTACAAAATGAATCATAAGAAAACTAAAATTTACGACATGAAATATGGATATTCTTGTTAAGTGTGGCAAATATTACAATCATTTTTAGTCATTTTAAAGATTAACTTCAAAATTAGAACGCACAATAAAATATTCAATATTGGTTGATGAAAAAAATTAATTGTGAAAAATTAACAAAACAAAAACTAATATCAGCCAATAACTGTCACTGTATGGTTCCGATACAATACAACTGTAAATATTTTTTTCCTTGACTTTTATTTTAATTGTTCCTTTAGTGTAACAAATAAAAACAATGTACAGTACAAATATTCCATGTAGCTCTATTAATGTGTGTTCACAAAAGCTGCATGCACGATAATTCCAAAAACCATTCTCCTGGTAAACCGACATGTCCTGCGGCATGAAAAGCAATGTTCTGTCCAAAACTATTTGAAATGTCAACCTACCACATACACAAACTCAAACTAATGCATACACAACTGCATGTTCACATACGCACATCACATGAACCGAGCAGTGTATAATCGAGCGCGATGCGTAAAATCACCAAAGTAATAAAGAAACTACAGTTTGGTGCACAGTAGCTGGGGATAACAGATCACTCACTGACAGACACATAAAAGCAACAGCAAACATTTAGCTGAAAAAGCAGGTGAAAAAGCAGGAAACAGAGGCTGGCACTGCAGCAAGTTGAGAATAAAAGCTTTAACAGTGCATTAATCTACAAAACAATTAGAGGCAGCACAATCCCTTCTAATCCATCTTCTGCTCCACTCTTCCTCTAGTGCCAGTGACTTACCCCGAGTTTGGCCGCTCATCCACACAGTCAAGTCCTCCGTCCCCAAACATCCAAGAGCCCTTGCGAGGGTCCTGACCTGCTTTGACAAGCCACCTCAACTCTCTGGCTCATCTACAGAGTATCAAACCTACATGCATATTTCTACGAGAAGGAAGGTTTTTTCACTCTCCAGTCTCCTCACGCTATCAAACGGCAGAGGTTTGTACTCCAGCAGCAACACTCTGTGTCTAAACACGTCACCCTCCTCCTCTCGCTCCTCGTTTGCGCTCTCTGCCTGGTTACTATGGATACCCTGCTCCCATCCAGCGAGGAGCCGCCGCGTTCGCGTGCCGTAGCGGGAGTGCAGCGCAGGTGACTGTTTCCTCCGCTCGTGAAGCAGTACTAGTGCGAGACTGGAGACTGAACGTCCTTAACTCACGCTCTGCTTTCTCCGCCTCACTCTCTCGTATCTGTTTCCCCTCCCTCCCTCTCCCTCTCTCTCTCTCTCTCTGAAGCTTCCTTGTTTAATGTGAGTTCCAGAGCTCAGTTGCCGCACACTGCAGTGAGATTGCGATACATTCATCCTGGTCTCATTTGTACCTTGTTTAATTATAAGCCCGTCTGACAATGTTTCAGAGCTGGCTGTTGGGAAACATAATTGTCCTCCAACAAACACCAACAGGGTTAACAAAATGACCCAGCTTTGAATTTGTTGTTTGTTGGGGCAGCGGGAAATAGCCTTAATTCAATTTTATGGTCTGTCTTACACCTTAAGGCTGGCAGACATACACCAACATGACAGATATGGCTCTCGACATTCAAAATGTGTGAGGGATATTCATGAAAGCACATATACTGTAGGTTATATAAAGACACCTGACAGAAATAGATTCTGCAGCAGCGCTCCTTACTTGACTCACTAGCACAAAAATATTTGCATCAAAATGTGCCTTCAATGTTTCCGTACCTATTGGTTATCGGCTAGTTTTTGTCATTATCTACTGGTATCAATTAACCAATATTTAATACTTATACTCATTTTCCACTATTTAGACAGTTCTCATACTAATTTCCACTATTTTATCAATATCTCTTTGCTTAGAATACCTCTAATGCTTAAGTTCATCTTTAAACTCACAATTCATTAAAAAGTCTGTTAAATGTAAGTTTTAGCTCATTTTAATTGACCATGTTTCTATACTGTATTTTTGAATGTTGTGATTGCTACTTGGAGCATTTAAAACAATTCAGTTTATGATTATGATCTGTGTTTTTTTTGTGTGGACAAAATAAATGTTTATATTGGATATTTACTGGTTATTGTTCAAAACATAAAAAAAGATATTGATATAGTACATCAGCTTGAAACATGCTGAATTTTTACTCAAGATTGAAGGCATCCGCTAAAAGCGTGAAAAAAATGAATATTCATCTTTTATTTTATTACAGGCTGTGAGAGTGTATCACAAATTATGTACCTACACATGTGTGGCAAATATATATACACCACCATTCAAACGTTTTGGACCGGTAATATGTGTTTATTTTGAAAGAACAGAAGACTGTCAAAGAATCCTGAAAAACACTGGTTTCCACAACAATATGAAGCAGCACAATTGTTTTCAACACGGATTATAATAAGAAATATTTCTTGAGTTCAAAATCAGCATTTTACAAAGATTTCTGAAGGATCATGTGACCCTAAGGACTGGAGTAATGGCTGCTGAAAATTTAACATTGTTATCACAGGAATAAATTATGTTTAAAAATATATCCAAATAGATATTTTAGTATTTGACTAATTTTTACTATATTTTTGATCAAGTAAATACAACTTTGGTGAGCATAAGAGACTTCTTTCAAAATCTTACCAACCTCAAACTTTTGAACAGTAATGTAAAACAAAGGTCACCCAGTCATGATCACAAAATAAATCAGTTAATAAATCAAAAAAAGTTTTAACACAAAACAGATAGACTTATTACATGGCAAAAAAACTAACGGTTGTCTTGGACAATGGTCAATTACATAGTTCGGTGATAATTACACAAAAATATCTGACTGAAAAATCACCAATCAGAATCCAGTATCCCACCGAGCCGTGTAATACATACATTTTACCGTTTGAAACCCAAGCCTCCTCCATGAACGTCACGCTTAATCTATTTTTATGAGTGAGCTTGGTGGCCGTCCTTAAGAAACCGGTCTCTCTCACAGGCCGCTGGGGCGAGAGGGGCCACTGGATCATCTAGATACCCATCAGCAGGATCTGGGGGAATAATCTCAGTTACCCCTCCACTGCAAGAGCAACACTCACATGGTCACGGGCCAAAAATGTGTGTCAGTATGCGTCAATCCAACACATAAACCCACAGGCCTACCCACCCACATGCGTACATGTACAACACACACACACATACTTACATATACAGAACAGCCCTCAATGTGTCTTTTGGTATTAAAGCAAATGTTTTATCATCGTTGAGGTGTGAGGGAGTGTAATACAGGTGCCAAAAGGAAAGAACAGATAGACAGAAAAAAACGGGGAGACCGTGTGTGTGTGTGTTTGATGGGCCTGCTGTGTTAACGAAGGCAATAGCCATCTGCTAGTGTAAGAAAAGACAATTTGCAATCTGTGCATTTGGAGAAGTGACAGAAAGTAATGACAACAGGAACACTGAAAGGACAAGGAAACGCATCAACACACACACACACACAAACACAGAGAGTCTGCAAATCGTAAGTGTCGGACAACCACGCACACTTAAAGGATACATGCCCTTACACACTTACTCACACACAAACACGTCAGTTTTGAATCATTTGTACTTTACGCAAGCTGTCTCTATGGTAACTACCGCCAGCAGTCATGGCAACTGGGTAACAGTTGTCAAAAAACCGAGCTAAACTATTATTACGAACTAAATGACTTCGGACCGCCTACCAACACGGCCCGAGCACGGCAAACATAAACAGCGGCTGCCGAGAAACACAACTTGGCACACATTGTGACAAGTAAGAGCAAGCGCTATTTAAATACATTAAATGCAATGGTAACAATCAGAGCTGCGCTAAAAATAGACTGTGCAAGTCGTAAAATGTCATTTTAAGCACTTTATGTGTTTCTTTCTTGTATCCAAAAGCATTCATGTAAACTAATGGAGACTGCCCTTATTCAAGGTCCCACAGAAAACCACCACAGCTCAAACCAGACATTTTTTTGGATTAAAAAAAGCAATCAAAATAGCTTTATCGTCATATGAGCGTGCTTTAAAAAGCCACGAGCAGCCAAATTATCCATTTGGTTTAAAACTATTCCAGACTGGTTTGGACACAGTTCGTTTGGAGCTTAAGCTCATGATGTTCAATCTTCATCGATGTGATAAAGTCATTAAAAAACAATTAATGTGAAATAATGAATGTAACATGAATATGAATGAGAGAAAAAGTTAAATTAATATTTTAATTAATAAATTAAATATAATAAATTCAAATAAATTCAATAATTTTATATAGATGTATAGATATGCATTACATAGACTGCCGTTCAAAAGTTTGGGATCAGTAAGATTTGTATGTTTTTTCATGGAGTCTCTCCTGCTCATCAAGGCTGTATTTATTTGATCAACATACAGAAAAAAACAATGATATGAAAGATTTCTTATATTTAAAATACTTTCAAATACCATTTATTTCTTTGACGCAGCGCTGAATTTCTTCAGTGTCACATGATCCTTCAGAAATATTCTAATATGCTGATTTAGAATCAGTGTAGAAACTTTTTTTTCTTTGATTCTTTGATGAATAAAAAGTTGAAAAGAAAGCATTTATTCAAAATAGAAATCTTTTCTAACAATATACGTCTTTGCTATCACTTTTTATCCATTGAACACATCCATGCTGAATAAAAGTATTAATTTCTTAATAGAAAATTCCCTGACCGTAAAACGTTTGAATAGTAGTGTATATATTGCAACACAAAAACACTATTCTTTTTAACTTTTTATTTATCAAAGAATCCTGAAAAAAGTATCACGGGTCCGAAACCATATTAAGTAGCTCGGTTTCTAACACTGATTATAAATCAGCATATTATAATGATTTCTGAAGGATCATGTGACACTGAAGACTGGAGTAATGATCATGAAATATCAGCTTTGCTTCACAGGAATAAATTCTATTTTAAAGTACATTCCAATAGAATATGTCGTTTTAAATTGCAATAATATTTCAGAACATTCTGTATTTTGGATCAAATATATACATCCTTGATGAGCATAAGATACTTCTTTAAAAAAAACACACTGTACATACATACATATATATAAATTGAACATAATGAATCTATTAAATTCACATATTTAAGTAATATTGCAAAAAGAAAATCCATTCACAAGTCTATTTTCATGAAAGATTTGACCTTTTACAGTGATTGTCATGTTTGTATGCGTGTGAGAGAGCAATCACTGAGCTGCTTGGGAATGCAGACACGTTGAGCCCTGTTATGAATATTATCAGATGAATGGCTGTGGTAACCCTGAGGCCGGACACACACATGCAAGCCTAACACACACGAGTCACTAATGTGCTGTATTCACACTCATATACAGGCTCTTACACGCATGGAATGACACTGTTGAGACATACAAACACGAAAGCTTTGACGACTGACATCAGCTGCCTTTGTTTAAAGAGGCTGTTTGCTTTATGTCAATGTCTCTGCTTGCTCACACTGAATTACTCTGCTTCTCTTTTGGGAGGCAAATCCTGTGTCAGAACTGCTCAGAATCAAAGTACAGTCTTAATAATGTTATTTCTTAATATTCACAATGAAACTAACGCTACTCAGAAGAAGTCACCAGCCTGTTTTTCCAAATTTCTGAAATGTAAACTGAGAAAAAACTATTAATTGTCATTGTAATTCATGCCAGGTCCATGTAAATATAAATGTGTGCTTAGAAAAAGAAAACCGGGCTGAAAGTGACATTACACAGTTTACATAGATGTAATATTACGTAATGTGTCCCACATAGCTTGCAAATCCAAGTTACCAAACATAGATTCCTTTACTGTTTTCATATATTGATATACTTAATACATAGTATATTTATGTATAATATCAATATCTTGGCAAAGCAATCTTTCTATATCATACCAGTTTTTTATTTTAAATAGTACATCTTGAAATAGTTCACTAGCCAAAAAAAGAGTGATGGTGTCACCTAGGGAACAGAAGGTGTATTACAGCTTGAGAAACAGCTGCAAACATTCATGACATCCATAAAGTTAAATAAAGAACAGGCCAAGAAGTGGGATTTTGGAATTAAATGAATAATGGACTGGTCTCAGTCGATCCAATTGCGAGATCAAGCTGATTCATGTATTGGATCATCATCAAGTGAGTTTGCATTGATTCAAATTGTATTCTCTATTAATTAAATCAAGCAACATTTGTGATATGACAAATACCGTAATGTTAGATATACAGTATAGAGACATTATATATAGACATTTAGCACATTCAAATGTTTGGGGTTAGTAAGATTTTTCTAAAGAAATTAAATAATTTTATTCAGAAGGTTGCATTAAATTGTTCAAAAGTAACAGTAAGGATATTATAATGTTACAAAATATTTTACATTTATATAAAATCTATTCTTTTGAACTTTCTATTCATCAAAGAATCCTGAAAAAAAATCTAAAATATTAAGTATCACAACTATTTTCAACACCGGTGATGATAAGAAATGTTTCACAAGCAAAACAATTGGCATATTAGTGACACCAAAGACTGAAAATTCAGCTTTGCCATTAAAGGAATAAATAAAATGTTAAAACTTATTTAAATTGCAAGAATATTTCATGATATTCCTGTTTTTATTCCTTTTCAAATAAATGCAGCCTTGGTGAGCACAATATACTTCTTTTAAAAAACGTATTAGGTGCATAATTTGGTATGAATTTAATGAATATAAAATGAACGTTGACCTTATTAAGCCACAGTGTAATTGTGTTTGTGAACAGCAATAACATACGTCTCGTCACATACATCGTCTTGTCCAGCAGCCCTGGCATCTGTTGCCCAGAGCGTTTATGAGCTGATTTAATCTGGCTCCCTCCACAGATGCTATCGCTCCCATTGCCCTCTTTCTCTCTTCTCCCCTGCCTCTCTTCACACCGTCACTTCTTAAATCTCTGGACCAAACTCCTACTGCTGTGCTATCAGTCACCTTGTTTCATTTCAAGGAAGACCTGAACATAAGGCAGTATTCTGTCCTGTCTCTCTCTTCCTCTTCTTGGCTTCAGAAGAGGGCAGTGCTGTGTACTACACTGAATAAATTGTCTTCTCTTTCACTCTGAGAGTCTCTCTGTCTCATTTACAGCAGAGAGTTCAGGACAGCGACCCGGGAGACAGAGGCGCTCTGTGGTCTGTCTGAAGCGAGGCTCATTAGGGGAAGTTCAGAATGTCCCATTCCGTGAACAGCTCAACCACTCTCTCTCACACACACACAAGATCGTTCTCTGCATATCCACCTGCTTTTCGCTCATTTCAAATAGTCTGAGCTTGTGTTATAGGGATAGTTTTTATATTTCTTTTACTTTCATTCATAGAGTTAACAAATACGATCAGTGACTAATTGCATGTGGAAAACGGTGTTATTTTAGTATTATTTATTTACTATTATAGTATTTTTTTGTTGTTGATTTAAAGTTTCATTTAAAGTTGTAAGCTTTAGTAATTTTTTTTTCAATATTTATATTATATATATAGAAATTATATTTATAAAGAAAAAATGAGAGAGAACCCGCACTGGTGCGGGCTTCGACCACAGAGGGTTAATGAAAATAATCTTTAATGATTTAATTTAACACTGGCGAAAACACTAATGAGATATGAGAGTTTATATCAATGTATCATATCACAAATGTATCATATGGCTTCAGAACACTTGGTATAGAGAGTACCATTCTTTTTTTTTTCGATCTTGATAGCTACTGTTTCCATCAATGTCCATTATATGGAAGAGCAGCATGAACATTCATCTAAACTTCTCTTTTTGCATTCCACAGACAGGATTTGAACAACAGGGTGAGAAGATTATTTTTGACAAAACGTTTGTATAAACTTTCTTTAAAGTCCGTGCTTATTCACCATACAATAATCATTAAATGTAAAACTTCCTATATATGTACAGTGGTGTAAATCTAACATCAGTGTTAATAAAGTTGTGTGTATTGATTAAACACTGAGCCTGAGGGAATGACAATGTCAACAAAACACACACACAAATACTGGTTATATGTTTTACCACAGTCACATGGTCACAATTGCAAACACAAACAATCAGAATACCTTCAACAACAATTTCTTTGCTAAATGTATTCATTCAAAACTATAAAACACTACTTTTCCTTACTCTGGCTCCCTCTTATGGCCAAACCGTGTGTTAATTCCCACTGCAGCATTCCAGTTACCTTTCACAGTGAGTGGGTGTGTGTGTGTGTGTGTTTTTTTCGAGAGCTAAAGAAATCACATCCCACATTATTATATAATCTGCTCATTCCTTCTCTCTGTTTTTCTCTCTCTCCCTCGGCTGAAAGTGAGTGGAATTAGCATACACGAGGCTGAGTCATTTAACACCATATCTGTTAAAGCAAAACATCACGTGATCTCACTGTCATCAAACATCCATTTATCTTAATCAAACCTGGGGGAAATATTCATCAAGCATTCACTATTTCTGTTTAACCACATGGGCAGGAGGAATAACTACTGAATAACAGGTAAAAATGCCTTTATTTGGCCGATAAAGACTTGAGAGCTCAATCGGTTGCATTAATAACAGTGTGCGGGTATTTACTATGTTAAAATATTTTCCAAACATGCAGGCAGTCTACACTATAAAATCTCAAAAACAGATCAAGTGATCCTGAAATTTCTTCTGTTCAGTGTCATATCAGAGATGCTACTATTATAGCTGTGGTTTCGCTGCAGTCGAATGCAAGACAGATCGGACAGGATTGTTTATCAAACTAACACAATTACAGGCAAGATTCAGAGCCAACCCAAATTCTATTACGACAAATCGGCCAATAGGATGTCAGAATGATGTCTCAACCCCTGGTTGTCATTTCAAAGATCCTCTAGAAAATCTTGTTATAAAAGACAGCTTCATTCCAACAGAACTAACACAACAATAACAGAATATATGGCTAAACACTCATGTGTGTATAAATACAGGGTTCACACATTCACATATCTTTTTAGAAGCGCATACATACATATATATACACATATATAAATTATTTGACATCAAAAAAGATTGATTTATAGCCACTAAAGTATTATTATATATTATAAATACATATATGCACAACTTATATAATTTTATTTAGCTAATATTTCCAGGTTTCCCTTGACTATGACCCTTATAATTCAAACACAAATTAATCTTTTAGAACCCAATTTCGTCAGAACTTCAGAAGACAGGAAGTGAGGTAAGCGGGACTTACATTAATGAGCTCGATCTCCCAGATCTTCTTGACCAACTCCATGGAGGTGTAGCCGTTTATGAGGAAAGACTTGGTGTAGTCTCCCAGCTCCAGAGACTCCAGCCATTCTGCCACTGAGGTGGGGTTATTTCCATCGTAACCAATGGGCCGCACCTTAAACATAGAAACAACTGTTAAACTACCACATCAGTAACAAATCCGGAGGCTGGACACAGTTTGGGTTATAAATAACGAGGTCTAGCAACAGGAAATATTGTTATTCTGTGCTGGAAACACCTGCTTGGACTCCTAGCATGAATTTCCATTCTGGTCCACATTGATTTGGTGCTGGTCTAGCTGATAAATAGGAGACAGACAAGCTAACAAAACAAAATTGTGTTTTATTCCTAGGAAGTCGTTCCCATATTTACTGATAAAATAACATTAAATAAGCAGGCCTTGGATAAAAGCATCTGCCAAATGCATAAATGTAAATGCAGACAGAGAGAAGCTATCAGCTAAAACAGAGTTTAAAAAGCGCTGACTGCAGGTCAGCTTCTCTTTTCATAGTGAGCCCTCAGATCTCTCTCTCACACACACATACCATTTCCTGTCTTTAATCTTATATTCAACTTCTTTTAAAGCAATCATTTTTTCATTTTGAACCTAAAAATGAAAGTTCTGTCATCTACTTTTCCATATAAAGTAACTTAACGGGCATCCGGTCCATTGAGCTCTGTTGACACACACAAAAAAAAGCAGCATAAAAGTGGAAAACAAGTGAAAAGTGACTTGGATCTTTTCTATCTAAAAAGCTATTGCATGGCTTCGGAAGACGTTAACTGGGTTTTTTTTGGGGGGGGGGAGCCCAAACCCACAATCACTTTTCTAATATGGAAAAGAGCAGAAAGAACATTTTTCAAAGTTTTTTTTTTTTTTTAGTTCCACAGAAGAAAAAAATAAATAATCATACAGGTCTTTAACAACTTGAGGATGAGTTGACAGAATTGTCATTTTTGTCTGAAATATCCCTTTAAACCAGGTATCTCCAACCCTGCTCCTGGAGAGTTACCGTCCTGCAGATTTCAGTTCCAGCCCTGCTCCAACACACCTGTCTGAAATTAACAAGTAGCCTTGAAGACCTTGATTAGCTGGTTCAGGTGTGGTTGATTGGGGTTGGAGCTGAAATCTGTTGGACGTTATCTCTCCAGGAGCAGGGTTGGAGAACCCTGCTTTAAACTAACCTCAAATATGAGCCGGAAGGGGTGTTCACATCTGTTTGAATAAAAGCAGGTTTGCACATTAGTGTGTGTGTGTGTGTATACAAGTGTGTCCTTTCTATCTTATCACAACACAACCACTCCCCTCTGCGGTGTCCTTTCAGAGATTGTGAAGGAGAAAGGGAAAGGGAGTGCAAGGTTGTTTGGGACACAAGTGAGATTTATTTGATGTTGGGTCTCCTGCACATACGCACACACTCAATGCCAGAAGCTTTGCTAGATTACTCTAGAGGAGGTCAGGATTGGCTGAACCTTTCAACCTTTTATGAGTGAGCCATTACATTAGCAATAACCGAGAAGTGAAGCCCGAGTATATCATCTTTAGAGCTTCTCAGCCAGTGGTTACCATTTGCTGTCGCTCAAAATGATTAATTGTTTTTCATGAAAAAAAAAAAGAAAATCCTGAGAGAATGCTGAATTTGTTTTCATTACTAATTTGCTTCCAAACGCATTGTTAGCTGATATTTTTGGAGCTGAAAGCACCCTGTGGGAGCCTCAGGACATCCCCGATGTCTGTACTTACCCTGGGCAGAAGGCGAATAGCCTGAAGAAATCGCTGTCTGTGGGCGGAGTTTAAAATCCCGATCTCTAACAGGTCCTGGTCCTCCACGACATTACTACCCTACAGTAAAAAACAAGAAAAAGAAAAGTTAAAAATCAACAATAACATCTGTTTAAGCAGTAATAAAATATACAAAAAATAATAATAATTTGGGCTACTTTGGAGTTAGGTTCACTGCAACAATTACACCTGTTAGTAGTAACAACAGAATCAAATTAATTCATAAATAATAATAATAATAATAATGCCCAGCAAAAGAATAAAAAAAAAAAAGATTAAATACAATTAAATTAAAAAGTGTAATAATTTGGACTACTTTGGAATTAGGTTCAACAAAAATATCAAATAAACTATTATAATTATGCTTGGACAGAATCCATCTAGTTTACATGGACACATAATAAAGGCATAAGAGACTATTTGCTCTAATTAAAAAAATTGCCCTCTTCAGATCGCATGAGCACCCAATCAGGAGATCCACAATCCGATCAAACATTATTCAAATCACCTGTCCACAACTTGATGTGCACAGGTGCAAAAAACACAAGCTGTCTCTCCCTCTCTCTCTCTCTCTCTCTCTCTCTCACACACACACACACACACACACACACATGCGTATACACACAGAGCACTATTAAGCAACTGCTGTTTCATGCTGGGTTTCACCTTTAATGACCTTTCAGTTACTCCAATCAGGCCAATCAACCTCCTATCCAACAGGGACTGAGATCTGAAAAAACACTCCTAACAAGCACACACACACATGCGGCTTTCCTCCTAATTTCCGCCATGTGATTCCCCTATCTACCAAAACATAAAACACACATACATTCACGGCCAAAAATATCGGCATCCTTGGTAAATATTATCAAAGAAGGCTGTGAAAATTAATCTGCATTGTTAATGATTTTGATCTTTTAAAAAATAAAATAAAAATCACAAAAATCTAACCTTTCATTGGATAATAAGAATTTCAAATGGGGGGAAATATTATTATGAAATAAATGTTTTTCTCAAATACACGTTGGCCACAATTAATGGCAGCCTTTTATTCAATACTTTTTGAAACCTCCATTTACCAGTTTAACATCTCTAAATGTTCTCCTATAATGCCTGATGAGGTTAGAGAACACCTGACAAGAGATCAGAGATCATTCCTTCATCCAGAGTCACTCCAGACCCTTTATATTCACAGCTCCATGTTGTGCTTCTTCTCTTCAGTTCACTTCACTCATCTTCTACAGGGTTCAGGTCAGAGGACTGGAATGGCCAAAACAGAAGCTTGGTTTTGTACTCAGTGACCCATTTTTGTGTTGTTTTCGAGGTTTGTGTTTGGATTATTGTACGGTTGAAAGATCCAAACATGGCCCATTATAAGATTTCTAACAGAGTCAGTCACTTATAGATTATTTATCTGTTGGTATTTGATATAATCCATGATGCCATGTGTCTAAACAAGATCTGCTCAGAAGAATGTCAGAGCTGCCCCCGATTGCGAATCGGGGATCAGAAATCCTGATGTGTGGGGGAAACCCCCGAGGACGAACATGCTTTTAATCTGCAGATTATCACGTGAATATCCAATACAATATCCAATCAGAAAGCGAGCTGACAGAAGACGGAAGCATAACAAACAGTCATGGTCGCAGCACAAAAGCATATGAACAGCAGGGATGGAGGAATAGCTTGTCAATTTGTGGCAACAGCAGGAGTGTAAAAACATATTTATTCTCAAGTCTCGAGAGGTTTTGTGAGGTTTCCCGTGTTCACAGTCGGGACGCTTGGTTGAAAATCTGTTGGTGTGTGGTGTGCTCTCTTCGTCACATCTATAGCAGCAAAACGGTTAAATCTAGGATTTTTTGTCCTCATGTTTGTGGTCTCTCACATTTTGAAGATCTTATAAGATTAAAAAAATATTTTAGTGTGTACCCAGCATTACGTTACTCAGACGCAGGCAGTGCGCTAAACAAGACAAAACAGTAATATAGCCCAAACCACCTCATATAGTCACTTTTTAGTGTAGATGTTGATTTTATCAGATGATGTCACCATTATAAATTATGATTTAAGGAGTATAGTGAGTGATTCCTGGTTAACATGTAGTATCAATGGGTCGTGTTTAGTCACTTATACTTGTTTTATGCATGACAACAGAAAATATGTAAATGTAAACAGCTCTATTGGGCATTCAGTTGTATTACAGTATGTGACAGTTCATAGAGTAGAACATGTGAAGTGCCAAAACTCATCAGAACACAAACTTGCCACAATAGCCGTGTTTCCACTGCCGGGCCAAAAGCGGGCGTGCCAGGGCCAGTCGCGTTTCCACTGTCACTTCCGGGGCTTGATTGTGCCCCGTCGGTGCTTCCTCAGGGCCAACGACCAGGGTTTTTTGGCCCGACGAAAACCTTGGGCCAAAGCGGGCCAACGGGGGCTAGAGGAGTGGTTATGAACAAAGGCTTATCCGTGTCTGGAGAGCTTCAGCACCGCAGATCATTTCATAAAGTTAACAGCTATAACAACAGCATTAAAGACTTAAAATAATTTTAGCTTAAAACTCACTTTCAAACAGCCGCGTGTGTTTGAAATAATTGTTTGAGATCCGATGTGGATTATAATCACATGGCAGAAATAAGCGATGCAAAAGACTATGCATGCTATCCATTACCATAGTAAACATGGTAAAAACGACCGCTTGAAGAAATAAGAGCTTCTCAGCAAGCTTCTCATTCAGGCTATCACAATCGTATATTTATTTAGTAACATATTTTATCTGTCATAAGTGTCGTCTCGAGAATTTAGCTCCGCGTATGTCATAAAAAAATATAATACCCTAATGTTTTTTGTTCAGGAGCTCCCTCTTCTACTCAGGTCGTATTTTGGATGAAAAAAATATAGAAATGATTCTAAATGTGATGTATTCTGTGACTACAAATAAACAGAAACCGATTCGACTTAATGTAGGGTATGTGAGCTCTTTCTTTTCTCTAAATAAAAGATCAAAAATATAAAAAATGCAAATGAATTTGCATTTGGTCATATTTACCAAGGGTGCCGTTTTTTTTTGGCCTTGACTGTACACAAACAAAGAAACAGGTGAATGAAAACATACTGACAAATAATGCACTCTTGTGATGTGTCTATCACTCCACAAAGTTGGATAACCTCCATGATCCCACTCAAGTATAATATATAGCTGATGAAATCACTTCTGAGCACCAGCGTCTGCTCCATTCACAGCAACACAATCCAGACCACAATACTGGCATGCCGAGAGTTAGATTGATTGCAGGTGTCCCAAGACATTACTGATCAGTCAAAGCACAGACCTGCTGGAATCACACTGCTTGCTGCACACTGCATACTGCCTGCTATTTTTTTATAGCACAGTATGCATTATGCAAAGATAAATGTTTGTAAGAGTATTATACTTCATTGCTGTCACATTACACTGCATGTTTAATTAAGCAAGCGGCTTTAAGTTATCATCTTGGAAATTAATACACATTTAATCCAAGCTTATGTAAAAACGCCTGAACTCTTAGCAGTTTGGTCAAATAATGGATCAAGAAAAATATGTTTGAAATTACAGTTGATAATTCCAGTTCATTTGCAATACAAAGGTCAAGTTGAGTCCATTGCATTTTGAATATTTCATACTCTTCAAATTCTATTGAATACTCTATCCGAGTATTCAATGCATAATGACAATTTGGAAACTTTGCACATTATACATATGGCGTACAGCAGATATAGTATGAGTAGTGTGGTACAGTCAATTAATTTATGTTTAAAAATTATGCATTTAAATGTAAAAGTGCAGGCAACATAATACCATTTTAGATTAAATATGTTTAACAATATTACATGTATTTAAATCAATGCAATCATTCATTGTTTAGCCCTAAAAAACTTCTTGTGAGTAACTGTAGTCATTTACTCACCATCATTACTCACACTCATGTTGTGCAAGGTATAATCATTTTTGTCCATATAAAATAATAATAAAAGTGAATGACTCACTGTATGCACGAAACAAAACAAAACCACCTGTGATTAATAAACACCTGTGAAGGGCGAGCAAATTATGATACAATTTCCATTTTGGATCAGGAAATCAGGCAACAGAAAACCGTATGGCTATGTGATGCCAAAACACATAATAATATGTGTAGAACTTCATATGTTTAAAAAAAAATATATATATTTGGCCATAAACTGCCACAACCTATTCTCGTCAACCAGTCTGTCAATCACACCAAACGTTCTCTAAAAGATCTCCAAGTAGAGAAAAGTGTCCACAAAACGTTTTGAGTGTCAGATCAAATATCTTTTAATATCAAAATGCAAATTACTCTAAAATAATACTACAGTTTGAATGTTGTATAATTCAAATAGTGTGAAGGTGAAAGATATAACAGCTCATGAAACAACAGCATCCCAAACCCTCATAGCAAGTTCAGAGTAAGATATATGACCAGCAGCATGCCGCTAAATTGTTCGTCTCAAAACTCCCCGAAGTCCTGAAGTGAGGTACTGCTATCATCTCTCCAGCACTTAACTCACGCTCAGGAAATGCTGTTGCCTGCTCTTTCAGACAGAATGCACTGTTTACATTTTTACTTTTAAAATGACACGTTGGTTACAACTAAATGTTTCAGGCCACTGCCGTTTTCACGCTCTGCCTAATACCAAAGGAACATGCAACTACACACTGCATTTTGTCTTATATATCAACTTTATCTGAAGAAAGAGAGAAGCAACAACATTCAAGAAGAGAAACTTTGCAATCCCAACACATCAGAAGGAAGCAGCAGACCTCCATCTAATATTAATTGTATCTGAAGGCCTTTCAGAAGCTCCATCCTACAGAGACCAGAGAAAAAGGGAGTGTGTGTCTTTGTGGTTCATCCAGATGTCCCATTCATCCGGAGGAGGTTCTTCTGCTAGAGGCATAACATTGCATAGTAATGAACTGCTGACTGGACTAAAACACTAAAACACAAGGTGATGGGTGCAATTTTTTGCATTTTAAAACACTTATCCAAGTTTAATGTGCAGAGACAACACTGGCTCAACCAATGCCGTGAGATTGGGGCGGGATTATCTGTTTGAATGACCAATAGCAGATGTGGCAAGTGATCGGGTAGCTTATTTGTCATTTTGTTCTGTAAAAAAAGTTGTAATTTTCCTTTTTAATGTATCTTAAAATGCATTTTTATTTCAGTGATGCTGAATTTCCAGCAGTCCAATCTTCAGTGTCACATGATCCTTCAGAAATCATTCCAAGATGCTAATCTGGTGCTTGACATTTTTCATTATTATCAATGTTGAAAACAGATGTGCATGATTTCTTTTTTCAAGATTGTTTGATAAATAGAAAGTTCAAAAGAACAGAATTTATAAAAAAAATATTTGCCTCAACTGCCCCGAATGAGCCTTTGTGTGCAGTTGTATGCCCTTAAAATTGTGAATACTGGGGTCAAAGTGACCCTGTATGAGATTTTGTCTCATATTTATATCATTTTAGCTAAGCAATATCACACGAGCAATGAGTGCAATATCACACAAGTGCCGTTTCTGACCCAAGTAGCATGAGTGCAAATGTAATATTGATTTTATAAAACAGTTCAATAAATAATAATTTAATACTGTTATATTTTAATATTGTCTGTTTTGCCAATACAAATATTACCTATATTAGCCACAGAAGAACTGTGGTGCATCTCCGAGCAACACACAATTTCTGAATGAATCTGAAATAATTAAAGCGATAGTTCACCCAAATAATAATAATAATAATAAAAAAACATCTATTCAAAGCTGGTTTTATATCTATTTCATGCTTTTCTCATGCAACACAAAAATGTCTTTAATTGATTTTTGTGGGCATTTTCTCAGCCAAATTTAATTTGTGATTAATATGCGATTATTAATCACCACAATATTAATCACCACATTGGATTTATTCGATTCAAAATTGTAATCAACTTACAGCCCTAACTTCTTAATGTAAATGTCTTAACTGTCATGTTTGACCACTTTGATGCATCATTGCTGAATAAAATGATTAATGCCCTTAAAAAATCTTAGTAAACTGAAACTTGTGGATGGCAGTGTATAAACAGTATACATGTTATTAACAATCATGTGTAGCTTAAGCCTATACAAAACCTATGTATTCAATTAAACATCCTTATATGTGGCATTTTTCTCTCAATGTTTGCACCTGTACAGGCGAGGTTTCACAGAAAGCTCTTTTATGGAGATGATGTGGCTTGTATCATACTAATATCTAACCGCAAGCACACACATTACCCCCTTTAGAATAATATTCATCAATATTATAACCAAAACAATTGTATGCTAATGCACCTGTTGTGAATCCAGCGGAACTTTAGCATGAAAACAATGTAGAACTGTGAGCAATTATTAATTAATGAGAACCACCGTGAGAGCATGTTTATAAATAGAGTTTTGATTGTCGTACCGCTTGTATAAGGTCACGTTCAGTATGTTGTATTGCTAGCAGGTAAAGCTCTCAATGCCGTTACTACGCTGGGTGCTGACAAATCAACACTGGCTTCGGGGAGGTTTTTAACACCCTATTTAAAAAGAAAATCTGCAGGGAAACAGCGAAACCATTTCCTTGACAACAGTTGGGAAGGAAACACAGATTTCATAAAAAATTCTATAGCTAAAATACTCTGTACTCTATTCTTTTCTCTCTGCTGTTGCCTCGGCAACCACAGGATTGGATGCAGGTCAGAGCTGGAGGAGGGTAATCAGCATGAGCAACTAAACACTCGCCAAACGACTCATTACACACAAACGTATGCATGAGCATCCGATTCAGTCACACAATGTATAGGATTTAGTCACAGCTACATTATCTATCAGCTCAGTGCAGTTTATGCCTGCATGTGGACTATAGTTCCCACAAGTCTGTGGCTCACCTGCAAACGTCACCTGCTTTAGTAACTAAATCTGCACTATGACCTTCTGTCCTGAAAAGCAACAGATAGTTTAAGCAAAGCAGCAGTAGTTATGAAATCGTGTCTTTTGGTGGAGCCATAGTCTGAAACAAATAAATTAGAAGTCTAAAAGCGTAGAGCTATACACAATACAAGAGAACAAATCAGATTGCTGTATCTACTCAAAGACATTGTTCTAGAAGCTTGCAGGGAGAAACAAGTGATCTTAAAAGTACATTAACAATAGCAATTTCACTTAGGAGTTTTTTAATATCATACACTTAATCAGTATTTGTGTCTTGTGTTCAAATCTTCCTAATTAATTGACTTAAAGTAATAGTTCATTCAAAATGTTTAATTTTGTCATCATTTACTCACCCTCGCATCGTTCCAAACCTGTGTGAGTTTCTTTCTTATGTTGAACACAAAATAAGATATTTTGAAGAATTTAGTTGGTCCCCATTGAGTTGCATAATAGGGAAAGAAATACTATGGAAGTCAATGGGGACATCAACTGTTTGATAACCAGCATTCTTCAAAGTATCATCTTTTATGTTTAAAATAAGAAAGAAATCCATACAGGTTTGGAATGACAAACCTTAATTATGACAATTTTAGTTTTTGGGTGAACTATGCCTTTAATTCCAGACATATTCTTGGAAATTAGGTTTTCTTACTCCTCAGGCAATTTTTTTCACACTAAATTCTATTAGATTTGCACTTAACACAAGTAAAACAATTTGCAAAAAGGAGTATAAAATAGTCAGGATATATTATCTGAAAACAAGCCTTAATATCAACAATAAATAATGCAAGTTTGACTCTCATTCATGTGGGTTTAAGCATATCTAGAGACAAAAAAAATACAAAAACACTGATTAAGAAAAATATTTTTGCTGAGTACTCTTTGTTTTACACTGACCCCTGTGTGTGCACAGGAAATTAATTAAGTGTTAGGAAATGAGTTAATGGGTCACTCATGACAACTTTTGTGGTTTTCGGTGCACATTGAATGCATCATTGCACTAAGCTGTGGAAAAACAGCATAAGCTGATCAACAGCATAGTTTCTTAACAAGCTTTATTCCCTTGACCAACCAGCAAAACCATGCTTGTTGACCAGCTTAAACAGTTAAATACACTATTCTGATCCATCCGTTAAACCAGCACTAACTACACCTAAGCCTAGTATGATTTTTCCAATTCTGCTTTCTGAGCTACATTTCAACCCAAACTGTGATCGCTCTCTGCAGAAGGATTTACTGGTAACCATAAATGCGCAGACAGCATTGATCGACTCTTCCCGGAAACAACATCTTCCAACTTGCCCCTTCATCTCTACAGGTGCTCCTAAACAACTATGATTGCTTTGGTAGTTGAAGATGGATTGCCTTAACACATTCTCCCCCAAACACACACAACACAGACCAGACAAATGCATTCATGCACGGTGGACATGTTTTCTGCATTGTCAGAGGAGTGACGTTGACCACGTGTTGGAATGCAATGCATCAATGAGCACCCATGAAGCACTGCACAAACAAAGGTAATCATGAAACAAATAATATGCAATTTATATATATATAAATTCAAATGCATTTAAATTTCTATCATATATTCTTTATTTCTATAATATATTTTTTTCAATTTCTATTTTTCTATCATTTAGCTCTGTTACAGAACACCCGGTTACTAAAACTTCTAAAATCTTCTAAACTAGACATGTTAGATCAAATATTTATAATGCAAATGTATAATTAACTGAATCTCTTTCCAAAGTTCCCAAAGTGCTGATATGAC
This sequence comes from Oxygymnocypris stewartii, assembly GCA_003573665.1. Classification (NCBI taxonomy): domain Eukaryota; kingdom Metazoa; phylum Chordata; class Actinopteri; order Cypriniformes; family Cyprinidae; genus Oxygymnocypris; species Oxygymnocypris stewartii. The sequence continues at coordinate 1,060,772 of QVTF01010565.1, read as the reverse complement.
AGTGCAGATAGGAAACATACAGGCCAGACAATATTCGCATGTGAAACGTCACAATATTCAAGGAAATATCATGGTGTGATGTAACAGAACTCCAACAGATTAAGATACTGGACAACTCACATAATCACAGAACAGCTCACCTGAGAACACAAACACTCAGGTACACATTCAAACCCACACCACCCACAACAAGCAACTGATGACTAATGAAAATAAGACACACTCAGAAAACTGGCCACAGGGAAAGACAGAGATGGAAGTGTGAAGGAGACACTCACCATAAACTGAACGTTGTCGAAGCCGTTAGAGAGCAGGTGGTTTTCGTACTGCACGAGTCCGATGTTGTCCAGCCACTGTCCCACAGACTGGACGGGGCAACGGGGGCCTATCAAGGGGTGCAGAGGGAGGCGTTTGAGAAGTGAGTAGCCATCCACACGGTAGCAGCGACAGTCCGGCTGTGAGAGCTGGCACTGCCACATCATGTTCCGTGCAATGTGACTGTCAAACGAACCCGCCATGCTCAACAAGCCACGGAGAGTGCGAGTGGAAACGGTAGAGACAGAAAAAGCGAGAAAATAGAGGGAGGAAAGTGATTTCAAGGAACAGAAGAAACTAATGTTCAGAAAACATTTGAGAAAGGGAGGAAAACAGAGAGAGAGCAATTTAGAAGAAGAGGGTCCTCTCAGGAGAGTGAGCGTTAGGGTCCGTGCTGGTGGAGAAGTACGCCGGCTGTGGAGGTAGACATGCTGAAGGCTCCAAATTACATCCACAAGAGAGGCGAGAGAGATGCGGATTACCAACGCTGTGCTGCTCAACCTGTGTCTCAACGTGTGGAGAGTGCAGGCATGTGCGTGTGCGCGTTTGCGCGTGCGGGAAGGAACGAGCGAGCGTGCACGAAAGAGGATAGGAATGACAGCGTGCAGCTTGCTTGGTAGATTTCTGTTTCTCCAGCACTCCCACACTCATTTGTATGCCTCTGCATCCTGTGCCACTGTGCGCTCTCTCTCTCCCTCCCTCTCGGTCTCTCCTTCTCCCTCCCTTCTTTCCACTAGCTGTACCTCACATTGCTGATAATAGCCGTCAGATCAACCCCAGCCTCTTTGTCTGAGTGCAGAAGCTACTGTTGCTCCCTCCCACATGTACACACACACACACACACACACACTCTGTGGGCGTCTGTGAGCACTGGTGGAATGGCAACACAAATGGGCTTTCTGTGGACAGAAGAATGAAGGACCACTGCAGAGGAGAGGAGAGGCAAAAGTGTAGGAGAAGCGAGGAAAGGAGATGAGACAGGAGGAGAGGTGATGAAAGAAGAGGTGAAAGGAGAGAACGAGAGGGTAAAGATGAGAGGAGACGAAACAATAAGATGCAACATGAAAGGTGACAATTAAGGTGGTGAGGGGAGAAACAAAGAGAGAGGAGGAGAGGAGATCCAAAGCGGAGGCAGTGAAAGAAATGGTGCAGAGTCAAGAGGAAGTGATGAAAGTAGGGATAACAGGCAAAAGGTGAGATAACAGGTGAGGAGAGATGTGGGAGGGATGAAAGGAGAGAAGGTGAAATGATAGGGGCAAGAGGAGAGGACAGAAAAAGTGAGAGATGAAGCAAAAGGAGAGAAGGCAAGAGGAAAACAATATCAGATGGTGAAAATGAGAGGAGAGATTGGGGGAGGTTTGAGTAGAGGCAAATAGTGCAAGGAACAGGTAAAGAGGTGAAATGAACAGAAAGAATGACAGGAAAAGAGGCAAGAAAAGACGAGAGGAGAGGGGACAGGATGTGGCGCAAGAGGCGGCAAGAAGAGAGACAAAAAGCAATGAGAGAATTACTGGTGAGGAGGCGACAACAGAAAAGAGGAGAGCCCAAATGAGAAACGAGAGGACAGGAGGTGAGAAGGGAGGCAAAAGAGAGTTTGGATTAGAAAAGAGAAGAGGAGAGGAGAGGAGAGGAGAGGAAAAAGGAGGTGAGAGAATTACAATATTACAAAGAGGAAACAGGATATGAGACCAAAATGGAAGAGATAGAGGAGAGGACAGAATGTGCAAGAGGCGGCAAAAAAAGGAGTAAATATGAGAAGAAGTGAAAGGAACGGAGGAGTGGAGAGGAGAGGAGAGGCAAAAAAGGGAGCGGAGGCATGAGAAGTCAAAAGGAAAGTAGGCAAAAGTAGAGTAGGAGAAAATAAAGCATTAGAAGAGGCAAAATTGGGTCAAAGGAGAATAGAGGAGGCAAGAGGATAGGCAAAAAGAGGAGAAGAGAGAACAGAAGGCAAAAAGAGAGGCAAAAGAGAGGTGAGACAAGAGAATGAGAGGAGACAACAGGAGACAAAATGAGAGCCAAAAGGAGAGGAGAGAGAAAAGTAGGTGAGAGGAGAAAAGAAGGGATGGGAGAAACAAGAGAACAGGCAAAGGGAGAGGGGGAGAGGAGGCAAGAGAAGGGGGAAAAGGAGGGCATGTGAGATGACAGAATGAGAGAAGGCAACAGGAGGCATGAGAAGAGCCAAAACGGGAGGAGAGATGACAGGAGATGAGCAGAGAAGAGATGAGGTGAGAGGAAAGGCAATAGAAGACAATCTTATTGACTTCATTTTTAGCTCTAGCGATTTGATTTTTACTATTTTCACTATTGATCATCGCTAAGAGAATCAATGAGATGTTCCTTTCGCTCCCACTGCGAACGAAAAACTGTCCCAAGACCAGTGCTTAGAGTCTAAACTGTCCATCCACTTCCTGTCCCCCTGCTCTCATTACGACTACAGGAAGAGCACAGTGACGAGAGGAGAGCGCACGGTAACCATGGTTACATCTCAAAAAGCTCCTTGTCTATGAGCGGGTCTTTGACACTACTGAAGGAAACCCTCCAGTCTCACAAGTACACTTCACAGTTGTGAGTTAATATTCATATCATGCCATGAGCTCCCAATAGTTATGGATATATGTTAAACGTAGTGGGATGACTGACTATATGCATCAACACCACACACACAGAGACACACAAACCTGAGTGATCCTCCGTATTCCCTTCCAACTCTGTGCCAATTCCAGCACCTATGGAGCTCATAATCTTGTCAATCTGCGGAGAGGAAAAGAGAGAGATGAATTGCATGTTTGCATAACGAAAGGCCCTCATTCCTATTTTTATGTCCTTATTCCATGGCATTTCCCCACAGGCTTCTCCTCATTGCTCTTTTCCCGCAAACCCACTTTCAGTTTTTCTTAAATGTCAGTAATTGCGCTCCAAGACCGCTTAATTGTTTGCTAAAAGCTGGGGGAGGAATGGGAATATTGGGAAGGCAATTTATCACGATCAGCTTCGTTTTAGAACATGTCAGTTCGGAGAGAGCTGGGAGAGTGTTTTTTGATGAATGCTCCTCATTAAAATGACAGCGATGTTCAGAGCGAAAAAAGTGTCATTTCACATCCATAAAGCAGAACACCTGCCTTCAAAGAACAGACCTTTGCTGTTTCCCATTGGACCGTCTTTTTACTCCAAAGAGAAAGCCGCTCGGAAGCCCCAGATAAACGGATAAGAACTCTCCCCTCTCCCCTTTGATCAGTTATTTCTAATATATGTTCTCTTCTGAAGACCTGACAGTCGGGTGAGGTTGGGAAGGAAAATGCTGCGACACATTAAATGTATTGAGTGTGGAGATTTAGATGTCATACGACGCGGGATGCCTCTGTGTATCTAAACAGAAGCGCTGACCTGAAAGATATTTAACTCTAAAGAAGAATTCAAAGAGGAGGAAATTTGAGACTGTCAATTGAGTCAAGACAGACATAAAATCAATTTTATCATCTGTGCTTTGTTCCTTGTTACCTCTAATAAAATGTAACTATAAGATTAATCTCTCAAGACACCTAAGATGTTCAGGTCAGATTCTTGACATTATTATAATGATAATTGACCCTTCAAGGGAGTTTGATTGACAGGTGATCTGACCAATCATAACGCAGAATCTGCCATTTTGTCCGACAAACAAACCGAACAGGAGAGTTGAATTTAAACTTAAAAAATGGTGGGTATTGATGTCTTTCCGTGGTTGAAACAAGATTTCCTCTGATGTTAATTCATGTTTATTTCATTCTATGACTATAGTAAAGAGGAAGAGATGATCGGTTGATATGCTGTTTGAACTGAGGCGCTACACATTAAAGAGCCACAAAACGGTATTTATTGTTTGAATTTCTAAAAAATGACAAAATTTGAAAGCTGAGATTTTATACCTAAAGTAACCTGCTATGTCTTGTCTTTCAGTGTTGTCAGTTGCCTCTTTGCTCAGCGATGTATTTTTCACTGCATGAGAACATGATGTGTGGCATGAGAGTGGCATGGCTTGTCAGATATTGCAGTAACGAAGGGAGCGGGTCTTTGCAAAGAGTCAATTAAGCACATTATCCACACAAAAATCTCTCAATACGGTAACATTTTTTTTAAATATGGACATAAATAATAAAACAAGATTTGTAATTAAATTATAATTTAAAAAACATTTACTAAATATTTATGAAGTTAAATTAAAAGACAATCAAAAAACAAACAAATTCTTAAAAAACTTTAAGTCTAGACAATTATGATAATGAGAATGTTGGATTAAATGTGCTTAATTGTCATGTAAATAAGTAATCAAATACTCTGTTGTCTTTTTGCAAACAATAGCTTCTTATTTATTATTTTAATTATGACCTAGACATGTTTTGTTTTGATTTATCAGTTCACTCAGTATAATTAGGATGTCATTATTCAAAGGCACTTCCTCCATTAATTGACTGATTGCTTGACTTTTTATATGCTACATTACCCTGGATAAACGCTGCCCTAGTGAAAAACAGATCACCTTCTGTGCAAAAGACAAGAGAAAATCGTATCCCAGGCCTATCATTATGCATATTTAATATAATAAAGAAACGCATTAAAAATCATTTAGCTGCCATGACAACATTGTAGAATAATTTAGGCTTCCTGGCGAAAGGGCATGATTTTGCATCACACATCAAAAACATACGCCGAGCACCAAAAGAAAACCTTTCAAGGCAGTCAGCTTGGTTACTTCAAGCTAACTGAATTAATTAAGTGGAAATGATTCTGAAATTAGCTGGTAATTAAAATGTTATTACCTCTTCCCACTCTGCCGTAAAGGAGGGGGTTCTCTCTAGTCTGTTGGGGCTGCTTTTACCGGGGCTGTTCTGCCCCCTGGAACTCCACTGCTCCTCCTCGATGGGAGACACGGACACCAAGTTTGAGTCTGATTTGGAGAAATTTCTGGACAGCTGAAGGTCCAAAACGTTTTTGGGCATAGTCCTCATCCTCCCAAGAGTGCAGGCTCTTTCCTCGTAGCCAGTATTGCTGCTTGCTGGGCTAGAGGCACCTGTGCTTTTGCTCCGGACCTCCCCGTTCCTCACATGCACCCTGGTGGCCTTGTTGCCTGATTCGGTGAGAGTTAACGGGCCCTGGTTGACCCGGGTGTGAAAAATTGTCCTGTAGACTATCTGCGGTTTGGGTTCTTTCTGGGTCTTCAGGGCAGTCACCTCGCTGCCGGTGCGAGGAACCGGGGGCGTGTACTCGGGAGCTCTGAGAAAATTCCCATGCCTGACCGGAGGCTCAGGAACACTGTATTTTCGCACTTTGCTGTAGAGTTGATAAGGGTTGTCAGGGGATTCGCAGGCTGGAGACGAGCCGTGGAGAAGGCCGGCGAATTGCTCGGGAATGTGGCTGTTTCTACGTTCGTCTCGCTCTATGCACTCTTTCTGGTGTGCCGCCTCATCTGCAAGGGGAAAAAAGAAGTGTAGGAATCAGTAAAAGCAGATTCACACATGAATAACAGCATAAACAAACCATCTACAACATGACAAACCCAGAAGAAACACGTTGAGTCTCTTTGAGTGCCTGGAGTGTCCCCCTTTACACAAAAAAGATACAAATGTGTCCTCGCTCTGTACTCCAGACACCGGAGAATGTGAACTAGTGTTGTGTATGTATATATGTCATTCGGTTGACTAGCTGTGTTGAGACAAGCACCAAATGAATGCCTGAGGCTGGGGGCAAGCCAGTCTGTTCACTGGGGTCTCTCACCCTGTTCTTGTCCTCTTCTTATTCCCTACGGCCCGCCAAGAAACTGTCTCTTACACTGCCTCATGTAAAGAAGCCCAAGACCCCTTCACGAAAGAGCTCTTAAAAGCATCTGTCCTCAGGCAGTGTGTGATCTTTAGTGTAACCGAGTACACATCTCAGGTCACTGGGTTTATTCAGGTCTTGATTAAGATGAGCAGCGTCTACATTTTTTATTAGGCTATGATGTTTGAAATTCCAATTGGGGCATCTGCATTCATCAAGATGTAGGTGTTCTTACTGTTTCTCAGAAAACAAATTTATTCTGTGCAGTCATGAGCATATGAGGTTTTGGAGGATGATTTGGCTTTCAAAAAAGTAAACGAATAACAATATTTGCTAGATTTTTAGATACTTTAGATTTTGTTTCAGAAGAAAATATGAATGGTCCTTGCAAGTGATCAGAACAGTCACCACCTCAATGCTAAAGTATTTTGGGTGGATGTTTACATACTGTATCATGTTATTGTGTGTTATTATATTAAAATTATGGGTGTAGCGATACATGTATTAGTATTGAACCTTTTGGTACAAGGCTTTCGGTTCAGTACGCATTACAAACCGAACGATTTGATTCGTTGGACAAATCCTATTACATTTGGGAAAAAAAACAGCTTAAAGTGTGTGAAATATAGTTTTATCATTGTCACAGCGCTCAACAAGGCAGGCCAAACAAACGTAATAGGCAGTGCTGTCTGCCCAGTAGCATAACGTTAGCAGACAGTCACACAGGGCATGCGCTGCGAAAGGCCCCGCAATAACCTCCCCTTGGCAATATTAAGATATTTGGTATTTGCAATTTATGTAAGCCTGTTACATTCTTATTTTTATTAGGCCTTTTATTATTATTGTGAAGTTACTTTTATTATTAATTTAAAATTACAATTAATTTGCCCAGCAATAATTATCAAATAACCATTATAAAAAAAATATAATATTAAATATTAACCCTTCAGTCATCAATTAAATAAACAGCTTTTATTTCAAGCACCGACTTTCAAAAACAACCTGTTTAATACAAAATAGGTTTCTTCTCATTTTTGTCAGTATGTAATATTATAGATATCAAGGGAATAAATGAAAACAGTAGGCTATATACCGTTATCAGCATATGTTGAAGTAGATTTGTCTTTTGTCGTCTCTGAGAGAATATGCATCAGATGCTGAAAGCTCCGTCATTACTCCATCATTCCATTTTTACTTTCACTTTCTGCTTATAGTGAATTGACTGAGATTAGACGTTCACCTGCATAACTCTTGCACAATGTAGCTTGAGGTATTATTTATATTTGTAGCACAAAGTATGCTAGAAATGTTATGCACCTGAATTCAACACAGTCTGTGTGAATGCCCTAACCTTTAAGTATGAGCAACAGTAATAGCACAACTAACTAGGTCACTGTGAAATCTGCACACCTTTTAACACATTTTCTGCACTGACTATGGAATTTCGACTTAAATTTTATTTACACTATGTAGTACTGTTTATTTAATTGTCTAATTGATATTCAAAAGTATTGATGCTAAAATTACCATGCAATGATCAGTGGAAGTGTAGAATTACATGGCAAGATGCTTCTTCTGCAAATACAAATTCCAAAGGTCTAACCATAACTGTAATAATGTTATTTAATGCAAGTAAAATTTTGGTGTCTTCAACCAAAGCATTGCATGCACACACGCACGCACACACACACACACACACATACACACACACACACACACACACACACAGACATTGGTACATCCAGCTTTGATCCTGTCCAGACAGTCACATGAGCTGCCTTTTATCTCCTTGCACATAACGCAGAATAATCAACTGAACGGAACGCTCAGCTACAGGCCAAAATAACCACCAGAATTGAGGAATCTGAAGGGAACACAGAGAAAGCTGCTATTTTTATTTTGCATCAAAAAAGCGTTGATCTTGCATAAAGCTCTCAGCACAAATAAACAAGACTAAATGGAGAGTGAGCAGATTCAGCTTTGATGAATAACTAAAACAGCTCTCAAAATTCATTTCTGGTCTCGTCCCAACTCCACACATCCTCAAAACAAACTCTGAATGAGTGTTTTAAACCTCATTAAAACATGCGCCTATAAAGCAACACACTCATGGCATGTAATATAAATCACAGGACCACATTCTACATCACCTCTCTCATATCTGGTGTATTAAGTGAAAAGGCAGCATCCCGAGTAATAAATACGGGTGTGGACGGTGGAAGACATGCAATGCTTAAAGGGTTTTTGATGTGTACACCGGATTGGACTCCAGCAGTCAAATTTACAGAACGCTGAGAAACATGACGCTAAACAGGATATCAGTATCTATAACACTCGGAGGGAGACATCAGAGCTCAACGCTCCCTCATACTGTCCTTTCCTAATGCTCGTATAAACAGCATTTTCAACCGATAACGATCAAATTACACTCCTGCAGGCTGAGGGAGAGCAAAACAGGAGGAGACAACAAGAGATTGAGTCCATCTCACACAAACAAAATCAGTTCAAAGGGAGAGTTCACCACAAAACAAGAATTTTGTCATCATTCACTCAAAATTCACTTTTAAAAGCTACAGTTCCATGATAGCATAGAGAAGAGTGACTGCTACATTTTAAAAATGTCATCTTTTATGTCCCATTTAAGAAAGAAAGCCATACAGGTTTGGAGTGATATGAGGGTGAGTAAATACTGACTGAAACGATCCTTTAAAACAAAGTCACAGATTAGTTTATGACCCTGAAGAGAGAGGATAATGTTGTACAAAAGGGCCCGTGTCAGTTTTGATCAACTAGAGCGAAAGGACCGTAATTTAAACGCCATGATGAGTTCATCCACTGAGAGAGAGACAGAAACAACACGAGCTATCAAAACAGTAGTAAAGGTCACTGCCATCTCAGACAAAACAGCGGTTGGCATACAAAACACAGAGAGGCCTTGACCGTCAATCGCGAGTAGTTACAAACACGCTGCAGGAAAAACTCACTGAAAAGGATCAAAAGAAAAACAAGTCTGTCCATTGTGTTTACATTGCAAGAAAGTGTCATGACTCATCTATTCCAATCTCATTTCTGCTATTTTCCATTAAAACTTCCTCCGCCTTCTTTACCACATAATAAAGATGCAAATGAGCCTCCCAAAACAACTATTTGATGCCGACAGTATTATAATACTGATTCTAAAATAGGTCTAATATCAGTGTAAACAGTTTAAGAACATACAGTATTTGATTAATTTAACGTCAAATGAAAACAAACTCAAGAGCCTAAATAAAAGCATACAGTGAAGTCACATGTTAAAGAAAAAATGAGTGTGTTCACCAGACTCACAGCAAGGCAGGATAACCATCTACAGTATAGAAAGCACTCAGCACACCTACACAGCCATAAACGAAAGTTCACTTCAGTTTCTGGGAAACAGATCAAATAAAATGCACACTTTATGGGTAATATAGAGGCATGAGAGCTCCGAGATCTTTGCCATTACTGAGAGAGATGTGTCACCAAACTATGAGAGGTATCAGGGGAGAGAGATTGTTTAGAGTGTGTGTGGGTTTTAAGGTTTTCTGTGAATCTGCGCAGTTATTTTTGAAAATACCTGAAGTGCTTTGAGATCTGAGATTGGACATTTCTTAAAATAAATACAAATTAAATAAAACATGAAATGAAGTAAAATGAAATAAAACTAAAACTAGATTATCTATATAGTATAATAAAGATTTAAATGAAACAAAATTAGCATTGATGTATTTTAGTGTGTCCCCCTCTGTAGTTTTTAATATCTGTCGCTTTTTCCATATTCCTCTGATCTACATCTGCAACAGCAACAGGTGACATCCGGTAGTCATGGAAACAGCACAGTGGCTTCCTAAAATCATGGGAGAGAGGAAACAGAGAAAGTAAGACAGACAGATAGAAAGTAACGATCTACTGCAGATTGACTGCGGCGCCATCTGAACTGACCCACAGGGCAAAGAATCAGAGAAATCTCAGCAGAAGTGCTCAAGTCTTATCTGAGCACAGCAGAGAGTGCATCAAAAGCTCACGCAGGGTACAAAAGGCTGATCCGGGGTCAGCGGGAGGAAATCTATCCCGCAGCACAGCGTCTGAAGTCTTCCCACGTAATTAGATCGCTTGGGTTACCGGTCGTAATTTATGAAGTCACATATGAGACGCGGGAGCTTTGAGGTGAAAAAAGTGGGGCAGAGATCATGCCCTGATAAAAACAAATCTATCCCGTTCAATTTGATGGACTGACAGGCCGTGTATTCAACAAAATGAGCAGAGAACAGGTGCGAAAATCAACTGAATAACAGCTGCGGCAAATTTCTCAGGTTTAAACAGATTTTTGCACAAAAAAATGAAAACTGTCACAGTTTACACGTTCAAACTCCAAAAGAAGTATCATAAAAGGAGTCCAGGCTACTCTTAAGTCGCTATATTATATAGCCTCTGATGAAAAGAATAAAAAAATATATATTTTACTATATATCTTAATACTATAAAAGCCTACTGTATCATATGTGATACACATATTTCCTTTGCTGAAAACTTGTAGGTTTACTTCATTATCCATGTATTAAATTTTTAATTAAAAATAATTTTACAATTTATCATATATGATACAACAGGAGGAACGATTGTTTATTCATCTCTCAATTATCATTGTATTGCATTACCCAACAAAAAAAATGGTCTGCTATACTGTTAAAGATAAAGATCTCATTTATTACTTTTAGGGCATATAAATATCAGCAAATGACATACTGTATCTTTGCTCAGTTCGGGCCTTTGAAATTATGGGGCCAGTATTAAGGCATTTTTCCCTCTGAGTATGAGCTCCATAGTCTCCTATATAGAGATCGACTGATATATCGGTTTACCGATGTTTTTCCCGATATTTAAGCTTTTTACCATAATCGGTTATCGGTTTTGTAAAAAATTAATATCGGTTTTGAATTTTTTTTTTTTTTTTGTCACATACATAATTATACAGAGTATAACCAGCAGTGAAATTTTGTTCTCTGCATTTGACCCATCCAATTACACACACACACACACACACACCCGGAGCACTGTTCACTCAGGAGAAGCTCCAGCACGACCACCTTGCATGTAACTTTATACAAGATTAACTTGCTTGAAACACGCTGAATTATATTAACATTTACTATAGAACCATTATTTCGCCAATAAACATCTAAATAAATACATCTCTATCGAAATTAATTATTTATTTTCTCCACAAGTGATCGCAGTTTGAGTATAGTTCTGTGTAAATGCATAGATAAACCGCGCTGTCAGCAGTTATTTCATAATCTAGAATGACAAAAACATTTTAATAATTCTGACAAAACATGCCAGTTAAGAAATGCAATAAAATACGATGTTTTGTTTGTTATAGCTTATTTCAATATCCCAGAGAATATTATTCAGTGAATTAACATTATCCAGTGCATTATTATTCACTCTTCAGCCTATTAAACAGCTTATAAACCTAAAACTGTAGTTTTTAAAATGAAATTGATATTTTGTTTGAGTTTTCCCTCTTTTCCTTAGGTTTTAAATAAGCCTGTAAGCGCCGTGCACGTTTTACTTTGACTTTAATATCAGCAGCAATTCGGCGTCAAGCAGTGTTTAAAATAAAAATCAGCAAATACTGTGGAACCAAATAAATGAGAAACGAATGTTTTTTTTTTTTCAACATTATCACTTAGATCAGGGGTAATAGATCGTATTCACCTCTCTACGTATTCTGTGTTTAGGAGGAGAAATACGGTTCTCATGGCGCTGTGTGAATACAGACTGAACCGCTGTATGAGAACATGATACACAAACTACTGCTCTCGCTGGATAACAGAAGCCAGTGTCACACTAGTACACACACGTTTGGATGGGCAAGTTTTGTAATCATGGTAAAGCTGATTGCAGTGACATGATCGTGCATTAGGCGCGCGCTGTGTCCGTTATAAATGATGCGCAAACGAACCGTGTATGTGTGCTCTCGATCACTCATATTTCTGCTTGAATACAGCTCAGTATATAGTTGAATACAGCGACGTGAATAGTGAATAATAATAAAACACTATTTTATGTATTATTATTAAATTAATGCAACATAAAGATACATCACAACAAGCCTTTTTAATTATTTATTTAATGTGTATTTTATCATTTATTTACTGTTCACTTGGTAGATCTCGGTGAGTTTTCTCCTTGACTTAGATTAATGTCAGACTCAGAAGTCAACAGTTTAAAACGGGCGCTTTTACATTTCGTTTTGAAACTCTTCCGCATCTTGTCTTGTCTGTCACCTCACTATTCTTGTCAGTTATCTCTCTTCACGTGATAAGTTAAATCTGATCTGTGATGTAGAGGTCTCCGCGGGACTATTTTAGGTTTTATTCCGCTCCCGCGATATATTCTGTTTGTTCACATTTCTGCTGAAAGAAAGAGAGCTAGGCTAACAAATAAAAGTTTAGTCTGCACAAAAGTGTATTTATTTTATTCGTCTTGTCAAGAGTCTTGAATTTATTGACTGATAAATGTCAATAACATTTTGCTGCCAACACGGAATAAAGTTTCACAGAGAGGAAAAAAGTTATATAAAAATTGTAATCCCTATTATAATTTGTTTTGTCAGGATATAATTCGTTTATGCTAACATTTAGCCTACAACACAATAGGAAAAAAATGAAGGTTTAGCCTAATAGCTATTTTATTAGTCTTGTCAAAACACTAAATTCATTTAACATCTTGCTGTTAACACAGTGAAAAGTGCAGCAGAGAAAAAATAAATAAATTCGACACAGTCTGTCATTTAAAATGATAGGATAAGCATAATACAAAAAAAAGGGAAAGAATTGCACGTCCTTCAAGGACAGCGGCGTAAGATATCTGGTCGGGACAGCCGCGGCAATGCAGACCTAGACTGCTGTGATGCACGACTCTCGTTCGTTCGGTGCACTGCATTTAGCAGCCGCGTTCAGTTTTAATTGTAGTGTCCTCTATCTGAACAAATGTATTTTTATTACTATAAAAACAATCTAAATGAAGGTGGGGGATGGTGCCACGGTGAGCAAGTAATGTAATAGTGTTGCGGCTTAACACCAGTATAACCGTCGTCACGTCTATCGCGGCAAGCCTACTTCACTCTGTTATTTATTTACTTTATAACAGTAAATAAATATCGGTTCTGAATATCGGTTATCGGTTACATAAACTTATAAATATCGGTATCGGTATCGGTTATAAAAAAATCAATATCGGTCGATCACTACTCCTATATCATACTATATGAGCCATAAAAGTCTTATGTATCAAATATCACAACATGCATGCAAATTGTCGCTTAAAGGTTCAATACACAATTCCCAAAAAAGGACTATTATTTCATGTAAGGCTTTACAAGGTTAACTCTAATTTTTGCACATATTCAAACTTGACGCATCAAGAATGACTCGAACAATAATGATACATCCTATTTAACATACTTAAACCCAAATGAGATTTGAGAGAGATTTTCAGAATATAGAGCTCAAGTCATATATGGACCACTTGCTGCTTTGAAAGCAAAGTAAATGAGGACTGAAGTTTGATTTCAGGTGACTAGATGGCTGGGGTGTAAGAGCAACTTACAGGGGTCTTGTCAAGATGATAGGCTTACGCTGCTGTATTTCTGACTCACTAGTGCAAAGAGCTCCTCCAGAACATGCAGTAAACAGCAGGGAGGAGAACATCGACCAGAGCGAGTGATATAACAGGAGCTGCAGTGCATGCTGGACTGCCAGTGAAAAGTGAATCGGAAGCTCGACAGGGGTTAAATTAAAAGAGTGGATATTCTTTAAAAAGTTGTGAAACTCCCCTCCCCCCATTAAACCTTTCCATGGAGAACCATCCATGGTTCAAAAATACCATATGCTGCAGTAAAGCTACACCACCTCCCTCCCTCTTGAAAACCTCTATCGCACTCGTTCTTACCTTTGCAGGATGGGTATGAAGCAGCAAAACAACCAGCAGGACTTTCCAGGAGAAGGATCTTGTGAGGAATGAGGCTCCCACCTCTGAGGTCACACTCTCACACCTTTGTTTACATGTAGTTTTTCATTCTCAAAGATCTGACAGGGCCACACAACATTCCAGTGATGTTTCTGAGCACACACACTCACACACGCTCATCTGTGCACATACTCGATCACACTGTCATGTCTAGTCATGTCACAGCTTTGGAAAGAAACTGAAAGATAAGTATTCTGCATGTATGTATTTGTGAGCTGAAATATGTGAACGTGTAGTGACAGTGAGACTTCACTGTGTGTTGAAGTTATCTGTCTATTTAGATTAGTCTGAAATTCATAATGAGGGTGGAGTTGTAGACGCAGGAAGTAGTAATGATGGAGAACAGTTGAAAAAGAGCAGAATGGGCTGAGCCTCTTACACAAATACACACACACACACACACACACACACACACACACGCACACACACGCACACTCTCTGAGCTGATGGCTGTCTTTTCCAGTGGATTAAATGCGACATGTTTAATTGCTTGTTAACAAATGTTTACTGTGCCGTATTGAACTGCACCCATTTCCTGCCAAAAATAGGGCCAGAGATCCTGCCAGACCTACAGCAGTTTGCAGAGAGAGAAAAAATTATGTACCCATGCTTTTTACATTTAATAATAAATAAATGTATGACTGTAATATTCTAAAAGTGCAGAGAAAAATCTTTTCATTGCTTGCTAAGGCAAACATCAATATTACTATTGCTCATACTTAGAGCCTGCAGGATACCGTAATTATGCAATACTGAAATAAAATGTGCCTTATTAAAAACAATTTTAAGGAACGTAACAGATGTTTTTTTACTATAATTATTCAGCAAGCACAAAACATTTAACAAAAAAAACTATTTCATACAAATCCTGTTCTTTTGGACTTTCTATTTATCAAAGATCCTAAAAAAAAAATTACAGTTTCCACAAAAATACAGCAGCACAACTGTTTTCAACATTTGATAATATGAAATGTTTCTTGAGCACCAAATCAGCATATTATAATTAATTCTAAAGGATTCTAAAGAGTGGAGTAATAATGATGCTGAAAATTCAGCTTTGCCATCACAGGAATAAATAACTGTACTTTTTAAAATATATTCAACATTTTAAATTGCAAAGACTATTTCACAAAAATTACTGTTTTTCTGTATTAAAAATTAAATTTAAATTAAAACTAAAAATGTAAAAATTAAAGAAAAATAGATTTGATCAGACTTGTGATTTTCACATGGCAAATCATGAAAAGGGTGAAAAATGTGACAAATTCCATAGAGTTACATTGAAGTAGGGACGTATAGAGACTAGAATATCACAGGGCATTTGTGCTCGTTTCATTTGGGACAGTAAATAAAGTCCTAGTAATCGTATAGCATTAAAAAACCCAACCAAAAACCCAATCGCAACCAACCACTAAATAAATCACTGTGAAGAGTTAAAATATTCCTTTCCTCAACATACTGAAGTGTACTTACAATTTCAGCTTTGTTCTTATCACTAACACTAGAATGAGCAATAGTAATAGTGATGCCTTATCAAACATCTCAACTCAAGAATTCGGCTTAAAATCCCAATAGCCAAAAAACTTGTAGTGACATTAACATAAATTGGCACAAAAAATGAGCTTGTGTAGCCTACAGACAGTCATAAAGCAGGCGTGTACGAGCGAGAGCGCTACATCAGCAGGGGTAAGTTAGGTTATGCTTGCAGCCAAGGGTTCAGCATCATGTCTGGTACAATCTTGTTTCATTTTCTGTGCTGTTCGTCTTTGACTCACTCTCAGATATTAAAAGCCACAGAACAATATCAGAGCTGTCAATCACCGAACATCTTAAAGGGCCTGCTGCCCGACGTCTACAAGCACAAGGATTCAAATCAGTCTATGAGTCTGTCAGTCTCTCAGTTCTCATGGGCGGCACCGGCACCATATGCTATTTAATATACCCTTTCGTATCCAGAATTGCCATGTATGTCTCCCTATGTGCCCACAGGAATCATAAACAATTATGAAATATTGAATTCACAGTAGCTTTCCCATTTGTCTCAAACTGCAGATCTCCCAGGCAACCAGCATCGACAAGTGCTGTGGGGTCTGAGTGCTGTCAGAAGAGTGATGTTCGATTGGTGTTACATTAGAAACCAGAACTAAAGTACGTGTGTGTGTGTGTGTGTGTGTGTGTGTGTGTGTGTGTGTGTGTGTGTGCATGTGTGTGCATGTGTGTGTGAGTGTGCGTGTGTGAGTGGTGTGTTTATGTATACAGTTGTAATTGCACATATATTTGTGTGTGTGTGTTTATGGGTGGACAATAAAAACAAAATTTTTTATCTAACCACTCAACACACAGGACTGTGATCTCTGAATGCATGTGGGTGGCTGCACTACAGAGAACACACACACACACACACACACACACACAGATCCTCTAATCAAACTCTCTTTAATGGAATGATGGTGTTTAATTATGCCACGGAGCCCCGTCAGCACACTGAGTCATAAAGTCGAGTAGAGCGCACAATAATGCCTGGATGAGTGCATGGGCACACACCAAAACACTCCATTAATACGGTGACCAGCATAAGTGGCCATCGGGTCAGTTTATAGTTCTTAGACATTTGAAGAACTCTATGAGGCAGTACAGAAGAAGACACTCTAGACAATCCACCTTTCAATTAAGAGAAACAATCAACTGATATAGGCAATATCAATTCTCATTCTAGACTAGTGGACCAATAATTATTTTTAAATAAAATGTGTTTTTCAATTTGGGACATGATTTATTGATGATTAGTGGAAAAGTTTTAGGATTAAAAAAATAAATAAAAATTATTATATTGATAATAATAAATAAATAAAATAAATACACCAAAAATGGCTGACAACACACAGAAGAAATATTTAAGATTCTGCACTATTTATAAAGAACCAATTAAATGTCCTCTACCATTCGAAAGTTTTGGGTTGGTAAGACATTTTAATGTTTTTGAAGGAGTCTCTTTTGCTCACCAAGGCTAAACGTATTTGATGAAGAAGTAAAAAACAATGATAATGTAATATTAAAACAATTTAAATTAAATGTTTTATATTTTAATATATTTTAAAATGCCATTTATCACAGGAGATGGTAAAACTGAATTTTCACATGATTCTTCAGAAATCAAGAAATCATTTTGAAATAATATTAATTTTTTGTTGAAACTGTGATACATTTTTCTTTATTCTTTGGTGAATATAAAGTTGAAAAGAACAGCATTTATTTGATTTTTTTGTAACAATGTACAAATCTTTACTGACACGATGAATTTAATGCAAAAGCAGTAATTTCTTAAATAAAAATGATATTAACTGTATGGTACTGTAGTGTAATTAAATATGTAACATCAAATACATTCTGTAAAATATACATAAATAAAAATGGTAATACTTTCGCATAGGGACCAATTCTCACTATTAACTAGTTGCTTATTAGCATGCCTATTATTAACCTATTGGCTGTTTATTAGTACTTATAAAGCACATTACCATATTCTACATCCCTAATCCAACCCAATACCTAAACTTAACAACTACCTACTATTAATAAGCAGCAAATCAGGATTTTATTCATAGTTTATGCTTTGTTAATGGCAATAATTGTACCTTAAAGAAAGTGTGACCTAAACTCTGACTTTTCAATATTACATTTACAATGTAACTAAATTTCTTCTGCTTATAATTTTAATACTATAAATTCTTATACTTTTTTTATTGTTTCTTCATTTAAGTAGATGTGCTTTCTTGTCTGGAAATAGCCGCCCAAGGGCGCTACCAAGATGCCCACAGACTGGACTGATGCTGTCATTAAGTGACGTCAGAATGGTCATATTTACTGGTTGAATGCACAAGGACGCTACCACAATGTTGTAATTGCTAGTGGGAAACCCAGTATTTTCTTTGAACCCTTAAGTTCAGTGTCGGGGCAGTCATTAAAAGAATCATCATGGAAGCGACTGTAATTGTTACTATATCATAACTTATAACTAAATTCCTTTAGTAGTTTGTTCTCATTCATTCAGTCACTCCAAAATTACTAAATGCATCGATTGTATTCCGATCAAAATTAATTATTCCAATCCATCCCTATTTACGATTTCTAAAGTCATAAGTAGAAGCTTGCAAAGAAAATCAACTATTAAATATTAGAAATATTCTAATATTGAATTCTGCCATCACCGATGAAATCACCGCTTAACCCCCACCCAACTGAAAAGTCAAGGATGCAGGTTATTATGCCTGGGACCAAAAAGAGAACAACTTGACTGTATCTCACAGCTGAAAGGTCTCTTCGCTTCGCAGCACTGCAATCTCACACATCTCGCTCCACAGTTACAAAACACCACATCAATAACGCTTGCACCAAGCGCAGCTAAAAATACACCACCTTTGGTAACCCAAAGCTATGAGAACTTGTCTTCTCCAAACTCTCATCATGCCTCTGTCTATCTCTCCATCTCTCTCGCACCTACTGTAGGGAAACGACAGAACTTCCTTTCATCACTTATGAACGCATGGCATCAAAGAAACTACAATGTGCTCCTCACTCAAAACTAGTTGCCAAGGCAACAATACAACAGACCTTATAAAGCTTATAAATAGTGAGGAGGAGTAAGATGAAAAAAAAGGAAGATGGGGTGATCGAAAGCATGAAAATGTGTGATCTATTCCTGGAGCTGCAGAGAGAGGACTTCAATGCCTTTATTGTGATTTTGACTCTGATCCGCGACTTCAATCGCAACAGCGCTTGGAATTCATGTCTTGGACTCTAAAAGGTGATACTAACATGTGATTCCTGTGATGGCCCTCTTTTCTTTTTCATATGCCAGCAGAATTAAATAAAAGTAATGAATCGACTGAACGTACTGTGAGATCTCGATGTTGATAACCCAAAAATCTGCTTCTGTTCAAGGCAAATAATCTCAGAACTTAACACCACCGGATGAAACAAGCTCAAAATCCCCACAAAATGCCACCATTACAAAGTCCTGTGACAGTGGGACACAGGACACGTTCATTAGGGCAGACCATCAGGGAGCCGCCATCAAAGAGAAGAGCAGAGGACCCCTCTATTTGAAAAGCCCCCAGTTAGACTGGAGGGTGACTGAGATGAAAAGGTGCTTTTCACAGTAGAGACCTGGCAAACAGAGATACAAACGCCCCTGTAGCGCCAAAAGGGTTTTGTATGCTGCAGCAACATTTCCTTCGCTATCCATCACCGTTTGCCTTCTTTAAGAGATCGCTTGTCTCGTACAGAGGGAATGGTGTGTAATGTGGCCAGGGAGAGTCGTATTACTCACAAGCCAAATGAGGCTTTGGTAAAGGGTTGCCAGGTCCTCCTGTCACACATCCACAGGTGGGGAGATTTCGGGAGCGATAGAGATGAAGGTAATGACACCCGTTGGGATCTATACGAGTGATTGAGTTGAATAAATGGTAGAAAAGTTGGACAGCTTAGCCCCACAGCTAAATTCAAAATTAACTTTTTGTCACGCCTGTCAATGGGGAGTGAATTTACCAGCAATAAATCTTTCTTACCAGCCATAAAAAGCACTGCAAAAAAAAAAAAAAAAATTCCTTGGGGCCAGAACAAAATACATATTTTCTACCAGCCATAAAAAGTACTGTACATTGTTTTGTGAATTTTACAATATATATATATATATATATACACAGTATATATATACACATATATATATATACACACTCACTGCCCTTATTAGGTACACCTTACTAGTACCGGGTTGGACCCCTTTTACCTTCAGAACTGCTTAATTCTTCGTGGCATAGATTCAACAAGGTTTTGGAAACATTCCTCAGAGATTTTGGTCCATATTGACATGATAGCATCACGCAGTTGCTGCAGAATTGTCGGCTCCACATCCATGATGTGAATCTCCCGTTCCACCACATCCCAAAAATACTCTATTGGATTGAGATCTGGTGACTGTGGAGGCCATTTGAGTAAAGTGAACTCATTGTCATGTTCAAGAAACCAGTCTGAGATGATTTGAGCTTTGTGACATGGTGCATTATCCTGCTGGAAGTAGCATCAGAAGATAGGTACACTGTAGTCATAAAGGGATGGACATGGTCAGCAACAATACTCAGGTAGGCTGTGGTGTTTAAACGATGCTGGATTGATACTAAGGGGCCCAAGGTGTGCCCAAGGTGTGCCAAATATCTCCCACACCATTACACCACCACCGCCAGCCTGAACCGTTGATACAAGGCAGGATAGATCCATGCTTTCATGTTCTTTACGCCAAATTCTTACTCTACCGTCTGAATGTCGCAGCAGAAACCGAGACTCATCAGATCAGGCAACGTTTTTCAAATCTTCCATTGTCCAATTTTGGTGAGCCTGTGCGAATTGTAGCCTCCGTTTCCTGTTCTTATCTGACAGGAGCGGCACCCGGTGTGGTCTTCTGCTGCTGTAGCCCATCTGCTTCAGGGTTTGACGTGTTGTGCGTTCAGAGATGATATTCTGCATACCTTAGTTGTAACGAGTGGTTATTTAAGTAACTGTTGCCTCTTCTATCATCTCTAACCAGTCTGCCCATTCTCCTCTGACATCAACAAGGCATTTTCGTCCACACAACTGCCGCTCACTGGATATTTTCTCTTTTTCGGACCATTCTCTATAAACCCTAGAGATGGTTGTGCGTGAAAATCACAGTAGATCAGCAGTTTTTGAAATACTCAGACCAGCCCGTCTGGTACCAACAAACATTCCACGTTCAAAGTCACTTAAAACCCCTTTCTTCCCCGTTCTGATGCTTGGTTTGAACTTCAGCAAGTCGTCTTCACCACATCTAGATGCCTAAATGCATTGAGTTGCTGCCATGTGATTGGCTGATTAACAATTTATGTTACCAAGCAATTCAACAGGTGTACCTATAAAGTGTGTATATATATATATATATATATATATAAAATATACAATAAACAATATACTATATATATATATAGTATATATATATACAATATACATACATATGTACAATATATTATATATATACTTTTCTCTTTGGCTCTCAACGGAGGCGGCCGCTTTCTCTCCCCGTCCTCACCCTTATCTTCCCTGCTTTGCTCCCTTGTCTCGTGAGAGACTCTCTCTGCACTGCTCTCCAAACTAAAATATTATGGATTAACTGGTCTCTTAATGCAATTGACACTATCGAAACTTGGGTTTCGGGGAACCTGACTGCCCTGACGGAACGTTCGCAGCCGGCTATACGATGGCGCGTGGGAGAGGTGGCGAATCGTGTGTCTTGCGGCTCTTTCCGTGGAGGACATTGATATCTACCTATTCGGAACCATGATAACAGGTATTTTGATGATTGGATTAGGCTTTGCCCTGGGTTATCGAAGAATTCAGAAAACGGGAACAGCTGTCCAAAGCCCCACAAGGCTGCCCGTATGATTGAAGCTGTGGGAAGAGCGGTCAGCATTGAGACTATAATCGCAATATGGATTCTACCAAGGAGAAGTTCACGGCTTTACAAAGGGAAATTGATTAAAATGGAGACCAAAATGGACAGAGAGTAGCCTGCAAAAATTGGAATGTTTACTCGCCCCAATGACAAAACAATCTTATCTTTTTCTGGCTCCCCTACAGTGGCCTTGGCAAGGCTGTTGCTGGAATCTACCCCGGTAGTGCAATGCAGTGAGACGCTCTTGCGTTCCTCCCCCACCCTACAGACATTACAGACATTACAGACATTGCCCCCCCCCCCCCCCGACCATTCGCCTCTGTTCGCTTCGATCCGCTGGCCCGGTCAAGCGGGTCTGACCAGCGCCGGATCAGTGGCTGCGGGACCAGATGGCTGCTTGCTGGGCCGGATTCACTTCCCCTGTGGCTATGTCGTGTATGTGCTTTTGTGTTGCTGAGGTGTTTTTCCTGTTCTCACACTATACTCCCCAAGGAGCATAGTCTGGGGGTTATTTTTTTCTCCTCACTTTCCTCATGTAATGCTGTATTTTTCTTCAATTCTACTTGCATTTCACTACTGATTATACTTGTATGATTGTGTATGTGACGAATAATAAAGAACCTTGAACCTTGATATATATATATATATACCTGAATTATTATTTAACAAATTATTCCTTGCATATTAGTGACAAATAATTGTGCAAGTGCAAGTAACTGTGTCACTCACTGCAGAGATGTACCTGTAGAGATGTAACTGTGCCTGTCGCAAAAATGTCAAGACACGTCATTATTTTTTTTCTCATATTGATTTGATTAACAAGAGTTATTTCACATCTGGAGGAAAAATTACATATTTAGTCCTCCATGATAAACTACCAATGGAATTTATTATTTTTTAAGTAAAGTCATGGCCAAAAATATCAGCACCCTTGGTAAATATGATCAAAGAAGGCTGTGAAAATGAATCTAGAATAATTTCTAATCTAGAAATTAATTTCACTTAATCTGTGAAAAGAGCTAGAGCAGTGAAAATTTCCATTTCCACCATCAGGGAAATAATTAAGAATTTCCAATCAACATAAAATTTTGAGAAACTGCCTGGAAGATGACGTGTGTCTATATCGTCCTAATACACGATGAGGAGGAGAGTTTGAGTGGCTAAAGACTCTCCAAGGACCCCAGCTGTAGAATTGCAGAAAATAGTTGAGTCTAGGGGTCAGAAAACCTTAACAGCACCTACATCACCACATGTTGTTTGGGAGGGTTTCAAGAAAAATGGCTCCTAGCTCATCCAAAAACAAACTCCAGTATATTCAGTTGTCAGACACGACTGGAACTTCAAATGGGACTGGTTTCTATGGTCAGATGAAACAAAAACATTTGCTTTTTAGCAGCAAACACTCAAGATGGGTTTGGTGAACATGTGGATAAAAATTACCCCATGTGTACAATGAAATATACTGCTGTATTTTTGATGTTGTGGACCTATATTTCTGCTGGAGGTCCTGGACATCTTGTTTAGACGCATGGCATCATGGATTATATCAAATACCAACAGATAAAAAATCAATAAGTGACTGACTCTGTTAGAAATCTTATAATGGGCCATGTTTGGATCTTTCAACCGTACAATAATACAAACACAAACCTCGAAAACAACACAAAAATGGGTCACTGAGTACAAAACCAAGCTTCTGTTTTGGCCATTCCAGTCCTCTGACCTGAACCCTGTAGAAGATGAGTGAAGTGAACTGAAGAGAAGAAGCACAACATGGAGCTGTGAATATAAAGGGTCTGGAGTGACTCTGGATGAAGGAATGATCTCTGATCTCTTGTCAGGTGTTCTCTAACCTCATCAGGCATTATAGGAGAACATTTAGAGATGTTAAACTGGCAAATGGAGGTTTCAAAAAGTATTGAATAAAAGGGTGCCGTTAATTGTGGCCACTGTGTATTAGAGAAAAACATTTATTTCATAATAATATTTCCCCCCCCCCATTTTAAATTCTTATTATCCAATGAAAGGTTAGATTTTTTGAATCTTTAAATAAAAGATCAAAAGGATTAACAATGCAGATTAATGTTCACAGCCTTCATTGATCATATTTACCAAGGGGGTCTGATATTTTTAGCCATGACTGTATATGTTTATTGGTCAACTCACAAATAACTGTTTTATTTACTTGCCAACTACAACTTTTTTACGTAGTTTAATTTTGGATGCTGCCTGACTGAATGAGCAAAGTAAAAAAAGAGGGAGGGGGGGACTTTTAACAAAGGTAGATATTGCAACATCCCCCCAATGTTACCGACCGTATCTAAACTAAAAACAGCAAACTTGACAAAAGTGAATAAGCAGTAACTCTTCTAATTAGATTCTCTCTCTCCCTCCTCGCTACTTTTCCCCATTTTCCCTGAACACATGCTTCAGGGGATCAGGGTGCCAGACAAGCATGTGCGCAGCATTAGTACAAACCAACAGAATGCGAAGTACACCATTGTCACCATGACTACCCCACCTCAGCACCAGGAATGACATCGCCATGGAAACAGCATCAACTGCCCACTCGGCCAGCAGTGCCGTAGGTGGATGCTGAGGAAATGACAGGCAGGAAGTGGTGGCCTTGGCAATGAAACCGCCCGTGCCAAAACACTGACGTCTGCTGAGATGGTGCATTTACAGCAGGCCTCTATGTGTGCAACAATTCAGACCGAGAACATTCCCAAATGCCGTTTCATGCAGTGCCGAGTATCTGAGCGGCACTTTAAAACACTGTTCAAGCCATTAAAAGGTGGTTTGATGAGTAATTTAGTCACACTTTTACAGTAGTGCTGCTAAAAGCAGCAGGAATCACTCTGTTGTTGGCACAAGCACTCTGAGCCAATCAAGAGAGAGGCCTCCTGCTGAAATTAACATGTCTGTATGAGAAACGTAAGGGGGGTCGGGTTGTTTTATCCAGCTTGTGATCTCATTGGCTGAAATGCCAATAGAAACAGTATCCCTGTGAACAGAGAGCGAATGTATCCCAAAGCTACCATTATTTGTTCACTCAGACACTCGACACATTTACACCTCCATATTCTTACTGCATGTCAGCAGTTTTCTCAAATCGTGTCTTTTTTTATTTGCCATAAGGGATTATATTTGAGAAATCTCATCCTCTAGACAACAAGAGGAAATCAAATGCTAAAGAAAGGACAGTCGTACCAGTGAGGCCGTAGTCTTCGGCGGATCCGATGGAGCAGTTGGCGGGGCTGATGGGGGGGCTGGCAGGGGGGCTGGTGCTGAAACTGGCGTAACCGAGTGATGAACTGACCTCTGAAGGATCACCGCTGTGGTTCTGCAGGGGTTTCTGGATGTCCTGGGAGGAGGACAGTGAGGTCCGTTGCTTTGGCTATGACAGAAAAGAGTGTAATGTTAGCATCAGTCACTTAAAAAGGAGACTTTTATTAGCCTATTTTAAATTAGCTGAGTTTCCTGCAACAGATCCTTATGTAATTCTATCTAAATTGTAATGTAGAATTTACACCTCAATAAAATGATGAAATTGAAGGCCTTTTGTGAGGCACCGTAGCCCACCTGGAAAGCAATGATGTGCAACATAACCAATAACTGGCTGCTGGAGTCACTAGAAAAGAGTGGCATCACATTTCTGGACTGTGAAAATGAACAACAATGCATAAATGTGCAGAAAATTAAGAGCAGCAGATTGAGGGTGCTCATATTTCACTGAGCAATGTTCATGTCTAAGATTCACAAGAATTTTATCAAACTTGTTTTAAAACTAAACTAAAATGGAAACCCATTTCTAACTTAGGTAGGTAAATGTGATAAAACTTAAAATATATAAATTCACACTATGAGATACAATGTCACATTGTGAGATTTGAGATGGGATGTTGAAGTTATTAGTAATAGTTGCAATTGAGAGATATAGCATCACATTTTGAGGTACTGAAAGACTTAATTACGAGAAATAGTCGTCAAAGTGAGAAATATGTAATTATATTGTGAGATAAATTCACAATTTCAAGAAATAGTCGCAAATTGTGAGAAAGTTACAATTACGAGAAATAGTTGTAGTTGTGAGAAAGTCGCAAATAAAAAAAATCAAATGTATTATTTCTTTATTTTTGTTTATTTATTTGTTAAATTTATTTATTTATTGTTTTCATAAATTACTTGAAAATTATCGTAACCCCTTTTTTTGCCCATGGTGCCCATACAAAACTCACAGAAACAATGCGAAATTGAGGTGGATTTGTTTCTACACATTTTCTAAGGTGTTCTGTCTGGTTGATAGCCTTTTGCTGTGCACATGCTAGATGACCCGTATAGTAGATTACTGGCTCAAATCAATAGATCCCACCCTCAAGTCTGTATGATATTCTGAGGCATTCCTTCACTAACAATCTCTGGAAAGACATCTGACAAAAATCAAATGCACTACGCAACAGAGTTTGTCTGCAGGAGAGAATAAAGTTTTGAAAAAGCCTGCAAGTAGGAGGTGGAATGGATGTGAGATACATATTGCTCAGCGAGAGGGAGAGACAGAGCGAGACAGGGAGAGAAAACAACAACGCGAGATGACTAGAGTGTAGAGTCAAGCAGTTGAATAACCACAGGAAGCCTTACATAAGCATCATCTTCACTTCCTGTTGCATCACAGGTGTCCAAAATGTCAAATAATTCATTTGCATGAGAAAAATTTATCTAATTTAAGTGACTTAATTTTACACATGCACGCACTTTGCAGAAACCTGGTACCACTTGAAAACAGATGAAAAAAGAATACTAAAATACTGAAAGGAGAACATTTAAGAGAAATTGAAAAACATGGTTTTGTAGAAAAAGCAAAGAAGACTGAAGTAAACAAACGGGTGAAATCAGGTATAATTGTTGTCGATGCTATAAAAACCAACTTTCATATGTAATAAATCAGTTTCAATCAAAAGCTCTTTACCATACATGCTTCATCCACCCTTAAATCAAGTTTCTTTCTTCTGTCTATGTCTAATACTGTATAATATGACTGCTGCTTACCAATCTTACGGCCTCCGGCCAATTTATAACTCATCACCTCCCTGGCAGCTGTTTCCTTTGACAATTTGACCATTTTCAAAGATGTTTTTGGCCTCATGCTCACTCAGACTAGCTCAGTATCGAATAACTTATCTTTATTCTTACCTCTCGGTGTGGTTAAATATTCAGATATGGGGGGAAAATCAACCTTTTGGAAGGACATGACCTGTGTGTTAATATACAAAATGGATATAAGATCCTATTTAGTCAAAGTTTCTTAACATACTATTATACTTAGTTTCTTCTTTGCTTCTGTTTTATATTTGATTCTGAAATTTTGTTTTGCATTTGCTCCCTCTGCTTGTATTTTGCTCTCCTATTTGTAAATTTTTCTAACTATGTTCTGTTTGATCCTCTTCTGTTTGTATTTGCTCATTTTATGCAAAGTATATCAATAATAATATATATATAAAAAATAAAATAATCATTATTAGACATGTTAGTATTGTTGGTGTTTTAACGCCCTACCGGCTTCCTTTGCTATTTTCATGTGGAACTATTATAAAAAGATCCATTTGAAACCTTTATAAGTTTGCTTTAGTTAAAAACTCTACAATGGATTCAAAGTTGAATCTGTTTACAATTTAAGTAATAGAGTAATATAATTTCCTTAGAGCTTAAATCAGCACAGTTTAGTAAAATATGTGTAAGAAATACTGCACTGGAGGATCTCCATTTAATATTAAGAATCGTGTATGATTCTAGAACGTACTATTCTGCATTGTATAAATATCCGATCCCAGCGATTATTGAAAATATTGATGCTATTATTATTATACCAAGCAGATATTTGACCTGTCTTTGATTTCATGTATACTTTATTTAGAAACCTTACTCACTACCACTGCTTTTCAATGCAGACTTTTCAAAAGCTTCTGTTGGAAAACAGGTTTAAAAAAGACAATTAGGCAATTGTTTTGTTTGACTATGCACATTCGCAACAGTTTTGCACAAATCTGCAAATTTAGGCAGTTTTCATTTTGTTGTCAAACACACCTTAGTGTCAGGAACCGCTGCTAATGAACCTGTTACTCACACACTCGCAGTCTCACACCATGAACTCCTAATGAGTCTGTCATGGCTGACTGTAGTTAAATTAAAAAACAAAACATGCTTGTTCATTAAACACTGTATTAATGCTGTACAGCAGTCTCTCTCTCTCTTTCTCTCTCACACACACACACACACACACACACACACACTCCCCGAGGTGAAGATCAGAGAGGAGGAACAGGATGCACACCTGCTTCACTTACATACACATGCACTTACATACACATGCACTTACATACACATGCACATACATACACATGCACATACATACACATGCACTTACATACACATGCACATACATACACATGTACTTACATACACATGCACTTACATACACATGCACATACATACACATGCACTTACATACACATGCACATACACACACATGCACTTACACACACATGCACATACATACACATGCACATACATACACATGCACATACATACACATGCACTTACATACACATGCACATACATACACATGCACATACATAAACATGCACTTACATACACATGCACATACATACACATGCACTTACATACACATGCACATACATACACATGCACTTACATACACATGCACTTACATACACATGCACATACAAACACATGTACTTACACACACATGCACATACATACACATGCACATGCACTTACATATACATGCACATACATACACATGCACTTACATACACATGCACATACATACACATGCACTTTCATACACATGCACTTTCATACACATGGTTTTGCGTTAGCTCACTAACACTACCATGATTACGCTGGCCCATTATTCGGAGAGCGAGAGCAGAGTGAGAAATTGTGCGCTAATTTATGGATGGTAATTATGATAATTATTCAGTGGGCTCTGGGATCGTGGGGCAATAAATGCCACTAATGCGACTGTTTCACCTCCCAGTGGGGCATTCAGCACATTCAGGAATGCAATACCGTCAATGCATATGCAGATCACATTCAGCTCAAACCTCAGAGCGAGAATTAATAATTCCGGAGATTCATTCAGCGCTGATTTAATATGCTCATCCGGTTTGGGAAATACAATCACATTGAGTGACGCAGACTATTGATCTACGAGGATCTCAGAGTGAATCTCATGACACTTGTCAAGAACGTGTTAAAATACAATTCTCATTACCATAATGTGCAACACAAAATATAATGTAACACTTTATTTTGATAGTACACTGTGGCGAGGGGGGCGTGGTTCAGCGAAGTCTGCAGCGGGAGAAAGACTCAGGAGACAGCGGTAAGTAAGTGGGTCAAGTGCAAAATGAGGAACACCTGTCTCTGATTGCAGTAATTGGCGTGGAGAGACCAAATAAAGCATCCGTGGAACGGGGATTCGTGGAGAGAGACGGAGTGAAGACTTGGGCGCATGGTCTGTGAGAGAGAGACAGCCAGAAAGAATACTGAGAGTGAACACTGAGACAACCGAGAGAGTTGATGTATCGGGGACGCGCAGAGTGCGCACCTGTTTAAGTTTATCTGTAAATAAATTCACCCGAGTCTTCACAAGCCAACCCTGTCCGCTTCCTTCCTTCCTTACGAACTTTGTTACACTGGTGCCAAAACCCGGGAAGGAAGCCGGAACGCCGCTGCCATCATGTCCTCACCAACAGGATCGCCATTTGCGGATGTCATCCAGTCGCTCGTGGGACTCCACCAGGAACATCACAAAGCGCTGATGGACATGAGGGCAGACCAGGAAAGGAGATTCTGTGCCCTCGTCCAGAACCAGCGGGAGGACCGTGAGCTGTTCCGGAGCTGGATGGACCGGGAGGTTCGGGCCGGGGAGAGTCCAACAGCCCCGGCCCCGCCCACCCACATGCCGGTACAGAAGATGGGGCCGCAGGATGACCCGGAGGCATTCCTCGACCTCTTCGAGAAGACCGCGGCGGCATGTGGGTGGCCCCAGACGGACTGGCCAGTGCGCCACATCCCCCTGCTAACCGGGGAGGCGCAGTTGGCGGCGCAGCAGCTGCCAGTCCAGAACCTCCTGGTCTACGACGACCTAAAGCGAGCCATCCTCCAGCGGGTCGGCCGGAGCCCCGAGCAGCACCGCCAGCGCTTCCGTTCGCTGGAGCTGGGGGAAAACGGCCGGCCATTCGTGATGGCTCACCAGCTCCGGGACGCCTGCCGCAGATGGCTGTTGGCCGGGGAAGGCGGCGTCGACCAAATCATCGACCGGGTGGTGCTGGAGCAATTTATTGCGCGGCTCCCTAAGAAGACCGCGCAGTGGGTCCAGTGCCACCGCCCGGCGTCGCTGGACCTGGCCATCCAACTCGCTGAGGACCAGATGGTGGCGTGCCACGGGGTTGGCGAAACCCTACCGTCCGTCTCTCTCTCTCTCCCCTCCCCTTCTGTGTCTCCCCCTATCTTCTTACCCAGGTCCCGTGCCGGCGTGGTTCCCCGAGCCCAGCCCCGATGGAGGGGAGGGCCGGCTCCGGAGTCGACGGCCGCGAGAGCCCACGCCCGGGAGGCGGGGTCGGCCAGCCCGAGCCCCGCTGCTAGTCCCGTTCCCCCGGTGTCTCCACACCAATTCCTTGTCCCCCTTCCCGCCACCCTGAAGCCTGGGCCGGCCTGCTGGTGTTGCGGGGACCCGGGCCACTTTATCGATCGTTGTCCGGTGATGGAGGTGGGGACATTGGTCCGGGTTCCGGACGCCCCGCAGGCCGCCCCCGATCAAGCTGGCGGGTACCAGATACCTGTGAGTATGAAGGGGGGTACGTATTGGGCTTTGGTGGATTCGGGCTGTAACCAAACCTCGATCCATCAAAGCCTAGTTCAGCCTGAGGCATTGGATATGAGCTGCATGGTTCGGGTGAGGTGTGTACACGGGGACGTGGTGGAATATCCAGTTGTGCGTTTGGCCATCCAATTTCGGGGACAAAAGCATAATGTGGAGGTGGCAATTAACCCCCACCTCCGGCATCTGCTGATTTTGGGAACCAATTGGCCCTTATTTAAAGTTTTATTGGGAGTTTTGTGTGCGGATGCCTCCTGGGGAAAAGAGAAGCCGGCGAGGGAGGCGGCCGTGCGCTCGGGGGAGGCTAAGCCTGGGCTCGCTGAGGCGGCACCGGGGGATCGGAACGCGATCGAGAGGTTAATCCTCACGGAGCGTGATGATTTCCCCCTGGAGCAGTCTCAGGACGAGTCCCTGAGAAATGCGTTCGAGCAGGTCCGTTCCATTGACGGCCGGCCTCTCCAGAGCGCACGGCCCCCTTCCTATCCGTATTTTGCTATTTTGAAAGATAGGTTGTATCGAGTGACCCAGGACGCTCAATCAAAGCAAGATACAACCCAGTTGTTGGTACCCAAGAGCCGTCGGGAAATGCTTTTTCAGGCGGCTCATTGCAATCCTATGGCCGGGCACCTGGGCCAGGCGACAACACTAAACCGTTTAATGGCCCGCTTCTTTTGGCCGGGCATTCACGAGAATGTACGCCGGTGGTGTGCGGCTTGTCGTGAATGTCAGCTGGTGAATCCCCCGGCCTCCCCAAAAGCGCCTTTGCGCCCCCTTCCGCTAATGCAGGTCCCCTTCGAACGAATTGGTATGGACCTCATCGGGCCATTAGAGCGATCGGCACGAGGGCATCGATTTGCATTAGTTCTGGTGGATTATGCAACCCGATACCCGGAGGCAGTAGCGCTCCGCAACATTTCCGCAAAAAGTGTGGCGGAGGCTCTGTTCAGTATGATCTCCCGGGTGGGAATCCCGAAAGAGATTCTCACCGACCAGGGCACGGCGTTCATGTCACGGACCATTCGCGAACTTTACAGATTATTGGGAATTAAACCGGTTCGCACCAGTGTCTACCACCCACAAACGGACAGCCTGATGGAACGGTTTAATCGTACATTGAAAACAATGATTCGAAAGTTCGTTCACGAGGACGCAAAAAATTGGGACAAGTGGCTGGAACCCCTTTTGTTCGCTGTGCGGGAGGTCCCGCAAGCCTCCATGGGGTTTTCCCCCTTCGAGCTCCTGTACGGCGGCCAGCCCCGCGGGGTTTTGGACGTCCTGAGGGAGACTTGGGAGGAGGGACCCTCGGAGAGTAAGAATGAAATTCAGCGTGTGGTGGACCTGAGAAAAAAACTCTGGGGCAGCTCTCCATGGAGAATTTGTTACAGGCCCAGGACAAGCAAAGCCGGCTATACAATCGGGGGGCCAGATTACGCAATTTCACACCGGGAGATAAAGTGCTTGTGTTACTCCCCACCTCTAGCTCTAAATTACTCGCCAAGTGGCAAGGGCCGTTCGAGGTCACACGGCGGGTAGGGGATCTTAATTATGAGGTGGTTCGAACGGACCGGAGTGGGGCACAGCAAATTTACCACCTCAACCTCCTTAAAAAATGTAACGAGGTCGAGCCGGTGATGCTGGCGACGGTGGTAGGTAGTGAGGAAGATCTCGGGCCAGAGGTGACCTCCAAAATTCCATCACTCACTCTGGCCCCGGGGGGGGATCACCTCTCGCCCTCCCAGCTCACCGATGTAGCCCGGTTGCAGAAAGAGTTTAGTTTGCGGACGTGTTCTCGCCCCGGCCCGGTCGAACCAACCTTATCCAACACCATATTGAGACCAAGCCGGGCATGGTAGTGCGCAGCCGGCCGTATCGTTTACCGGAGCACAAGAAAAAGGTGGTCCAGTCGGAATTAGAGGCGATGCTAGAGATGGGAGTAATAGAAGAGTCCCGCAGTGACTGGGCAAGCCCGATCGTTTTGGTTCCGAAAACAGACGGCTCGGTCTGGTTCTGTGTGGATTATCGCAAGGTGAATGCGGTGTCGAAGTTCGACGCCTATCCAATGCCGCGGGTTGACGAGTTGCTTGATCGGCTGGGTACCGCTCGTTTTTATTCGACACTGGACTTAACCAAAGGATATTGGCAGATCCCCTTATCGCCCTTATCCAAAGAAAAGTCAGCCTTCACAACGCCGTTTGGATTGCACCAATTTGTCACACTTCCGTTTGGGTTGTTCGGGGCGCCCGCTACCTTTCAGCGCCTCATGGACAAAATCCTCCGACCGCACACCGCATACGTCGCTGCCTATCTAGATGACATCATCCTCTACAGTCAGGACTGGCAGCGGCATATGGTGCACCTGCGGGAGGTTCTGAGAGCGCTGAGGGGAGCGGGGCTAACGGCCAACCCAAAGAAGTGTGTGATTGGGCGGGTGGAGGTTCGTTATCTGGGTTTCCACTTGGGCCACGGACAGGTGCGTCCCCAAATTGATAAGACGGCAGCTATTGCGGCCTGCCCGAGACCCAAGACCAAAAAGGAGGTGAGGCAGTTCCTGGGGCTGGCGGGATATTACAGGAGGTTTATTCCTGACTATTCGGAGCTCACCAGCCCGCTGACTGACCTCACTAAAAAGGAGGTCCCAGATACGGTCCCGTGGACGGAGCGGTGCCAGCAGGCTTTCACCCAAGTGAAAGCTGCTCTGTGTGGCGGGCCGCTATTGCACTCTCCTGACTTTTCTCTCCCCTTTTTGCTGCAGACGGACGCGTCGGACCGGGGGCTGGGAGCTGTCCTGATCCAGGAGGTAGGGGGTGAGGAGCGCCCGGTGCTGTACATCAGTCGGAAGCTCTCTAAGAGAGAGACCATTGAGACGGAGTGTTTGGCGATCCGGTGGGCAGTCCTCACCCTCCGCTATTATCTCCTGGGACGGGAATTCACCCTCTGTTCGGACCACGCGCCCTTGCAGTGGCTCCACCGCATGAAGGATACCAACGCGCGGATCACCCGTTGGTATCTGGCATTACAGCCCTTCAAATTCAAGGTGATCCACAGGCCGGGGACGCAAATGACTGTAGCCGACTTCCTCTCCAGGAATAGGGGGGGAGGGGGGGGGGGCTGCAGGCCGGAGGGCTTCCCGGCCTGAGTCGGGCGGTGGGGGTATGTGGCGAGGGGGGCGTGGTTCAGCGAAGTCTGCAGCGGGAGAAAGACTCAGGAGACAGCGGTAAGTAAGTGGGTCAAGTGCAAAATGAGGAACACCTGTCTCTGATTGCAGTAATTGGCGTGGAGAGACCAAATAAAGCATCCGTGGAACGGGGATTCGTGGAGAGAGACGGAGTGAAGACTCGGGCGCATGGTCTGTGAGAGAGAGACAGCCAGAACGAATACTGAGAGTGAACGCTGAGACAACCGAGAGAGTTGATGTATCGGGGACGCGCAGAGTGCGCACCTGTTTAAGTTTATCTGTAAATAAATTCACCCGAGTCTTCACAAGTCAACCCTGTCCACTTCCTTCCTTCCTTACGAACTTTGTTACATACACTTTAGACATTCTATTAATTATAAGTACATTTGCAGTTACATATCAACTAATTCTCATTCATTTGCTACTACATGTCTACTGACTCTCAGAGTAGACTGTTAGGCTAGGTTTAGGGTTAGTAGAATAAGTTGACATATACTTGCAATATTTCTCATAATCAATATATTGTATGCTGTGGTCCCATCAAAATAAAGTGTCAGAAGATATTAAGCAGACAGTCTACAAATACTCTAATGACGGCTAGTTAACGTAGTTGTAAAGTTACTTACTCTAAGTAGAATTTCTAGTGGACTATCAAAATAAAATGTTACCAATATTGTACTGAATCGATTTGATCTATCGATTTTTTGTATTTTTATTAAATCATCATGTCTATACTCAGTTTTCATCACCATTAGAGTCATATTACTTATGCTTTTATTATTATTATTATATATTTGTATTACTATATTACGGTAACGCAGTGGTTCTCAACCAGTGGCCTCAACAAACTTGTCAAGGTGACGTATATTATTTAATTATAATAAAGAAAATCTAACTTAATTAAAATTCTAAAACACAAACACACACACACACACACACACACACACACACACACACACACACACACACACACACACACACACACACACACACACAAAAAACAATCAAGATGAAAACTTAAATCATATTTATTCCCCCCCCCTCAATAATTAGGATTTTTACTAAAGAACATACATAATCAGACTCTTGAATATATTGAAATCATAACATAAATCATGATCAATGCATTAATTAAATGTATCAACACTCCCAATTTTTGTTAATAAAAAATATATAAATTAAAACAACAAATGGTTGAGAAGAATGGAAATCAGATTTTATTTTATTGTATTTTATTGCACAGTAATAAGAAATTGGGAATGTAGAATGTATCAAATGTGTGTAATTTTCATAAGACGAAAATAACAAAATAAAACAATGAAAATGTATTTATTAATTATAATTTTTTTGTGCCTGAAAAATTTGCACATTTGCAAAATATGAAAAACACTTCCTTGGTCATATTTCATAATCTCTTTGACACTATAACTTTGTATAAGCCTTGTATTAAGATCTGTTTCTGGTGATCCAATCAGTAGCTTTTACTTTTACAGTGATAAAGTCATCTTACAATGTTATAAGGTAACTGGTGTTCTTTACAAATCTATGTTCTCTTTTGCACACAAGCTGATCCACTGAGGGAGAGGATGTGAATTTGAAAGCGCACCAATAATTCATATGAAACATAGCCATTTTCAAGGTTGGTTATAAGACTGAGTGCCGCAAGCAGTTTATTCATCCAGATAAAGATACAGCTTGAGGTGTTGAACAACCTTGATGCGTAGAGCAACACTTTATCAACATTCCTCTTTCTCGCCCTCCTTCTCACACATAAACACCCACACACACTTTCACTCACTTCAATACAACTGCCGTCTCCATGACAATGGAGGCAAAGCTGCAAGAACAGGAGCACCGCAATAACAACAACATTACCAAATATAGAGTTCCTGTTGCTAAAAAAGGCAACAGGAACACACTCAGCAAAGGAGGAGGGGCTGCTGTTCATTACAAAATGAGATGCCTCAGAGCGCAAATCAAACCGATTGCAGGGTTTTACAACACCTGTTGTCCTTAAATGATCCTGAAACAAGCAAAACCAGAAGAAATCATGGGAAATGAATGGAAAAGTTCAACCAAAATGAAGTTTCTGTCATCATTCACCTCATTACCTGAACCTCTACAAAGGAATGTTCATGCTGCTGCTTCTTTTTTAAATACAACAAAAAGTAGCTTCAACAAAAAGTATTCTGGACATTTTGATGTTTTTGAAAAAGGCTGCATTTATTTAATCAAAAAAAAAGTAAATGCTGTAATATTGTAAAATAATATTACAATTTAAATAACTATTTTTAAATTTGAGGTCGGTAAGAATTTGTCATTTTTAAAAAAGTCTCTTATGCTCACCAAGGCTGCATTTATTTTAACAAAAGTTTCTTTTAATATATTTTTAAATGCAATTTATGACGCAGAGCTGAATTTTCAGCATCATTACACGTCGTTAGTGTCACATGATCCTTCTGAAATCATTAGAATAAGCTAGTTTGGTCCTCAAGACATTTCTTATTATAAATGTGGAAAACAGTTGAAAGCTGTGCAATGTGAAAACATTGATACATTTTTATCAGGAATATCTGATGAATAGAAAATTCAAAAGAACAACATTCATTTGAAACTGATTTTTTTTATGTAGCTTTATAAATCTTTACAGTCACTTTTCAAGCAATCAATTTAATGCATCCTTGATAAATAAAAAACATGAACTAATATTCAAAAAAAGCTTGAAGTTTCAGATCCCCATTCACTTTAATTGTACTAAAAAGGGCAGCATGAACATTCTGCTAAACATCTTTTAGGTAGATGTTCAAGAAAGAAAAGTAAAGGAGAGTTATGAAGCCCGTGCTTCACGGCATGCTGTGTTTGTTTGTATCCCACACGAAGAATTACATGATATTAGCATCATTAGCATGACAAACTCGAAACTCAAGGGGCCGAGGGCATGAAATATGCAATCTGCATCATTTAGCTCGTCACCATTTCATCAGCGGTGTTACAGTTTAATCGCCAAAGGGGTTCTCAACATCCAGCTGGGTGCATGAAATTATCTTTTATTCCTGAATTGCTATTAAAGAGAAAATGCTGAATATGTTATGATCACAGGGCTTCGAGAGCCTAAGGGAAGATTTCAACAGAAGACACATAGCACAAGGTCACTGATGAGTGTGTGTGGGCTACACTTAGTTCACTCACAGTGCAAACACACACACATTTGTTCACACTGCCAATTAAACCCTTCTTAATTTAATCTCTCTGTTTCTTAAAGGTACACACCCACACACACTTAAAAGGTCGATAAAAGCAGAAAAGGACACATCATCATGTCACAACCCTCTTAAACTATCCATTCCAATGGTTGCAAGTTGGTTGCTTTCACAGCTCCTCTAACACACTACCATCAAATTTCAATTTTAATTTCACAACAGTGAGGGAGAACTAGCAGGTCGGTGTCTGTAAGAGTCCTCTGTACAGTGGATGGCTGCACTTCACATGAAGAGGCATTTTGCCAGCTTTGAGTCTCTCTCTCTCTCTCTCTCTCTCTCTCTCTCTCTCATCAGAGGCTGATATACTCTCTTCTAAAAGACTGATGTCTTCTACCGCATTCGTAATGTCTGTCATTAAAATAGACAAAAGCTATGTAGATGCTTAGTGCGAACATGAACGCGGTCAGTTGTAAGTCTTTGAAAATGACGCATATTTCAAACGCAGCCTGAACTTCTTTTAGATCAGAGACTTGATCTTGCGTAATTGAGTATGCATAATTTTTCTACTACTGAGTGTTCATAAATTTACACAACCACTGCAAAATCTGTGTATTTATAAAAAAAAATAGGAAGGATCATATAGATAGATGTACATGTTTTAGCTTTCTTATCTCCATCAGCCAAGAGAAACACAGGGAACATCATTCTCCAGCATCTTGCACTGTCAGAAAGGGTAGCGAGATTATCAGAACCACTTACAGCTAAATAAATCATAGTTGGGCTTCAACACAGAAAAACCGTGCCACACACACACACACACACACACACACACATACACATACACATACACATACACATACACATACACATACACATACACATACACATACACATACACATACACATACACATACACACACACACAAACACACACACACACACACACACACACACACACACACACACACACAACCTAAAGCATCTAC
The DNA here is from genome assembly GCA_003573665.1 of Oxygymnocypris stewartii. Taxonomy (NCBI): domain Eukaryota; kingdom Metazoa; phylum Chordata; class Actinopteri; order Cypriniformes; family Cyprinidae; genus Oxygymnocypris; species Oxygymnocypris stewartii. The sequence goes on along the minus strand of QVTF01010565.1, from coordinate 1,022,878 downwards.
AGATCTGTACCTGTGAATTTGTTAAAAACAGATCAAGAAAAGGACTTCTTGTGGTCAATTAACAGGTTGTTTTTCAGTTTTCTGATCTGAATATCAGAGATATTTGCTATGAAAATCAGTTTAGCCAAATGCCACTAAATATATATTGAAGTTGACAGAAAATTCTATGATAGATTTATATTTAGTTTCTCTTTCCTGCAACCTGAGTGAGAAAGCACACACTTGAGAATAAAGTCATGTCGTCCTTAGCTCAGCTTTGAGCTTTGTGTGTGTGTGTGTGTGTGTGTGTGTGCGTGCGTGCGTGTGTTGATAAAGCATCAAGAGGATTTTCTGTCCCCACTACCACTCAAGAGCTTCTACTGTCCACATTCAAGCACACAAAAGAACACATTTCACTGTGTCATTCTGCTTTTCTACAAAGGTTAATTACATTTTGTACTAATTTAATTACGCATTGTCCTCTGCCAGGCAAATACAAATCAAGAATCAATTCTTGACCAGAAAGCCTTGTTAGACAGAGATTAAATCCGAGAACACATTTTCAAATAATACACTACTGCTCTGCTCCAAGACCTATTGTAGTAAGCTGCCTGCTGTCTGTCCTTCTAAGGCAGCATCTTAACCAAAATGGAACCTCATAAGTGATCCACATTCAAAACGCTTAAAAGGGGATTGTTGCACATTCTACTGGGATCAAACCATTCCAATTAACATGTTACTAAGCGAATTAACTAACCAAAACCCTAATAATATGCATAAACTACATAGCAGATACAAATATTGATTTATATTATTTAGTTTTTAATAAAATGAAAATATTAGAACATTTGTTGCATGATTAATTTGAATACTCTCCTCCCATAAATGTTGTGTCTGAAAGGGAAACTCCTACAAATGCATATTCAATAAGGTCAGGCACAAAAATAACTGTGTCCACACCTTTTTAGCACTAAGTCGTCACTGCGCGTCTTTAGTAAAACCTGACAGTATTATTTTAACGCCAAAAGACGGTTTGCACTGGCGCAAGCTGTTATTTAAACTGGCCCTAAGTGTGTTGCAGTGCTTTCTGGGAGAGTCTTCATCCCGAAGGTTTCTTGAATGATTGTGCCTTAGATTTTGACTAAAAGAATGCATCAACATTTTGCAGTCATTAGGTAGGCAGGTATTTTTAGAATATAACTATTATCTGCAGAATAGAATAGAATAGATGCTTACGACTGTATGCCTATGCTGCCTAAAACGTCTATCTAGGACGATCACTATGTTGCAACAGGCTTTATATGTGACCCTGGACCACAAAATCAGTAATAATGGATTTTTATTGAGACTTATACATCATATGAAAGTTGAATAAATTATATTTCCAGTGATGTTAGGTTTGTTATGATAGGACAATATTTGGCCGATATACAACTATTTGAAAATCTGAAATCTGAGGGGGCAAAACAAATCAAAATTTTGAGAAAATCGCCTTTAAATTTGTCCAAATGAAGTCCTTAGCAAGTTTTAATATATTTTCGGTAGGAAATTTACAATATATCTTCATGGAACATGATCTTTATTTAATATCCTAATGATTTTTGGCATAAAAGAAAAATCAATCATTTTGACCCAAATTATGTATTTTTGGCTTTTGATACAAATACACCCCAGCGACTTAAAACTGCTTTTGTGGTCCAGAGTCACATTTGTGTAATTAGAATATAATAGAATTTAATGTCTTTGTCTTATGAATGTGTGCCAATAAAAATCCCCCCTTAATATGCTGCCTAAAAAATGCTGTCTAGGTATGCAGCTCACTAGATTGTGGAAAATAACTTGTATATAAAATAGAATACATTTGTCTTATGACTGTGTTTCAATGCAGCTTAAAAAAATATGAGGCAGGCAGCTCAGTAGGATTTGGACCAGAACTTATATAAAATATAATAGATCTTCTGACTGTGTTTCGATGCTGCCTAAAATTATGTCTAGGTAGGTAGCTTACTAGATTTTGTAACAGAACTCATGTATGCAATAGAATACAACAGAACAGAATAGAACAGAGCAGAAAAGAATATCTATTTGTCACACTACTGCATGTCTATGCTGCCTATGCAGGCAACTCACTAGGTTTTATATATGTAATGTATATATATAATATAATATACGTAGAGTAGAATAGAATAGAATAGAATGTCTATTTGTCATATGACTGTATGTATATGTTGTCTAAAAATGCTGTCTATTTAGGCAACTCACTTGTAATAGAATAGAATAGAATATTTGCCACATTATTCTGGCTAGTTATTATTTCAAGCAACTAACAGTATACCAAGTCACAATAGGAGCAGCAGCATTTTAAATTAAAGTGAAGATCACCCTGTAGTAACCTGAGGTTAGGCTTTTTGCTAAATGAGGACAGCTCAATTTGCTAAATGATGGCCTGCACCCCAGCAGAGTCGGTGCGGAACTCCTGTCGGACAACATCACCAGGATGCTACGCTCCATCTGACTAGTAAGCCAATTCTCCAATAACAGCTATGATGACTTTTGTTCTACCCACTTAAATGATAAAGGTACTTGCAGTGTCCAATCTATACAGACTGTGTCTGTTCCCCGAATAGTGAGTTCAAAATATAAATTTAATGCAGGATCTAGAACAAATCTGATCGTGATTAAACCAGAAAAATGCAAAATAAATAAACAAAAACAATTTTTAAAACTTGGGCTCCTAAATATCCGATCACTCACACCGAAAGCAGTTATTGTAAATGAAATGATCACAGATAATAGTTTTGATGTACTCTGTCTGACTGAAACCTGGCTTAAAACAAATGATTATTTTGGTCTAAATGAATCTACTCCACCAAGCTACTGTTATAAGCACGAGCCTCGTCAGACTGGTCGTGGCGGCGGTGTCGCAACAATATATAGTGATATTCTCAATGTTACTCAGAAAACAGGATACAGGTTTGACTCATTCGAAATACTTATGCTCAATGTTAAACTGTCAGATAAGCAAAATAAATCTGTCCTATCTCTTGCTCTGGCTACTGTGTATAGACCGCCAGGGCCATATACAGATTTTCTAAAAGAATTTGCAGATTTCCTCTCAGACCTATTGGTTAATGTTGATAAAGCACTAATTGTTGGAGATTTTAACATTCACGTTGATAATACAAATGATGCGTTAGGACTTGCGTTTACTGACCTAATAAACTCTTTTGGTGTCAAGCAAAATGTCACCGGGTCAACACGTTGTTTTAATCATACGCTAGATTTAATAATATCGCATGGAATTGATCTAACCGATATAGATATCATACCTCAAAGTGATGATGTTACTGACCATTTCCTTGTATCATGCATGCTGCATATTACTGATATTAACTATATGGCTCAGCGTTATCGTCCAGGCAGAATTATTGTTCCAGCCACTAAAGACAGATTCACAAATAACCTGCCTGATTTATCTCAACTGCTCTGTGTACCCATAAATACAGATGAACTAGACACAATTACTAGCAACATAGGAACTATCTTCTCTAATACGTTAGAAACTGTTGCCCCCATCAAATTAAAAAAGGTTAGAGAAAAAAGTGCTGTGCCATGGTACAGCAGTTATACCCGTTCTCTTAAGAAAGAAACTCGTAATCTTGAGCGCAAATGGAGAAAAACTAACTTGGAAGTCTTTAGAATTGCGTGGAAAAACAGTATGTCCAGCTATAGACAGGCTCTAAAAATTGCAAGAACCGAGTATATCCGCAAACTCATAGATAATCACCAAAACAATCCAAGGTTTTTATTTAGCACAGTGGCTAGATTAACAAATAAACAGATGTCACCCGATCTAAATATTCCCTCACAGTTTAATAGTAATGACTTTATGAATTTCTTTACTGATAAAATAAATATCAGAAATACAATAACAAATATAGATTCTACAGCGTCTAGTACTTCAGCTTCATTCATCGCACCCAAAGAAAAGCTTCATTGCTTTACAACAATCGGACAGGATGAGCTAAATAAACGTATAACTACATCTAAACCAACAACATGTTTATTAGATCCTGTACCCACTAAACTATTGAAAGAGTTGTTACCTGTAGCAGAAGAACCGCTTCTCAATATTATTAACTCCTCGTTATCTTTAGGTCACGTCCCAAAACCATTTAAGCTGGCAGTTATTAAGCCTCTTATTAAGAAACCAAAATTAGATCCTTGTGAACTGGCAAATTACAGGCCCATCTCAAATCTTCCGTTTATGTCGAAAATATTAGAAAAAGCAGTGTCTGCTCAACTGTGCTCCTTTTTGCTAAAAAATGATATCTATGAAGAATTTCAGTCAGGTTTTAGGCCCCGTCATAGCACAGAAACTGCACTTGTTAAAATTACAAATGACTTGCTTCTTGCGTCAGACAAAGGCTGCATCTCGTTGCTAGTTTTACTTGATCTTAGTGCTGCGTTCGACACTATAGATCATGACATACTGATAGATCGATTACAAAACTATACAGGTATTCAAGGGCAGGCTCTAAGATGGTTTAGATTCTACCTGTCCGATCGCTACCACTTTGTTTATTTAAACGGGGAGTCATCTCAATTATCACCAGTAAAGTATGGAGTACCACAAGGATCTGTCCTAGGTCCTCTATTATTTTCATTATATATGTTGCCCCTTGGTAATATTATTAGAAAATACGGGATTAGTTTCCATTGTTATGCTGATGACACTCAACTATATATCTCAACAAAACCAGATGAAACCTCTAAACTATCTAAGCTAACGGAGTGTGTTAAAAATATAAAAGATTGGATGACCAGTAATTTTCTCCTATTAAATTCAGATAAGACAGAGATATTACTTACTGGACCTAAAAACAGTACACAGAATCTCTTGGATTACAATTTGCAACTAGACGGATGTAATGTTACTTCATCTACAGTTAAAAATCTGGGTGTTATATTAGACAGCAACCTATCTTTTGAAAATCATATTTCCAATGTTACAAAAACAGCATTCTTCCATCTTAGAAACATTTCCAAGCTATGGAACATGTTAAGTATTTCTGATGCAGAAAAGTTAGTTCATGCATTCATGACCTCTAGACTGGACTATTGTAATGCAGGTGGTTGGTGGTTGTCCTGCATCTTCAATAAACAAGCTACAGATAGTACAAAATGCTGCGGCTAGAGTCCTTACCAGGTCAAGAAAATATGATCATATTACTCCAATTTTACAGTCTCTGCCCTGGCTACCTATTAAGTATCGTATCAGTTACAAAATATTATTACTTGCCTATAAGGCCCTAAATGATTTAGCTCCTGCGTACCTAACTAATCTTCTATCACGCTACAATCCAACCCGCTCCCTAAGGTCGCAAAACTCTGGACTCTTGGTAGTACCTAGGATAGCAAAGTCCACTAAAGGAGGTAGAACTTTTTCATATCTGGCTCCTAAACTCTGGAATAGCCTTCCTGATAACGTTCGGGGTTCAGACACACTCTCTCTGTTTAAATCTAGATTAAAGACACATCTCTTTAGCCAAGCATTCGTATAATGCATCTCACAATCTTGTACTGCTAGTCTATCTGAACAAATGCACATTATTATGCTTTAGCTTGGGTTATACTGATAATTTCATCCAGGGTTATTCCTGGATGGAACAACTGCTACGCTAATTGTCTTACTGTTTCTATGTTTCTGCCACGGGATTAACATCCTGTGGTAGCTAGGAATTAAACGAGCTTCAGTCTGGATCCAACCCTTAAACGATCTGAGATGACCGAACACCTGAGAAGAGACGATGACAACCCCTCGGAGAACCTCAGAGGAAGCCAACCATCAGCGATTATACTGACTTAACCAAAGTCTTCCATAAATGGAGGATTAGCACCTGGAGACAATCTCTACAGCCCTGACCGTCAGCGGAGTCTAGGACACATAGATGAGCCCCAGAGACAGATCTCCAGTGAGGAACTCGTCACCTAGACATCCATCGGGAAAAGACCCCTGGAACCAGTGGACCACATACACTCTGACTTTGATGCAGTTGGAACAAACTACTGATTCGTCTGGCCGGAGGGGAACTGGCCCCCCGACTGAGCCTGGTTTCTCCCAAGGTTTTTTCTCCATTCTGTCACCGATGGAGTTTTCGTTCCTTGCCGCTGTCGCCTCTGGCTTGCTTAGTTGGGGACACTTCATTTCCAGCACAATCATCGACTTGATTGCACAGATATTATTTAAACTGAACTAAGCTGGACAATGCCATTACTAAATTCAATAATGAAATGCATTCAGCTGATAATTGAGTGTTAAATCCTGTCATTTTACATTATTGACACAATTTGTCTATTTTTTATATTGTGCAATGCTTTGTTACAATTTGTATTGTTAAAAGCGCTATATAAATAAATGTGACTTGACTTGACTTGACTCAATGACCATCCCTTTCGGGGTTTGAACCTATAACTTTTCAGTTACAAGCTCAGGTTATTAACCCCAGGGTGACTTCTCTTTATGAACAGACACTTCATCAAACGTGCCTTATGTTGAGATTTAAATGCAGCTAGAGGCAAATGATTGCTCATCAGTCTCTTCGTTTCTCCCAGGCGACCCAGGGCACACCTGGATGGCATGTAGAGATTATGATTAACAGCCGTGACTAGACTCCTCTCCACTTGTGCATAGAGCAAATGAGGAGCTCAACTGGCCCATCAGTGTGCCGGAGCCCTCGTCAGCTCTGATGGAAGGCTACTTTAGTGATCATGAGTGCTGTGTGACGATTTAGCTACCACTAATACGGACTTGCTGTGTCATGCATGCAGAGTTTTGATGCCATGTAGCGCAACAGGTTTTATAGCCCACATTTATTGGAAATCAGATTTCATTTGGTACATTTGCATACATAGCTTGGCGGCGGGTTCTATTTTGCGATAATGACCATCTGGTTCTAGATTAGCATTATTTTGAAGTTTTTTTGCAGAAAAGATAAAGACAAATAAAAAGGCATAAAATAGGAAAGAGAGTCACATGTGACTTGTTCACCACCAGTTAAAGATAGACTGCACTTAGCAGCACTAAAGCACAGTTTGAAATGAAGAAAAAAATGAAATCAATCTTTAGGAAAGTGCACTGCACGCGTTATGTGCCCAACTGGAGCATTGTGGAGTTTGTTGTTGAAGACAGTGGGGAAGAATGTGCGTGGTTGTGTCTCTTTCTAATCCTGCGGGCACTCAACATGCAGACAACACGGCCCGAAAGAGGGCCAGCGCAGATAAACAAGGGATTGTGGTTTACTGAAAAGAGGACAAACATGACTCTGACAGAAAGCACTGAGCACTCTGGTGGGGAGGAAAAGGAGCCCATTCACACTCTTCTAAGAGAATAATAAGTCACAAACACAGAGCAGAAAACCAACAGAGAGAAAGAGACTTTGCAGAAAAGAGACAACATCATACACAGTGGCCTCAAATAGATAACCTAAGCCACAGTTACAAACATATGAATTTCACGTGCATTAAATATAATATATCTAACCAAGTGGTAACTGTAAACAAATAATTCTGAGCCATATTATCTGGTCCCAGTTGGTATTATTTATGCAATCCAGTTTAATCAGGCCCTATCTACACTGATATAGCACTAGATAGAGCCTAATTTGCAAAGGTCAGCGTTACTCTCATAAAAGTGTCACTATTACCACACACAGAAAGCAGGCAGTAAACTGGTAGTTTATAGCAATCCTGGCAGCAGTAATTCATTGAATGCTGATAAAATGGATAAAGACAACTGTGCCATGTAAACTTTATTCAGCAGTTTTTCAGCGGGTATTTGTGCTGTTACATGATATATCCATATCATTTATTTTATGTGCATGAATTATGACATATTGTTAGTGAATAATCTTTTAAACAATGAAAGAAATCTGTTGCAGGATGAATGTTCAATTAGAATTTGCTTGCAAATTTCTGAAATAATTACAAATATACTGCAAGTAACACTTTGAATTAATCGTGAAGTTTTAGAGTAGATTTTTTTTGTCATTTTGAGTTATAAATAACTATTAACATATATTATTAACCACTTTACATTGTAAGTTTTGTAATGTATAATTAATTTAGATATATAATAATGAATATAATTTATAATTAATATTAATTTATTATCTAAATTATTATTATTTTTTAATATTTAGCTTGGTGTGCTTCTGTTATAATTATTATTTGTTAATGAATGCCACTTGGTTTGGTTTGATGCAATTACTTTCATATGCTTTTAAGGATGTGTTTTTAATTGTCCAGGAACTTTTTGGGAACACTAAAGCTTGATCTTACTATACTGTAACTGATGCTAATCAAATAAAAACCCTCAAGTTTGAAGAAAGAGTGAAAATGAGGGCGGCTTGGGACAATTGCATATCAAAGCATGAAGAGAATCCGCCTGTCAGGCATGATCATATTTATAATAGCCGTATAATTAAGATGAAGAATGCTCAGTCTCTTAGAGTAGATGTAAGACAGTACTGCTCTTGTGTGTGTGTGTGTGTGTGTGTGTGTGTGTGTGTGTGTGTATGACTCCCACACACAGATGCAATGATAGTTACAGCCAGACTATGTTTTATCTAAAAGAGCACCATTAACCTTGAGAGCAGAAGAACATAATAGACTGTGTGTGCATGTGTGTTTCTGTGTGTTCATGTGTGTTTCTGCATGTGCGTGTGTGTGTACCTGGGGGCGGATGACTCTCTCGATGTTCCTCAGGGCCGTATCAGGTGAAGGAGGCGAGCAGTCAGGAGTCAGGCCTGTAGAGTCGTCACCATGGATACCTCGCTCTGCATCACTGACCAACACATGTGAGAAGTGGCCTTCAGTGAGACAAAAAACAGAGAGATTGAGATACACTGAAATGAAAACCACATGATTCATACATTAAAAACAATGAGCCTGAAGTGACTTCTAGGACAGACAAATGTATTGATTCTAAAGTCACTGCCAGAAGTTCTACTTATCGGAAGCAAAAGGGCTTTTGGAAAGAAACTAAATGATGCAGAAATTCAATTAAAGCATTTTTGAAGGGGACCTTCAATGCTAATGAAATGGCTGAACACTGAGAATTTAACACAGAGCCTTTGCACCATTACCTTTAACACTCTGAAATTCAGTGTGATACACAGAGGTGAAAGGTTTTATTAATATGTGAGCTTTTGTCAGTGTCAATTACCATATCAAATAATTTCAACTCATCCCTTAATTTTTAAAAAACAATCAAAAAGTTTGTTGCTCTTACATATCTATGTGTGCTCTATAAGGCAAATTTGTAGTGATGAAAAAACTCAACAAACTGGGCAAATGTGCGTGCACAGACTGAAGACAGTGTAGACAGGTGAAGTTCCAATGTTAGTTTTTAATAAGAATACCCATAAAAGAAAGCAGCATACACAAGAATCACCATCAGATACCAATAAACTCCAACCAATGCAACAAACTCCATCAGATATAAATAAACTCTAACACAACAAACTCCATCAGATAGCAATAAAATCCATCCAATACCAACAAACGTCATCAGACACCATTAAACTCCAGTCAACACCAAAAAATACCAACAAACTCCAACCAACAAAACCAAACACCAACAAGCTCCAACAAACACCAAACTCAGCCATATAGGTAAATAATGATTACAATTTTGGTTAATTGTGTAATAGACTCAAGATTATTATCTTTCCGGTGACAGATGACAATACTAAAAAGCACCATAATGTTATCGTTTTTGGAGATATACCAGCGTAGTTACATGATATTCTTGAATTACCTTACAACCATGAACATACCATGAAGCATGAATATGGCAAACATTGAGCTCAATGGTTTCACCATCTGACACCATTACTGTATCATGGTACCACTATTGTATTTTTTAAGGGAAGCATGCCTTGTACAAAGTCATATCTTCTGTTGCATAGTTCTCAATTCTATGAGAAAACAACTATTACCAATATAATTATAATTTACAATGTTAGTAACAAGATCTCATCCCTCAAATCAGTACAACATGCTGTGTGTGTTTGTGTATGTGCGTTTTAGTTTGTACTGTATATACATTCACACACACTGCAGTGTAGGAGTGGGATCACATTATCATCTGAGCAGATTTCCCTGGAGTGGGATCACTCTCTGTGAATAAGGGATGAAACAGAGGAAAAGAGAAAGAAAGAGAGCAGAACGAGGTGAAGGGTAGGTTACATCTGACTCTGAGAAAAACCTTTTCCATCAATCACACACAGCTCATACTGTGTGAAAGCCATACTGTTCAGAAACGGTAACTTCATCCCTGTAGGTGCAATCTCTGCTTCTCCAGTCCTGCATGAAGTAATGCAGAAAACAGTATGGCATGATTATGTTAGCTCTAAACAAGTGACTACCAAGTGAGTCAATAAGCCCTACAGCATCCATGCAGACAAAATCAGAGATAAATCCAAGCTGCATTCATTTATTCAACACCCTCCTCATTTTCCTTTCCTTCTGTTTTTCAAATCAGTTGATTGCCAACTAAAAGGCAGGAGATGAGCAACACAATTTGCCATAGTCAAAACACTAGAGACTTAAAGTGAAAAGCATCATTTTCCCCTGTATTCCACCGTAACAGTAAACAAGCGGGTAATTAGGCAATAAAACATCAAATCCAAGCATACACATATGTTTACTTAGGGACAAAACATTCCCCAAAAGCGATCCTAATCTGACAGAACAAAATATAAAAAAAAAATTGTATATTAATTGCATCACCTTTATCATCAGGGTCATTGCAACCTTGTATAATCATTGCAAATCTTGTACTTATTTGAACAATGCCTGAGACTTGGTGTTATTGGAACTTCCTCTGTATGTTTGCCTCTTCAAGATTAATCACTTTATGTCCTCCCCAATTGTAAGTCGCTTTGGATAAAAGCGTCTGCTAAATGACTAAATGTAATGTAAATGTAAATGTATAATTTTCTTCTATTAAACTCAAAAATAACATTTTGAATATTCCATGTAGAATCAGAGTTTTCCAGATTCAAAAATGATAAAAAGCACCATAAATATATTATATATTAAAAACAAATTATAGATTGGTACCTCAATACTATGGTGCTTTGTGGCAAACTGGCAACAGACTGAAATTTAACTCATTATTCACTAAACATTTTCCTCTCCGGTGAGCTGCGAAAAGATGATTGATTCAGTGAGTCAGTGAAGTCAAGATCAATCGGTTTGTGAGTGAAATAAGTCCATTTACTGTAAAAAAAAAAAAAAAAAAAAAACCTAGGCTGCTGCAACTTCTAATTTGTTGAGATAACTTAAGTTGGAAACTTAACACTTAAGTCTCTCAATTCTGAGAAATTAAGTCAGAACTATTAGATATAAACTCGCAGTTCTGAGAAAAGTCACAAGTGTGAGATATACACTCACAAATCTGAGAAAAAAGTCACAATGCTGAGTTTATATAACGCAATGCTGACTTTATAACTCATAAATGCGAGTTTGTATTTTGTAATTCTGAGAAAAAAAAGTCAGACTTGCAATTTTATTTGTCACAATTCTGACTGTATAACTGCAATTGCAAGATGTAAAATCGCAATTGTGAGAATTATTTTTAGTTTTTTTCGCTTGAAGACCTTATATATAGTGCACAAATTATATGAACCGCTTTCGTAATTTATTTAGTATATCTTTTAACCTTATGGAATAGTGATATTTTTGTATTATTTAAATATTATTTTGAAATATTTTTTATTTAAAAGTAGTTGAGCAGGAAGTCCTCGACTGCTCCCCGGGCGCTGCACAGTCGGCTGCCCACTGCTCCAAGTGTGTGCACTTGGATGGGTTAAATGCAGAGAACACATTTCACTCCTCATTATACTCTGTATAATTGTGTATGTGACAAATAAAGCTCATCTGAGCTTAATTTGTATTGTATTTATAACAGTTTTTAGAGCAGTTTTAGTCATTTTAGTACATTTCTAATTTTCGCTCCTTAAGTTTTTCATCTAATATTTATATTTTATTTCAGCTTTATTTCAATTACCAAAAAACATTTTTAGTTTTAGTTTAGTTTTAGCAACATTGTTCTGGAGTTTGCCAGTCCCAGTCCTCATTCACTTTATTCAGGATATTCTTCAAAATTCCACCTTGTGTTGAAAGGAACAACCTATACATTTGGTTTTCATGCATATTCAGGACAACCTAAGGGTGGGTAAATAAGACTAGCTTAATTATAAAAACAATAGATGACTATGGTATGTCCTCATTTAGTTAGCTACATAAATGCATGTCTGGGAAAGACAATAAAATAAACCATCATATGTGTTTACCATCGTAAAGCCATTTAAACGGGCCTTGGGTAATAATCATAGATCATGCTTGATGGTGTTTGTTCCTGTCTTCGCACACATTTGAAACCTTAGCATGTTTCTCAATAAACCCACCACTGTGGCTCAGAGATAAGACGCACTCTTTTCTGAATATTTCAGACTTCACCTCACTCATACGCAAGAACTTTAACCAACATATGTCAGCCTCATAGACTGACACTGAAATTGTGTGATAAATTATACTCTGTATTCATGATGAACGCTGAGCAGACTAACGAATTACAGAAATAGCATTAAGTCAGTTGGGTCCACACGGACACACTTCTACAGGCGGCTCATTTCTTCCCTTCAAACACCAGTGTCATGAATACTGACGAGGTCGGTTCCTCTAGAATGCAAATGATGGTGGAATATTCATGAACCACTAAACTAAACTGAGCGGCGTTAATAATTGAAACAAAATGGCAGACTCGATCGTCGCTTGCACACATGCTTATATTTGTACTTTCTTTATTGATGCCTGTCAGAGTCCCATTTAAAACAATGTTCGCGGTCCTCGCTGGGGGAATAGTACGAGTGCATGTGAAAAAGAGAGATCCTAACGGAGCTGGTGGGAAAGACTGTGACTGTCAAAACTGCTTGCAGCTGTTTTTGCGATAACAGCGGGCGGATTTGTGAATGCGGTAGGAAGCTCAGTGGGGCTTGACCCTGCTGGTAATGGGCAGGAAGCCGGGGATGAACTCGACTTGTGTTTTACTCTTTCAGCCATTAGCCATTAACCTCTCTGAGCTTCAGTACTGAGAGAGAAATGAAGCAAGTAGGAGCCATGGGAACACCGAGACTCTTCAGACTCAGATGCTGAACGATTAGCAGGCCATTACTCCAGCTGCACAGAAATATAGATATCCAGACATATTATTATGTGCAATTTTGGTGGCACAACTTGCAAATTTAATGATGCAACTGCCAGAGATTATTGTACTATATTGTACATTTTAGACTGATGGATTTTCTGAACGACACCCTGCCTGGACTCTTTGGTACTTTCAGTGAATCTAGAAGTACATCGAATAAAACAATAATTCAATACATTTTGTATTTATGCTGAATAAAGTAATATATAAAATATATATAAATTAAATTTATGTTGAATTTATTTATATTGTATTTATGCCCATATCTTCACCCCACCACATTGGCAAAGCACTGACACATATCTGATTAACTCAATTAAATAAATTAAATTAAAATAATGTTGAATTAAATATTATGATATACATAATACACACATATATATATATATATATATATATATATATATATATATATAATAGTCATGTCAATTGATGAAGAAAATAATTGATAGGGCATTTTTTCTGAAATTAATCACGATTAATCATGAATAATCCTGCCTAACATTACTGATTTTAAATATACTTTTATGTTGCAAAAATTTCACAATCTACAAATTAATGTAGAAACAACATAAAGACAGCATGTTTTTAGTATTTTTATAATCTATAGTCTCTTTTTTTATTACTGAAGGCAAGTATGACTGATACCGATACTATGTCTCTATGAAATAGTTTTTCCCCTTAATATTTAACCATCGACTACAGCCATTCAACATCACAGTATAATTGAGAGCTATCAATTACATTTATTATACTTTAAAAATAACAACTTCAAATTTAGGTGAACTTAAAACAATCTTCATATATACCCATTATAATAAATTCCACATTTGCCTGTGCCCTTCAACAAGTAGAAACCATACAGAAATTGAATAAAGTTACCAAACACTAAATTCTACATTAAATAGAGATGAATCCTTTAATTTAATAAAGTAATTGATTTCCTCTTTTTTTATTGTTCTTTGATTAAAAGACATCATTCGATTGTTAGATTCGGTTATTTTGGCTGCTTTAAGAGCTGCTGTTTCTGATCACTCTCCCAGCCACATCAAAGTACTGAAACTAATATGTTTTGTTAATATGCATGCCCATTTCATCTTCTTTCACACCACCATAATTTCACAAATTATATTGTACATATTTGGATAAACACTTGAAAGGTTTGTTAATGTTGGATAAGAGTGGACTGGAGACAGCTGAACTACTGTAATCTGAGGCCACATACTGGAAAAAAGACTTACATTAGGCTCATCACATGTGACCGTAATTGAGCACGACTTGCTCATTTAAGTAAAAAAAAGAGGACGAAGAAAAGGAGGGGACAGACAGAAGATAGGGACACAGAATAGATAAATAAACAGGAAAAGACACACCAACGCAGATGTAATAGGACTTATGCTGAGCCACGTCTCGATTCTTTCCACCTAAATCCTGTTTTTGACAAGCTGTCACTTAATAAATCCTCAGCAAATCCTCCACAGTCAGTCTGATCATAACATAATATTGTTGCAAAAGCTGGGTGGAAATGGTTACATAGATGACACCTAAAGCGCAACAGCCAGATAACTAGTTCCCCAAATTGTTTCCTGTTGAGTTTAAAAGTTAGCTTTCATGATCATCTTCCATGATCTTTTCATTTTAAACACATATTGCTTAAGTCTTACCGAAAATTTCACAATCGCTTTGTTGGTTGCAAGTCATTATTTACCAGTCATGGGTAACATTCTTGCAGACTCACACAGGATATGGCCAGGAGAGGTGAACTATGAGCACATATTTCTGTTTCTCTTATTACTTGCACATCCATCTGTGACAGACATGAGAAAAACTGCAAACTTCGCCTTTAGGCAACATGAAATCAAAATGCACTCTAAAAAATTGTCCTTGGAGACATTAATTCAACCCAACACAGTGATTATCCCGTCATAACGGTGATGTGCAAGCATCTGTATTTATTCTCGGGTATACCGGGGAGAGTGTTTTGATTGGTCCTGTGCTTTCCTGCAGTGTTGACTATAATCAGGCAGAGAAAAGAGTCCTGCAAGCTGTGATTTCATGCTTGTGGAGATATCGAGAGGCCAAAAATAGAGCTGGTCAAAATCCACAAATGTTCACGCAAACATCCGCAAAAGCACCAACAGAGGGTTACAGTACAGTAACACAGGAAGTAGTTTCATAACACACACACGCACGCACGCACGCACGCATGCACACACACACACACACACACACACACACAGATGAAGTGAAGTCCCACAGGACTGAGCTCCTACATTAATAGAGTCTTCTGTGAGATAAACAGCGACTGCGGCTGCATCAGGTGTAAATCACTGGCATACAGGCAACACGGCTCACTGCGTCTCCATGACAACTTTCAGGTGACTCACCAACCTCTCTGGGTAAGGCTAAATCTGTTTCCACGACAACCCTAACCCTTACCGCAGGAATGATGCCAGAGGAAAGAACTGCGGCATCCCAGCACTACACTCATCTACCTAAACACTACCACAAGAGGAGGGGGGGAGGCATGGGGCCCAATGTTCGTATTGGTCTAAAAATAAAGCATGGACAGCTGTTTTGTGAAGTATTTATAATATGCTAGAATATCCCCAGTAAAAAAGTAAAATATTTAAAATACATTTATTTCATAATAAGTATATTTCAAAACTATTAACACACTGACATATCGCTTGAGATTTACTGATATAAAAACTACTTGTGTACAATGTATATTTCTTAATGTTAAGCCTAAATGTGTTTTAATGGCACTGTTGATGAGGACTGAGTGAGTTTTGAACAATAGCGGTCTTTAAATACAAGATATTTAGAGTACACTTATTTAGCACAATCACATATAATTCAGTATACCTTTAGTTGAACTTCAGCACTACTGCAGCATAACAAGTACATTAAGTACAAAATCAGTTGTTTTTCAATTCAGCAGACTAAGTATACCAGTTTATAATACTAATAGTACAACTGCAGGCTATTTTATTAAGTACATAAATGTGTAAATTAATTTTTTAGTATACTTAACATGAAATAAATGTATTGAAAATACATTTTAGTATATTTATTTTTCACTAGGGATAAGTTATAATACAGGGGTGTCCAACTGAGTTCCTGAAGGGCCGCTGTCCACTGTCCAAACACAATTAAATACACCTGAACCAACTAATGACGGTCTTCAGGATTAACCTCCAGGCAGCTGTTGTAGAGCTGGTTGGAGCTACACGTGATATAATATGATATAAAACAATATAATATAATAATAAATGGTTTGTGAAGCATTTATACATATTTAGATAATAATAACAATAAGAATCATTATTATTGTATCCATTGTAAAATTTGTAGATTGTAAGTGCAAAAATTATTCAGAAATATGTATAGATTATTTTGTATTATAATTATACATTATTATGATGGTTATCATTATTATTATTGTTTATAATAAGAAGAAGAACAATGCTATTATTATTAGGCATAGTAATAGTAGTATTAACTTCCACTTTCACAATTCAATCAATTCTCGAAGAATACAATAAAGTCCTGCCCATTTTCTGTTATTAAATATTTTGTTTGGCCTGGAAATACCTCATATAACCTCATACCACATTTTTCTGACAGATATGAATGCTACTTTTGTTTTCTCATTGATGTTATTAGTTTCCATTGATTTGAAGTTACTAACCGTTGCGAGGACAGGCGTTGTGGAGGTGGATGTCCAGAGAGCAGGGTTTGCGTGTGACAGCTGTAGCCACTGACTCGTAAGGGTTGTCCTCATCTTCTGGTAAAAACACATCCAGTGATGGAGAATGGACAATTTCAGCACATCGCTTGTCCTGCACACAAACAACAGAACACAAACCAGAGTCTTTAGACAGACAGATAGCCAAAAGATGGATGGATGGATGGATGAATGAATGGATGGATGGATGAACAGATGGATGGATGAATAGATAGAATTAAAAATATTACACAACTATAAAAAGGCACCAAGTTTTTTCGTGTGTGAAAAAAACACTCAGCATCCAATTGAGAGCTTCTCTCTGTGAAGATCGACCGTTCTGTCTCACGCGCCAAATGGCAGAGATAAACATCCACCCATGACACCCTGCTCCATCATCTTCAATGAAACATTGCATCACCTCCTGCTGCCTGTTTGTCTTCATGGGTGCAACACAGCAGGCGTGCGAGGGCAACCATCCCTCAAAGAAAACATAGCACAGACCAAGCTGCCCCCATTGTCATCTCACTTATTTCCCATGAACCCCATCGATTTCTTCTCAGACGTCTATTACTCTACCTGTCAGTCCCAAATCCTGCTTCACCCAGCAAGCATTAGACGCATCCATCATGCGCCGGGCACAGGTGCAGAGCGATTTATCACACGGGATTGAAAGAAAGACCTTTGTCTCTTTCTCTGTTTCTCTTCTGAGTTGTCTACGATACAGCCGATCAGATAATTTCATACAGACACTCAAGATCAGGTCTTGGTTAAGAGTGAATTAAACACTCACACTCCATACACACTCAGATGCAGGTGGTTTAAAATACATGTAAACATAGTTCAGCATGTATTAGTGTGGGTATGTTTATTGATAAACACAAATCTAACTAACTTCCACTTGTGAATCAAAGGGTTGTGTGAAAAAAGGAAGTTTATAGTAACCAGGTGTGGCGTTTGCCTGTGCAAAAGTCACCTCCAAGACCATACATCATTGTAGGCAGCTGCCAGGGCATTGCTAGATATTTTCTATAGTGTTGATTGTCGTTACTACAGCATTACTAGGGTGTGTGGGTTGTAGGTAGTTACTAGAGCGGTCTGGCTGGTTACTAGTGCATTTCTTGTCAATTCTGAGCGGTGCTTGTCCATGCAAGTTTCCTTCATGGTGCTAGATTGCTGTGAAAAGTGTATTATTAGGTGGTCACTATGGTGTTGAATGTTGTTACTAGGGTGTTTACTGTGGTTTCTAGGGGGTTACTGGAGTGGTCTGCCTTTTTACCAGAGCATTTCTAGGCTATTGTGAGTGGTGTTTGCATGCTGCCTCCATGATATCAGATTGTACTTGCTAGGTCATTGCTGGTTGGTTACTAGGGTGTTTATTATGATATTTAGGTGGTTACTAGAGTGGTCTGGC
This sequence comes from Oxygymnocypris stewartii, assembly GCA_003573665.1. Taxonomy (NCBI): domain Eukaryota; kingdom Metazoa; phylum Chordata; class Actinopteri; order Cypriniformes; family Cyprinidae; genus Oxygymnocypris; species Oxygymnocypris stewartii. The sequence goes on along the minus strand of QVTF01010565.1, from coordinate 1,004,479 downwards.
AGGTTATTAGGATATTGTTTGGTAATTACAATTGACATTTGTTGCTAGTTGCTAGGTGGTTGCTATGATGTTGGTTGTAATTACTAGGGTGTTTATTATGGTTACCTGGGGGTCACTCGAGTGGTCTGGCTGGTTACTAGAGCATTTCCAGGTGATTATGAGTGGTGCCTGCCCATTCAAGTTGCCTCCATGACACTAGATTGTTTAAGTAAATGCTAGGTCATTACAAGGTGGTTGCTATTGTGTTTACCGTGATTAGGGCCTTACTACGGTGTTTATTGTGGTTTTTAGGTGGTTACTAGAGTGGTATGTCTGGTAACTAGGGCATTGCTACGTGATTGTGAGTGGTGCAGGCACATTCATAAGATTGCTGTGGGTAGTTGCAGGCCATTTCTAGGGGGTTGCTAGGATGTCTGTTGTGGTTAAAAGTGCATTGGTAAGGTGTTTAGTGTGGTTACTAGCGTGTTGCTAGGTGACTGTGAGTCTTACGTGCCTGCGCAGAAGTCATCTCCATAATGCCAGGGTGTTCTGGGTGATTGCCTGAGGCAAAATTATCAACCGGATTTAGCCATTTCTGGGTGATTGCTAGGGTGTTGTTAGGTGATTGTAAGTGGTGCTTGCCCATGAAAAGGTTGTCTCTATGATGCAAGATTGTTGTGGGTAGTTGCTAGGGCATTGCTAGGGTGTTTGTTGTTGTTGTTGTTGTTGTGTTAAGTGTCTTTATTGTGTTCACAAGGGTGTTGTTAAGTGGGTACTAAGGCATTACTAGATGATTGTGAGTGGTGTTTGCCTATGCAGACGTAATTTTATAATGAAATGGTGATTTTCTTTTTGGGTGTTTGCCAGGGTGTTCTCTGTGGCTACTGTTTTACAACTTGTTTTTTTTTATGTTTTCTGAAGAAAATGTGAGTGGCACTTGGAAAGGTCACTTCCATGATGTTAGGGTATTCTGGGTGGTTTTTAGGTGGTCGATTACAGGCCAAAGTCAAAAAGTCCACCCACAAGTGAGAATTTACACGCTGAAGTTTAAAACTAAGCGTTAGGAATGTGCCTTCAGATCTTCATCTCATCTTCCATTGCCCTTTCCATGTAAGCTATCTGCGCATTTCTCCTCTTCTACCAACTCCTCTAATGATGTTTTCTTAATTTGTGAAAGCACACTGAGCGAGGCTCGTCAAGAAGAACAGAAGCCCTCCAGAGAGCCACACAGAGAAATCAACAGACAGAATATTCGAGAGGTGAGAAAGAGAGAAAGACAGAGAGAGATCAAAGCCGCATTCACAAGAACTTACTTTTGGACTTTGTGTGTCAGTTTTAATAGCGTGGTGGGGTAGAAGAGAAGAGTCGGGCACACGCCGAGGAAAATACTTAGAGATCAGGAAGGAGGGGAAATGGTCGGCCTTTGAATCAGTGGTTTCCTGCGTTGTACGCTAGCATGCACACGCTTACACGGGAAACTACCCACTGGCCACATAGAATGAGAAAAACCTACAGCAAAGTTATGGATGACGATTCTCCAGCTATACCGCTGGTGAAATAACATGACTATGTCCTTAAAAAAATGTAATCAATAACGAGAATGCTGGTAAGAAAAATAAACAATATAATAATCTTAATAAAATAAAATATATATATTAAAATGATAATTATGTTCATACTCATTTAAAAAACAATAATGCTATTTGTCAAAGATTAGGCCTCTTCTACAGACAATGTTGACAATGTTATAATTAAGCTCGTACACACACAAAGCATAGACTTCACACTTACAATAAAATAGATCAGTACCTGTTTATCTCTTGCAGAACCGGGTTTTCTTCACAGTAACTGTAAAAATGTAAATCCTTCGGCGTACGAACAAAATGACCCTGCTGCGCCTGACTGTCCGAGGACACTACAACCCTTGTTCTCTCTCTCTGCCTCTCTCTAACAGCAGAGACAGGAACTTCTTTTTTTCTCTGAAAAGGAAGACTACAAAACAAACAGAGGCGTTTCAGGTCAGTAATTAGCGTGCTGATGCAGGGCTGCAGTTGCTGCACTCGGATCCAAAGAGGAAATCTGCCTGGACGGCCCTCAGTCACGTCTGCAATCTTCAGCCGCACATGTGACTGGGGCATGACAGTCAGCTTAATTCCTGTCTTCCTCCCTTTCTCGTTTTCTTCTTTAATCAGCTCTTTTCGCTTTATTCCCTTTCGTCTTCTTCACAGTTATCCAGAGTTCTGTCACTGCTGTTTCTCAGTTGATACAGTATCTGATCTGAATGGCCAATGTCATTTCCTGTGCTGTTCTAATCTGAGCTCTGCATATTTTGGAGGAGGACCCCACAGCATAAAAGGCCCTCAGAGGCCTTCTCAGAACAGATAGAGGGATTGATATAAAGCGAGAGAGGGAAGATAAGTTTGGTCATGTGCTTTAGAGGAGGTCTTTGCATGCAGAGATGATACCAGTGGGGGGAAGGAAGTCACAAAAGTTCACTGATACAGACAAGCCTCTGGCTTACACAATTTTGTTGCAATATGCTTCACAGCGAGGCTTCATTATGAACCGAACAAACAATAAGCGGGAAAACGAAGGAACTACAAATAAATAACATCAGCAAGATAAAGTAGCCTGTTCGAGACAGGCATTTTCTCACTAAAAGACTTCCAGACAAAATAATTCCATTATGCCTGATATATAACAGTGCGAGAAATGATAGAAAGAGAGAGAAAACAGAGAGTAAGGGAAAGAGAATACAGGAAAAAAAGAGAAAATTTGCAGACTGACATGGAAATCTCTTATGACTTTCATAAAAATGCCTGACTTTTGTTAATCCCTTCTCCTAATGAACACCTTTACACATTTAGCACCTGCTCCCGATGTAACTATGAACTCTGATAGGCTTTACCTCATCCATAGGGATGAGAAAACACAGAAGGGTGCATCCGCAGGCCAAAGCCCAAATACTCAGAGGACTACCGGTTTTGAAGCCTTGTTTAGTCAGTAAATGCTAACAACTAGGATACAAAATTAACTTGCCACACCTGTAAATGATGATTGGCCTGAAAACATTAACCGCCTTTTAGCATTTCACATTAACAAATTAATTAAAAAAAAAGTCCACAGTATATTTGTGACTATTGTGTTACAGCATTGTACATCAGCCAGTCTATTTGTCACAAGACCCATAAAAACAGCAAGACCAATCATTATTGTGTTCTTTATGTTTTTGTTTTTCAAGAGACAATGTTTTGAGTCCTCAAGTTATGACAATAAATGGAAAAAAGTTTGGGCTTTCTAGCAGACGCTATTAAACCACTTAAATATCACTGCTTTATCACATTTCCCATTGAAAAATCAGGCAAGACATAACTGAAGGAATGAGACTTAGGTACATTAATTTCATGATTTTTTTAAAAGCAAACTAACATATAGATGGATTAAAAGCTAACAGACATAAAATAAAATAAAATAAAAAATCCATATAGATGGCTTCATATCAGGCATAGACTATTTCTTTATTTTTCTTTTAAAAGGGACAATGCACATTGTGTGCAAAATGAGGCTATATATCAAATTAGCCATTCAGGCTAATTTTCATCTGCAGTACCTGGCAGGTTGATGGTGAGAAGCAAAGTCCACAAATACAAAGAAAACCTAAAAGCTAAAAGCCTACATTTAGATTTCATGGAGTCTGTAAGGGCTAAAGTCAATTTTCCTCTGAGGCAAAAGTATATACTTAATGTAAATCAGCTTTTTACCAATATCTTGTGTCTGATATCTTAATTTTGCTAACATGATCAACAAAATAAATGAAAAAAAAAATACACAATGTTTTCCCACTTGCTAATCACAACTAGAGAGCCTCTGATTGGACCAAAATCTGTTTAGTGCAGGATGAGTCATTAGTAGTTTCATTCTGTTTTTCTAAAATAAATACAAAAATAAAACTGTCTTTAACTTTTAAAAGTAAACTAATAAGACATGAGAGTGAGGGAAGAGTGACAGATAATCTAAAAAAGCCAGAAAAGTAGGAAAAACTCAGCTAGTTAACCAAACACACTCACAAAGAGCCAGTAGGGAGACCGGAGGCATTCTGAGCTTTGAGTCCTCATGAGAACTGTCTTATGCAGGACAAGCCGTCATCATCTTATCACGCACAACCTGCAGTCTGCAAGAAGTTAACATTCATTAGCTGCCCTAATTATCTCTCAGCACCTAGGAGGAAGCGCGGAAACCTTCTCGGTAGATGAAGCCACCGCTGGGGTTCTGAGATTTTAAACATGAGTCACGGATATACAAAAGAGATTATGCCACACTGTGGGAGAGGAGGAGGAGGAGGATGAAGATTAAAACAAATATGACGGAGGAAACATTTAATGCAATCACTCGAGGGAGCCCGCTGCTTTGGAATAACTACAGTCATGGCTTTCCTTTATATTATCACAGTGCCCGTGTGAGTTAATCCAAGCTCTCAACAACGATGGAGATTCAGAGATGACATCAAAGCTCAACAAAAACAGCGGAAGCAATCATGCACTCGTTTATACAATTTTAATGCCACACACTAAATTGGTTTCAAGAGCACAACTGCAAAAACAGAAGCATTCACTCGGTGGTAAATAGCTTTTATTGCTCGAATCACTCTTACAACAACTTTATATTTGTATAACTCATCCATTAATGAGACGTTCATGTTGAATCCTGCTTTATGAAGGCTGTATATTTATAACCCGTCCTCGCTCCGTCTCCTGTATTTGGCTCTAAATGGCTCATAAAATACAAGCAGTCGTTTAGGATTCTTATCCCGGCACTGTTTTCAGAGTGATCTATTAAACACAGCGAGCAGCGGCCCGGCTCGGCTCCTAAATCACACTGGGCAGTCAGTGAGAGCCAGGAACATAAGTTTACTCTAATACAAACTCACACACACATATAAAGCCATTCAGTTCAATTAAAACGGGCAATGCGCATTAAAAACTTCACTTCCCGGAGCTCTTAATTAGCTATAATAAGTCATTGAGCAGGACAAGACCAATGAAATTACTCCTGTAAAAGTAATCAAATGCAGTAATTTAGGCGTAATAGAGATGTTTTATGCAAACTGAGAATAACAGTAGATTAAATTATTAGGAGAACAAGCAACCGGAATGCCAGATCCTCTGGAATAGTGATGGAAGTCATTAGTGCTGTGGTTTTACTGATCTGTTTTATAGCATTTATATATATTACTGTTCAAAGTTTGTGGCTGATCACATTTTTTATGTTTTTAAAAGAAGGTTCAAGGCTGCATTTATGTGATCAATTATGTGAATTTTATTACAGTTTAAATTGCTGTTTTCTATTGTAATATGTTTAAAATGTAATGCATTCCTGTGATGGAAAAGCTGAATTTTCATGCTGAATATGTGCTTTGTAATAAACAGTGATATGTTAATAATAGGCATGCTAAAACTTGAATGTGCTGCTTGAATGTCTCTCTTTTTGCACATGTACAGTATTTGAAGTCATCTGCACAGTTGTACAGTTTGTATTTTTCTTTAGTTTATGTAAAGGTAACCACTTTTATATATAGCATATGTATAGTCAAAGCTGACAGTAGGTTAGTTGTGTATAGGTTTATACTGTTTTACTTCGTGTTGTATATCTGTATTTATGTAGCACCGTGGTCCTGTGAGGCACGGCATCTCGTCCCACTGTATGTCCACACATTTAGCGGAATGACAATAAAGCTCAACTTGAACTTGAACTTGAACTAATAAGCAAGTAAAGTGTAAGAGAAAAAAACTACTAAGAAATGTGATGCATTAAAGCAAAAATACCTAGTAAGTTATTAGACTTAATCAGACTTGATCAGACTTAAATATTGTCAGTAAAACTTACTAATTACATTAAGAAGGAATGCAATAGTTTTAGTATTGCATGATTGTATTGTCATATCTGTGCCTAAAGAGTCAACACAGCCATAGCACATACACTTGTATATATTGAGGAGCATTCAGTTATTTACAATTCAATTATATTGTAGTCCCAACCTAAAACAGCTCTTTTCCGGGTTGCCAAAAGTGTCACCACAGAGTGTTTGTTTGTAAACAGTAATTTCATCTGCAGAGAAAACCACTGCAAAGCAGATGCTACTGATGGAAGCGCTTACTCTGATCTGGAATCACAAGACGTTTTCGGCATAAACATTAAAAGCATGTTTGCTGACTGCAGCATTGGGAATAGAGGCGGAAAAAAACTGTACAAACCGATGAAAACAAACAAAAACATGCCCGATTTCACATACGCAAATACATGACATAATTGTAATAGACGAATGGTGAAAACAAGAATGGATATAATAATAAAGAAGGGAGGCAGAGGAATGCTGGAGAGCAGCTTGAATGAGAAAGCAGAGGTCGATAGCCAGTCTCTCTCTCTTTCTCTGGATGTTTTCTCTGGATGTTATTGCGCAGTGCTGTGACGCACCTGTTTTGATGGAGACTCTAATCTGTCAATTGAGAAGTGGGTGGATATCCCACGCCTTACAATTTATGAATTCTGTGTCTCCTAGCAACTACGAGAACCCCTCGGAATCTGCGTGCATCTCTCTCCCTGCGGAGGAGAGCCAGTGACGGAGTTCAGGACTGGTTTGTGGGTGCAGAAATATGACTCGCAGTCCAAGGAACCCCGACTCTTCCTGGAGCTGGAGTCTCCCTTCCCCCAGCCTATGCCTGTTTCCATGGTAGCGGGAGGTCTCCTCACATGGTGCAGGTGGGCGGATCAGCGTGTGACACGATTACACTTCCTGTGGGATAATTAGACTTCCTGTCTGAGGGACGGGAATCCCTCTTGCTCATCCTGACATTATGAAAGCCAAACCCTCAAGCCAACCATCAATATTTCCTTATCCATATTTTCTTCCATACCCAGAATTAAAGATTAAAAGTACATTTTTTAGATGCCCAGGATGTCTTTGAAGACCTTCACTGTTAGTTGGCTAAAGTTTCCATCACAACATGATACTTCATACAACAGACGTACCTGTTTTATCTTGCATTTGGCTGTGAGAACGAACATAAATAATAAAATAAACAAGTTAAAAAGCTTTGATGAGTGAAATAATAGGAAGAGTAGGGCATTAACCAATTAATGAATTAGTTTAATTTCAATACACTGTTGTAAAATATTTAAAAATGTATAAATAAAAAATAAATGTATAAATAAAAAGTTTGCATTCTATATATTTATGTAGTGCCTTGCGAAAGTATTCATACCCCCATTAACAAACAACTGTGAAGGCTTGGTGTGTGTGTGTGTATATATATATATATATATATAAATATCTACAACATGTATCAATTCTTTATCCACTAAGGGGTCCATAGCTGCATTATAAGGATGGGAAGTGTGTGTGTACCTGAGAAAAGCCCATGTTTCTGCAGCCGTTGCAGGGAGTGAGCGCCTCCCACAGGCCTGATGGTCCACAACTCTTTTCCTCCTCTTCCATCGCTGGGGGCAATGGAGGAGTGGGCCGCTACAGCCAGGTGGAGAGAGATATACATACAGTCAAGAGTAGTACACACAGACTGAATGACAACATACCAACATAACACAAGCTAAGATAAGTCACAGACTGTATAAGACTGACAACTCTAACAAAAACAAATAAGAGAAAAGCCTCCAAGATTAGCATAGCAACCATAATGCTGCTGTATGCAGGGAAGGAGACCAGATACACAGATTTTTTTATTGGATGTCAATGGAGAACAGGCTTCACTATGTTGAATTAACTGCTGATGTTGTTGGGGGGGGGGGGGGGGGGGGGGGGGGTAAAGCTAGACAAACTGTTCTGGATGTTCCTTATTTAAGTACATAAGAACTGGACTGTACAAACGTGAACTTATATTAACTGGACCTTTGAAAAGCCTCTGTTTCACTCTACAGTCAAACATGAACACTTGCTTTGTTGTCTGTGACTTTTAGAGGAATCGCAATGTGATTAATGGTTTAAATATGTGCTGATAATAGTCTGACTTTCCCATTCTGTCTGATTCTTTTGCTGAAAATTTTAGTTATGTCTTCTTTTGTAGATGCAGAACTCCATGTAGAAACACATTACTAGTGCTGAGCCACTGAAAACTGAAATATATGACCATATACAAGCATTCCATACAAATACAATGTGTATTTAATTTATGATACTAGTATGATATACAATGATCATTTGCTGCAAATATCTAATTCCTCAGACATCTGCAAAAAATATGTCATTATTAATTAGATAATAAAAAACGGTTTTGTGACTGGCAGGTAAATCGTATAGCCAGCAATCGCTCCCTGGACACTTTTACAGACTTTGCAAACAACTCCAACCCCGTCAGTCAAGTCTTAGGGGTTTTTGACATGTGACTGGAATCGACTGGAACGGCTCAGAAGAGTGTTTGTGTGTGTGTGTCTTTGCTTGTTTATCTGGGCTCTGCAGACTTTGATTGATTGACCCGACTCCACATTTAATTGTATTGATCAAACAAACGCAGCAGAGTAAACAGTGATCGGTGGTCACTGTGACAGCTGAACATGACACCTACAGCAAACGACCATTCCTTTACACATTCTATCCATTACATAAGGTTAAATCCACAAGCCAGCAATGTGATCAAAAATATGATTCTGCAATGCACACAGTTTAGTTCTGCAGTCCCTCTGCTGGTCATAGTGAGATACTGCATCAACAGTGAAATACTCATCATTACTCAAAGCTCATTAGGATCTCTTGATACCAATCGTCTGATGTCATTCATTTCATTCTCTTGGAGAACAGAAAATGTTTTGATATTTTAAATGGGAATAATCTGATGTAACGTTGCTTTAACTGCATAAAAACTGTTCACAATCAGCAAAAACAACATTTACGGTACTGTATTTGCTTCTTAATGCACACCTTGTTTATTCGAGTGAGAGTGCCGTTCCGTTCCTCGTCAGACAGCCGCCCACTGCCGAAGCTCTCCATGGAATGAGAGTGAGAAGAGATGGTCTGACACAGCTCCTCAAAGGAGCAATCCTTATCACGGCAGATCTTTATTTCATTCAGCAACTTGGACAACTCCCCCGATACTGCGTTGTCTACAGAGGGAAGGAGAAAGAGGGAGAGAGAGCAAACCATGAACTTAAATGATAGAATAGTGAGCTAAAAAAATGAAAGAAAAATGCTCCTTCTTATTAATGGATAGCAGTATAGTACATCTCAGTCTGACTTGAATCTGTGTAATGTGACGATCTTCATCACTAATGCACAGTTTATTCATTTTTCTTCTAAATTAATAAATTCAAATGATATATTTTTACATTTACTATTTGAATTTTTTATACAAATATTTTCACTTTATTTATTTTATATATATTATACCCCATTCGATTATGCAATACAACCGTACAGTTTTTGTGAAATCAAACAAGCACAATCTTATTCAATAAAATTTAAGTTTTATGTAAATATGGACTATATTATTACACCAAAAGCACATACAAATTCTCTACAATAGCTTTTAAATAAATGGCTAGAACATCACGACATCCGTCTTATTTATTTTTATTCTCTCTAGTCTGTTTTTCAATATTTAATCTGGGACAAATGCTTGTTTTCTGGCATGGGCTCAGTGTGTTGATGTGTACTAACAGTCATTTTGTGGCTGGCACACTCTCAGATTCACCTGTGATCATTACCAAAATGCTGCCCCAGCTGGAATGAAAGATGCACATCCAGTAGTTTACAGACCACAAAGGGATCAAATGAGAGTGGGCTGTACTGCAACATCTGACCACTAGAAGCACTGCTGACTGCACTTACTTTAAAATGAACATGCACTAATCAAAACATATAGTCTTTTATGTCACTATTTGTTTTCCTCTTATGAAAAACTTAGCAAAATACGATGTGTTTTTAAATTAAATTATGATGATGAGTGGATTAAGTGATTTATGTGTGCAAACACTGGATTAAACAGTAAAATATTTGCCAGAGGAAGACAAAGCAGCAGAAAATGCACTATAATAATACTATAACTTGACCACTGGGTGTCGTACTGTACACTAAAATACATGAAACGCATCGCAGCAGTCATTCTCTTTGAGACTGAGCCTGTTTACTTTTGTAAATGAACAATTACATTTAGGTGTTAAAGTAGCATATTTATATATATTAAATGCAATTATTCTGTGATGATACAAATATATCCACACATACTTTTATGCCGTAGAGACGGGGAGGGCACAGGTGAGGGTACTGATGTGCGTGGTGTCGGTATTGGACGTTGACGGGCAAAATCTTCATGGAGATTCTCTTTGTCACAATCCGACATCATATAATCTAGAGAGATAGAGATAACTTAATTTACAGAACACCAACAAACTCAACTATAAAATACACTGGAGACGCATATTTGAAAAGCACATTTCTAAGAACACTTGTTTCCTAACTTAAAATCAAACTATCTATTGCATGCCTCTTGTCATCTGATTAACAGATTATAATTTTTCATTAAGTAAAAGGCCTTTTAGCATCATTCTAAAAATGTCTCCTTCAAATTATGGTACAAAATCTTGATTTTTACAAAGTAAACATCTGAATTACGTTTATGCTGTTAATAATATTTCAAGAAAGACACTTGTTGGACTGAAGAAACTTAAGTTCCCCTTCATGGGAACTTCGAACTGCGTCCCCTAGGGGTCGCTATGGGGAACGCCCTCAGCGTGACTCGTGTCTGAAGATACATATGAAAAAACACCATCCGTTGGCCGGCGACAGCCCATGACGTCACTACCAGCGCGACCATAATAAAAGGATCGCCGGGAGAATACATCATCCTCTTCTTCGTCTTCACTGACTGGTCTGTTTGAAGCGTGCATTCTGGTAGGAATACAGTTTTCTCTCTATCATGGCGAGCACTAGCAAGGCGTTTAAGATTGGGTGTGGATCCGCGTTATTTGAAACCCGATGACACACACAATCTTTGCGTCTTTTGTTTGGGCAGCACGCACGCGATGTCCTTGAGGGGAAATCAGCGTGCACTGTGAGCTTTTTCTATGTAAAAGCTCCGCTCTCGTCCTGTCCCTCTTTTCAAGGAAAGAGGGGCAGCCGTCTGCTTCCCGCGATTCGGGACCCACCGCTGCCAAGGCAGGGAGGCGAATGAAATTAGCAGTTGGATGTGGCCGATGAGTTAGAGAGGGACCGCCCCTTTTCCGGCGCGTCGGCCGAGAACGAGATTGAGCTGCTGGATTGTGACGATGCGATCTTTCTGACATCATCAGATTCAGCAGCTAGTGCTCTGCTGGAGCAGGAGATGTTTGAGGGTGAGGAAGTTGAGACTGAAACCTCTCAATCCTTCTGCACTGCATATGAACGAGTTTGGAGGTTATGGATCATAAAAATAAATCTTTCTGGCCATAAATCCCCAGCTCGAGTGAGCCTTCCTTTCTTCATAAAATCTCGATGTGGAGGTTGAGAAGGAGTGGAAAAAGCTATTTTTCTCGTATTCATAGGTTTCAGCATACTAGTTATGCTGACACTGAGGGGATGCGTGAAAATGGCTATGAGGGGATCCCCCCTGTGCAAGAGATGATAACCAGCTTATAAAGCTGTGGCGAGACATCCTCTCTCAAGGCTCCCTCCTGGCCATCTAAGCCCCTGAATCTCGCTTAAATGGCAGGGCATATGCAGCGGCAGGTCAGACCGTCGCTTCGTTGCAAAAACTAAGGCGTATCAGACTAACCTGCTGAAAGACCTGGATAAGGTTCTATAAAATCCAGGGCTGAGCCCGAACAACCAGGGGTCCTAGCCCGTCCTGGTCTGAGGATTGCAGATGGGCACAGAGGGCTAGTGTCGCGACTCGTGCCCCTCCCCCACCTGCGGGTAGGGGTAGAGGAAGGTACAGGTCAAAAAGAGGTAGGCAAGACCTGAGGAATGTGATCCAGGCGAAACGTCCTCAACAACGTTCTCGTCAGGACCAGAGTAACTAACATCTACTCCCTTCCTTCAGGGGGCTTATAACACCGGCCCTTAGCTTCCCCTCTTTAATTCCCCTGCAACCGCATACCCCACCTGACCGAGGTTAGGTGGGAACCTAAGATTGTAGTTGGTCCGGGCTGAGGCCCCCTTGGAGGTTTCCGTGGGAACATCCTCGGTCCTCAGGTCATTCTGGTCTGCAATCCCATGGATTAGGCCTCTCATGCTCCACTTATATCGCCCTGGCAACCCTGCTGGTCGGGCTAGCATTGCTCCCCTCACCTTAGAGGGTCACCTATGAGCATGCTGCCCATTCTGAGCATTGTCAGTAGAGCTAGCATTGCTCCCCTCACCTTAGAGGGTCTTCTATGAGCATGCCGCTCCTGTATGAGCGTCTAAGCATCTATGAGCATGCCGCTCCCTTCTGAGCGTCTGAGACTCTCACTCCAAGAGATGAGTAGTTCTCCGCTCCGAGTAGAACTTAATACCAATATATAAGTGCACACGCTAAACTCTGGGCACTTTCTAAAATCCACTTAGTGGTAAGATCACACATCAAGTGTTTTGCGTTCTTTCTAAAATCCATGCTATGGTAAGTGCACACGCTAGACTTTGGGCACTTTTCTAAAATCCACCCAGTGGTAAGTTAGCACATCGAATGTTCTGCTTTCTTTCTAAAAATCCCATAGGGCAGGGTTACGCGTGCAGCTTCGTGCCCTTATTTGAGTTGGTCAGGCCCCGGCTTGTGCCTTGGGCCCCACTCCTGAGTGTTTGAGTTCCCTCTCAAAATGAGTTCTCCGCTCTCCAGAGCTCGCTATTGGTAGAGCTGGCGTTGCTCCCCTCACTTAGAGGATCACCTATGAGCATGCCGCTCCTGTTTGAGCATTGGAAGTTTCTCCACTTCCAGAGTTCGGTGTAGATCGCTCGCCTTGTGGGTCGAGCTAGCATTGCTCCCCTCATCATAGAGGGTCATCTATGAGCATACAGCTCCCTTCTGAGCATCTAGTCCCCCGACATAGAACGTAACTAAAACAATATATATAAGTGCACACGCTAAAGCAATGGGCACTTTCTAAAATCCACTTAGTGGTAAGATCGCACATCAAGTGTTCTGCGTTCTTTCTAAAATCCATGCTATGGTAAGTGCACACGCTAGACTTTGGGCACTTTTCTAAAATCCACCCAGTGGTAAGTTAGCACATCGAATGTTCTGCTTTCTTTCTAAAAGCCCTTAGGGTAGGGTTACGCGCGCAGCTTCGTGCCCTTATTTGAGTTGGTCAAGCCCCGGTTTGTGCCTTGGGCCCCACTCCCTGTAACCAAATATTTTGGTTTAAAAAGGGTAATGCTACCAAGGGGTCTGTTGAGACAGCTCCCTCAGCAAGCTCATGTAGAGCAAGCAGTAGCCCCTGGTGACCGGCCAGGACCTAGTGGCTACCACTAGGTACTTGGCCCTATCCCCTTAAAGGAATCTTTCTATATAAGAATGATTCCAAACCTGTGAGATCTACCTTGGGTCCGGTAATCCCGGCACCTAGCAGGTAAGTACTTCAGGTATGCAGCTCGGGTTTTTGGCCAAAGGGGATAATGTCACTGACAGCATCAACCGTCCACAGGGGCAACTCCCTGAGCCAAATGGTAGAGTTGACTAGTGCTCGCCTCCTGCGTGAATTGGGCTTGCACTCCCCTCAGCATGGTGGCGTGGGTATAACGTTCCCCATAGCGACCCCTAGGGGACGCAGTTCGAAGTTCCCATGAAGGGGAATGTCTCAGGTTACGTATGTAACCATGGTTCCCCGAGTGGGGAACGAGACACTGCGTCCCCTAGGCTTTGGGCCATGCTTCGGACGCAAGCTTCAGACGAAGAAGCGGATGATGTATTCTCCCGGCGATCCTTTTATTATGGTCGCGTCGGTAGTGACGTCATGGGCTGTCGCCGGCCAACGGATGGTGTTTTTTCATATGTATCTTCAGTCACGAGTCACGCTGAGGGCGTTCCCCATAGCGACCCCTAGGGGACGCAGTGTCTCTTTCCCCACTCGGGGAACCATGGTTACATACGTAACCTGAGACGTTTATTTGATTATCCAGACATCTTTATTTTTTTAGAAAAATCGGTAACACTTTAGTATAGCGACCAATTATCACTATTAACTAGTTGCTTATTAGCATGCCTTTTATTAACATATTGGCTGTTTATTAGTATTTCTAAAGCACATGATCATATTCTACATTCGTAATCCTACCCAATACCTAAAATTAACAACTACTTACTATTAATAAGCAGCAAATTAGGAGTTAATGTTAGAGTTTTTTTTTTAAAGGCAAGAACTGGACCGTAAAATACATTTTTTGGCAATATAAATATTAACAACTGCAGCAAACTGCATATTTTTGCTCATAGTTTAGAATAAAACTGAGGTGTTTTTTCACTTCTTGAGTGTAAGTTCCATGTTCTCCTAATATATACTTAACCATAAAAGGCAGAAGTATCAAATATGATACTCAACAAAAAACACATACAGAATTTTTTTGTTGTTTTTGTTGTTCAATGTAAAAAAATATAATTTTTTCTGACCATTATTTCATGTCAGGTTTTACACAGGGTTAAAGAAAAGCATTTTAAGTTGGTGAAAAAACTAAATGTGGCATCTGTAATTGTAGCTCTAAACAACTATAGGCTGCACAAGCCACATGGTAAACTTGGAAACAATAGTCCCGTCAAAGAGTGTAGATTATAAAACCACAGCAAGCTTGAGTCTGATATTCATTTCACGCTGGGGATTCTGGTGCATTGACCACAGAAGCAGGGAAGAGAACTGTAATGTTTCTTTCTTTCCTGTAGGATGGCGGGTGATTTAGGCGTCACATGTCAAAAAGAGACATTTTCGAGCAGTACCTCAACTCCCAAAATTGCATTTCACAACCCTCAGAGATGTATAACCCTGGTCATAAAGTGGATGGAAACAACAAAAGAGCTAAACTGAATTTAATTTCAAAATCAAATCACCACGTCATATTCTTTTATGAGGGTGTGTTTTTGAAAGCAGAGATGGATCTTCTGTGCTGTACAATAAACTCTGCTGGAGAGAATTAGTTTAGTTCAATCAGTACATGATCCAATGTAGTAATAATGTGTGTATAACAATGTAATAAACATAATAATTTCTAAAATCTCATGTATACTTCATCAAGAAGGCACGGTATTCTAAGTATTTGTAGTTATTTTTGAGAAATGTAAGGGAACATGGATTTCTCAAACACACTAAACAACCATTGTTCTCAATCTAACACAAACTTCCTGAAACAAATGTTATCAATCTGCAAGCATCCGCCTTCTGATTTCCACCAAGAACACGCTTCCCATCAGCTTGTGCACGTGTGTGTGAGTGTCCTTGTGTGTGTTTAAGGGCTTTATTTGATTTTTTAACGTTGAAATGTGAGCGTGTCTAGGAAATACTTTACCGTGTATGAGAGAAGCAATTTGTTGTGATTTCTGCGACGGATGTTCTCTTAGAACGTCTAGAGCAGTTCTTCCTTGGCAATCTCTAATGTTGGCATCAATCCCTGAGGGGCAAAAAGTTTGGATTTTTAGTTTTAGATGAGCTTTAATTAGACATAAATATATGTAAATAAATATTTACATGTTGTATACTTTGTATAATAACTTATTTATTATACAAAATATATTTTGTTATTTTATTCCTGATAATGCAACACCACAAAACCAACCATTACATTTGCCTATAATGACACAAACTTATCTGAAAATTTCTAATTTATTTAGATTTATTGTAAAAAAACAAACAAAAAAAGAATAAAACCGGACAGAGTTAAAAAAAATAAAAATACTCAATTATAATATATAATTACTCAAATGTAATTTCAATAAATATTGAATGCCATGAATTTAATTAATATTCCACTGTGTTCTTTATACTTTTATTTATAAAAAAATGCATCAACAATAAAACAGCTGAAACAAATTTTAAAATAGTTTTTGTCTTCTGGAAATTATATAATAGAACAATCAGGGCTGACACCTTCCCACAAAACCCTCAAAAACATGACAAAACTAAACATTTTTTCCAGAATAAAACTTTCCATAACAATAAAACACACCGCCCTTTCCCTATGACAGGAAGCTCCCCAATCTCCAATTCCTATTCCATAGCTGGAACTGACCGGGAAGCTGTTAGGTCACACAAGTACTTTAAACAAACCCTGGTCATGCAACATCCTCATCCTAACCCCCCCCCCCCCCACACACACACACACACACACACACACACGCACTTCCGTAAGACATACCTGAGTCGAGCAGTAGCTGAACTACATCCATCTTTCCGAAGAGAGCGGCTTCGTGGAGAGCACTCCCTTTCTCTGTCTAGAGAGAGAATGATTTTAAGCTTAATGCCTCACATAAAGAAGTACATGGCAGTTATACACTATGGCATCTTTACTACTGCAGCCCTCGCAGTCTATCAGCCGTCTACTGGGGCGACTGGCAGGGTGTTTTATATCACGCTCACTGTGAAGTACTTAACCACACCCAATTTAGCTCTGGAAACATTTAATCAGTGTACTACAATTAACAGCAATAGTGCTTTGAATTTATGTGGCTGACTGATGGCAGCTTGAAAGAGACCAATCAAATGAGACCGATCGGCAGTCAAGACAGATCGCGAGAGAGCTTCCTGCACAGTTGAGTGTGGTCATTTTAATAGGCCACCGGGAGACCGCACACACGATTCCCAATCAAATCGACCCCCATCGGCCTTCATTAGTCCAGAGGCATGAGTACTTGCTCTTCTCCCTGAACTACTGGATCTGTGTGATGATGCAATACACATTAAACAAGAACTACAGAGACTTACTACTGTGATACTTAACCCTGCAATGTCATATCGCTACAAAAATAGCACTTTACCTTTAGCAAGGCAGTCTGGGAGAGCCAAAACTACCTCTGTGCAGAAGCTTGAGACACTGTTTTTGTCTGGCAATGGTGCCACAGCATTAATCTGTCTTCTAGACAACAGAGACTCTCCTGAGTGCTGAGTTTGTGTCTGTGTAACATTACCAGGCGTTCTTACATTCTGTTTGAGCTTTTTTAAGTAAATGTACACACTGAATTTCTTCCGTTTTCTTTCTGATTCTGAATGAATGTCTTTAGCTATTGTATAGCTTCTATGTTTATCACCAATGGAACTGTGGGTGCTTACACACTAGAAAAATGTCTGGCAGGCAGGAATGCACATCTGCTTTGATGGTATAAAAAAATTATATTTGAAATCAAGAGAGAATACAGCACATTTCTGAAATGGAACAACTCTTGGGAAGTTCTCATTGATCAACAGATGTCTACACCAAAGAGTCCTGTACAATATTTGGTCGCACACCTCCATTTAATTTTTCAAAGATTTTTTTTTAATTGAATTTCAAAGACAGTTTTGCACTTTTTGTCTGGTGTGTATTTCACTGCACTGTTTCGTCTTTGTTTTTCCATGTAAACGTGCTAGATGAACATCTTTGACCATTGCTCGTTTAAGGCATAGTTCACCAAAAAAAAAAAAAATGCTATTAGTTTACTCACCCTCAGGCCACGATGTAGGTGACCATTTGCCAAAGCCATGGATTAATGTTGTAAATAATGTAAATTTTCTTACACAGACCGATTGCTTTGCTTCATAAGATCTCAATGTATCGTCAGGAGCCATGGTTTTTTTATTTGGTTTTGCATGAATGTTTTTCTGACTGTTTCACCTAAACATCTTATTTACTGTCCTACTGAAGAAGAAAAATCACCTACATCTGGCCTCAGGGTGAGTAAATTAACAGCTAACATTCATTTTTGGGTGAACTATCCCTTTAAGTTAATAGAAGTTAGAATTATTTAAAATGTATCTCTAGACCATGTTTTATTTTCCAAATAAACCACCCTGCACATCATGTGTTTTTACGCAGTAAATTGTTCTGTACGTGTGGCCTTCTTGAACACAAGAATGCATCCCGTGAACACCCCTCAAGTCTGACAGTTATCGGAGAGAATTAAAAAACAAACAAAAAAAATGAGGCATACACCTACATTAAGTTATGCAAGAAGAAAAGTGTGTAGTCAGTGCTGGCACACTGTCAGAAAAATAATGTGGAAAGACTGTACCTTAAGAAATATTTTTTATTATAATATTAATAAAGGTTAAAGGTCATGTTTGAGGGTACAAAAGGTACAATTTATTTTTTATGCATGTACACTCAACGCTAAATGCAGAGAATCTAAGGATACAAAAGTAAAGCTTACATAAAGTTATACCTTCAACGTCTATAGGACATACATGCAAAACGAGATCTCAAATCCTCTGTGATTACTTACTCAGAGAAAGCACACTCTCTAAGACCAAACATAGTTGCAGGTAAGATGTTCATCCTTCACCCTGAGGTTAAACTCCAGTCCAGATCACTGAATGGTCCAGAATGACTAAAAAGACTTCGTTCCAAATGAACAAGGCTAAGACTGCAGAGCACACTGTTCTCTTGATATGTTTAACTCCGAGTTCTGTACTGTTTAGGATGAGCAACGAGTGCGCCCACAACGGGACGGGAAGTGAGACCCCCTCCTCTGGATGAGGACCACTTCCTGTCGAGTTTCCCATGACGATTAGCTATTGATATCACCCGGAGGACGAAATCGATTCACTCTCACTGTGCTTCCAGGAATAGAGAAGCAGAGAGCCGATTGCCTTCATCTCTTTTTCTTGCTGTTCTACTGCAACCGAATGTTCTTGTAAGTTAAGCATTGACAGAGTGTCATTCTCAGAAGAGGGAAGAAGATGGAAGACTAGAGAGATGCATCATAAAAGATACATTTACTTTAGATTAAATATTCTAACAGTAGGGTCATGTGATTTAACATTCCATACCAGATTCTTGGGAATAAATTCTGTATTTTTTTTTATTGGTGCAAAATTCAGCTTATCATAACTATATATTAAATATAAATAAACAAATGTGTTCTCATTCACAATAGACAGACCAATTGGAACGCGTCTGGCTAAGTACTTTGTTGCATTGTAACTATACAGGGTTTAAAATATGTGTGTGTTCAAATAATACTGTATCTATCCTAGAGACAGAGGATAGGGAATCCATGCTTTCTGAGATTAAAGCTTCCTCTCTCACACACAGAACCATTCCAACGCAGACAATCCTCCAGCATTCCATCACACACACACACACACACACACACACACACACACACACACACACACACACACACACACAGACACACACACACACACACACACACACACACACACACACACACTGCCTAAAAACAGTGTCTGTGTCAAACAGCTTTATAGCCTGACATATAAGACAAACACAACCCATACTAACAAAAACACAAAGTTTTGAAGCTATATTAGTGAAGATTTCTCACTAATATAACAGCTTTCTTACTAAGATTATGATACATACTATTCCCTACTCCAATGTCCAATGGCATTGTTGAGCGTAAAAAGCAGCAGACTAAAGGAAATTATTTTACAAACATAACTAGTTTTAATTTGTGGTTATTAAAGGGTTCTGTGGGGATTTTAGTAGAGCTGTGTATCGACAACAATGTCATGATATGCATCACGATACAGAGGCACGATAATACGATACGTATCTTCGGCAGAATTTAGTAACAGCTGTTTATTATTACACACTGCAAACCATGCAGAACAAGCAGCTGATCTATGCATTATACAGGGCTTCCATAACTGTAACACTGTATAACAGTACAGGTAAGTCCTGTGTCCTTTCTAAACGACTACCATCCCATAGCACTGACTCCAATCATAATGAAGTGCTTTGAGAGACTAGTCATGCACAACATCAAAACCAGCCTCCCCAACACACTCGATCCGCTCCAGTTTGCATACCGCCCAAACCTCTCTACGAATGATGCAATATCCTCCACCTAGCTCTTACCCACTTAGAAAATAAAGACTCCTATGTTAGAATTCTGTTCATTGACTTCAGCTCAGCATTCAACACAATAATCCCACAACAGCTCATTAACAAACTAAACCTTCTGGGCCTTAACAATTCCCTCTGTAACTGGATCCTGGACTTTCTAACCGGAAGACCTCAGTCAGTCCGTGTCGGCAGCAACACCTCGAGCACTACCACACTGAGCACAGGTGCCCCAGAAGGCTGTGTGCTCAGCCCGCTGCTCTTCACGCTGATGACCCACGACTGCACTGCCAAGTTCAGCTCCAACCACATCATCAAGTTTGCCGATGACACACCAGTGGTAGATCTCATCAGCAATAACGAAGAAACACACTCCAGAGAGGAAGTGGCACAGCTGGCTGAATGGTGTGGTGCAAACAACCTGTCCCTCAATGCGAGTAAGGCAAAGGAGGTTATGATGGGCTTCAGGGGAAACTCGGGTGACCACCCCCCACTGACCATCAACAGCTCGACTGAGGAGAGAGTCAGCAGTACAATTCCTGGGGGTGCACATCAAAGAGGACCTCACCTGGACCACCAACACCAGCGGACAGTGAACACAGCTGCAAAGATCATCTGTGCCCCTCTCTCCTTCATCCTGGACATTTTCCTTGCACGATACTCCAGTATAGCTACCAGTATCTTGAAGGACCCCACCCATCCCTCCCACAGTCTCTTCCAGCTCCTACCATCAGGAAGACGGTTCCGGAGCATCAGAGCCCGCTCTGCCAGACTGCCCAACAGCTTTTCCCCCCAGGCTGTGAGAGCCCTGAACTCAAATCCCCCCGCCCCTCCCATACAAACCCCTACCTCCTGAAACATGGACCATCACCCCCCCCACCCCCACACACCTCCCAACCTTGCCACGTCACAGAAAAAACTTTTTTTTATGTAATTCAAAGTGTGCTACACACAGGTGAGTGGGCCTGTACAAACCACCTGTAGTAACACTCTCCTCTATTCACACTAGACACTTTTCACACATTACTGTGTGTACATAATCCCACAAAAGACTCAATAGTATATGTATGTTTACATGCTCATGCACTAAAAATCACCTTACACTGGTCACTGTGTTCCCCGGAAATTGAACCCATGGCGTTTTGCGCTGCTAACGCAATGCTCTACCACTGAGCCACAGGAACACAATAAAGCTCGACTTGACTTCATGTGACCATTAGATACACCCCCACCAGGTACAATATTCAGATGTTTGCTTCTTGTATTTTCAGCCCAGAAATTCTATGTAAAAAGTTAAGCGTTTTAGGAATACTCAAACATGAATATACTGTATATATTAGTACACCCAAAAAAACTAAACAAATCAAGACTTTATGAAAGGGCATAATAAGGCCCCTTCAATAAAATCTTATTTACATTGCTGGTAAGTTATCAATACATTAAAACACTCTCTACATTTAAGAAAAAATAAATAAATTAAAAGCGTTCTAATCTAATGTGCTGTGCTGTCTTCGCTGAGGCACAACGCTGGCCCACAATTTGTATCAATAAAATATCTTCATCACCACTACATTATCTTTCTCAGCAATGCATTGATAACATCACTGGTTTCAAAGTAATTTAACTCACAGTTTCACTGTTAATAGTGAAAAGTGGTGGCACAGATGGAGGTAATTCATATATACACACTCTCTTTCTCTCTCTCCCAGGCCTGTGAATGAACACAGACAAGATTTATTACACTTCTCTGTGAATGGAATATCAAACTGGAGATCGCAAAAATGTAAGCTTTCTGGTGTTTTCAGAAAGTCATCACTTTTTTCCAGAGTGGAGACAGTATTTGCACATGGTTGCCAAGTTGAGAAAAATAATAAAATCACTTATATTTCAGCATATATTTCTGTATTGCACTAATGCAGCGGTTCATCTCCACCATGCTGAATGATACAGTCTTATGTGTTGAACATAATTAAAAAATAACTTTCAGTTTATTTTATTGGAAAAAGATTAGAGTTTATTACTGTTGCTTTGGAGACCTTGTAGTCATTTAGTATGACTACAGTACAGTAAAAACTGGCATTTAAAGGATTAGGTCACCCTCACAAAAAAACATTGTGTTGTTATATACTCACCTTCAGGTTTTCCCAGACCTTATGCTGTTAGTTTACGTAAAAACGTCTCAGGTTACGTATGTAACCATGGTTCCTCGAGTGGGGAACGAGACACTGCGTCCCCTAGGGGTCGCTATGGGGAACATTATACCCACGCCACCATGCTGAGGGGAGTGCAAGCCA
The DNA here is from genome assembly GCA_003573665.1 of Oxygymnocypris stewartii. Lineage (NCBI taxonomy): Eukaryota > Metazoa > Chordata > Actinopteri > Cypriniformes > Cyprinidae > Oxygymnocypris > Oxygymnocypris stewartii. The sequence continues at coordinate 982,267 of QVTF01010565.1, read as the reverse complement.
AATTCCCGCAGGAGGCGAGGACTAGTCAACTCTACCATTTGGCTCAGGGAGTTGCCCCTGTGGACGGTTGATGCTGTCAGTGACATTATCCCCTTTGGCCAAAAGCCCGAGCTGCATACCTTACTTACCTGCTAGGTGCCGGGATTACCGGACCCAGGGAAGAGCTCACAGGTTTGGAATCAGTCTTTTATAGAAAGATTCCTTTAAGGGGATAGGGCCAAGTACCTAGTGGTAGCCACTAGGTCATGGCCAGTCACCAGGGACTACCGCTCTGGAGAGCGGAGAACTCATTCCTCAGAATGAGAGGGAACTCAAACGCTCAGAAGGGAGCGGCATGCTCATAGGTGACCCTCTAGGTGAGGGGAACAATGCTAGCTCTACCAACAGCGAGCTCTGGGGAGCGGAGAACTCATTCCTCAGAATGAGAGGGAACTCAAACGCTCAGAAGGGAGCGGTATACTCATAGGTGACCCTCTAGGTGAGGGGAGCAATGCTAGCTCTACCAACAGCGAGCTCTGGGGAGCGGAGGACTCATCCTTCAGCGCTCAAAAGGGAGCGGCATACTCATAGGTAACCCTCTTAAGGTGAGGGGAGTAATGCTGGCTCTACCGACAGCGAGCTCTGGAGAGTGGAGAACTCATCCCTCAGGACGAGAGGGAGTTCAGACGCTTCAGAAAGGAGCACATACTCATAGGTGACCCTCTACGTGAGGGGAGCCATGCTAGCTCTACCGAGAATGCTCAGAAGGGAGCGGTATGCTCATAGGTGACCCTCTAGGTGAGGGGAGCCATTCTAGCTCTACCAACGATGCTCAGAAGGGAGCAGCATGCTCATAGGTGACCCTCTAGGTGAGGGGAGCAATGCTAGCTCTACCGACAATGCTCAGAAGGGAGCGGCATGCTCATAGGTGACCCTCTAAGTGAGGGGAGCAATGCTAGCTCTACCGAGAATGCTCAGAAGGGAGCGGCATGCTCATAGGTGACCCTCTAGGTGAGGGGAGCCATGCTAGATCTACCAACGATGAGCTCTGAAGAGGGAACTTAGACGTTCATACAGGAGCGGCATGCTCATAGAAGACCCTCTAAGGTGAGGGGAGCAATGCTAGCTCTACCGACAATGCTCAGAAGGGGGCAGCATGCTCATAGGTGACCCTCTAAGGTGAGGGGAGCAATGCTAGCTCGCCCGGCAGGGCTAGGGTGATATAAGTGGAGCATGAGAGGCCTAATCCATGGGATTGCAGACCGGAATAACCTGAGGGCTGAGGAGATTCCTTTTCTTTCCACGGAAACCTCCAAGGATGCCTCAGCCCGGACTATCAGTAAGGCAGTTTCGATGAACATAGAACCTGACCGAATTCATCATAGGTCTAGTCTGACTGCAATCTAGGTTGCAGGGGAATTTAGAGAGTGGAAGCTAAGGGCCGGTGTTATAAGCCCCCTGAAGGAAGGGAGTAGATGTTAGTTACTCTGGTCTGGACGAGAACGTTGTTGAGGACGTTTCGCCTGAATCACCTTCCTCAGGTCTTGCCTACCTCTTTTTGACCTGTACCTCCCTCTACCCCTACCCGTAGGTGGGGGAGGGGCACAAGTCACGACACTAGCCTTCTGTGCCCGTCTCCGATCCTCAGATCAGGACGGGCCAGGACCCCTGGTTGTTCGGGCTCAGACCTGGACTTTATAGAAAGCCTTATCCAGGTCTTTCAGCAGATCAGTCTGGTACGCCTGAAGCACCGCCATAGTGTGCAATGAAGCGACGGTCTGACCTGCTGCTGCATATGCCCTGCCATTTAAGCCAGATTCAGCGGCTTAGATGGCAAGGAGGGAGTTTTCTCTTGCACAGGGGGCATCCCCTCATAGCCATTTTCACGCATTCTCTCAGTGTCAGCATAACTAGTATGCTGAAAACTATGAATACGAGAAAAAATGCTTTTTCCACTCCTTCTCAACCCCCCACATGGAGATTTAGGAAGAAAAGGAAGGCTCGCTCGAGCTGGGGGTTTATGGCCAGAAAGATTATTTTGTGGTCCATTACCTCCAATAACTCGTCATATGCAGTGCAGGAGGATTGAGAGGGTCAAACCTCTCCTGCTTTTACTGGGCATAACCCAGCAGAGCACTAGCCGCTGAATCTGACGATGTCAGAAAGATCGCATCGTCACAATCCAGCAGCTCACTCTCGTTCTCAGCCGACGCATGCGAAAAGGGGGCGATCCCTCTCTAACTCATCGGCCAGATCCAACTGCTAATTTCATTCGCCTCCGAGCCTCGGCAGCGGTGGGTCCCGAATCGTGGGAAGCAGACGGCTGCCCCTCTTTCCTTGAAAAGAGGGACAGAACGAGTGCACGCAGATTTTCCCCTCAAGGACATCACGTGCGTGCTCCTTGCCCAAACAAAAGACGCAAAGATTGTGTGTGTCATCGGGTGTCAAATAACGAGGACACGGATCCACACACAATCTTAAACGCCTTGCTAGTACTCGCCATGATAGAGAAAAAACTGTACTCTTACCAGAATGCACGCTTCAAACAAAACAGTCAGTGAAGACGAAGAAGAGAATGATGTATTCTCCCGGCGTCCCTTATATTGCGGTCGCGCCGGTAGTGACATCATAGGCTGTCGCCGGCCAACAAGTGGTGTTTTTATATATGTATACTTCAAGTACGGGTCACGCTGACGACGTTCCCCATAGCGACCCCTAGGGGACGCAGTTCGAAGTTCCCATGAAGGGGAACTGATTTTTCTCAAAATTCATTATGCAGTGCGTGCCATACAATAACAGTGGGCTGTCATGCTTTTAAATAAATAAAAATACACACGCAAAAACACATAAAAATGCTGTTAAATTTAATAATAAGCAAGCAATCTAGCTAACTACACTCTTAGAAATAAAGGGGCTTCACAATGCCATGCGAAGGAACGCATTCAAACAAGAATAGTCTCGCATCAGCGGTGAAGAGAGTGCTAGACTTACTTTCGGTTTGCTCCGCCACCCACTTGAAGATGTTCAGGCAAAAAATAAACACCCATAAACTACTACGCAGCAATCATCCTTATTACACAAATGTGGCAAAACATATCTGGAGAGAACCTCAGATTATTACATTAGAAAACAATTTCCATATTTGAATCAACATAGGCTACATTTGGGAACGCACACTTTCTACAATGTCGCGTGTCAAGTAACACTTCCGTGCGCGTCTTACAGACTGTAACTTACAATCTCAACTTCATTGTGCTGTTCCCGACAGCATTAGGTGTTTTATTAATGGTGAGTAGAATTATTTATTTAAATAAATGTAATCGTTTAGATATCATAATATTTAGGCTATAAATAATATTATAAATCTGGTTGGTTTGTATTGATGAGGTAATATGTAAATGACATGCGTGCGGCCCGTGAGACTTGCACTTGGACCATTGTGCGGCCCGGTGGAAAAAAGGTTGAGAACCACTGCACTAATGTAATGTTCTGATTGGGGGATTATGTCTCTTGATATTAGGCAACCCCAATTACATTCAACCGGTGAGCCAAATGAAACTGTTTTAGCCTATATATTACATTCTATTTATTAATATTGGAAACCTTGCACTTTTCCACTCTGTTTTTGAAATTTTTCTTGTATTCAAATTAAGCATGACCCACTAACGCACACATGCTCAAACCATGTTAATGCAGGCCCTTACATTAAGTCACATGAGAATTTCCACACAAACAGCGTTTTAGTTTGACAACCACATCCCATATAACAAGAACACAGACACAAAACTTACATTAATGAGGACCTCTCATACACATAATATATTTTTCATACTAACCCAACATTTACTATTCTCTATGCCTAATCCTAACATTCAAATGTCCTCACAAGTCACTTTTCATTTATTTTCCCATTTATATTTTTGTTATGAATTGTGTTTGTTTTGATTTTTATCAATCGCGGACATCCCCAGATCTCCCAAAATGTTCCCAAAGGGAAGGTTTATAGGATTTAGGTCACTTCTTGGTACAAAATTTGTCCCTAAAGTATAACAAAGTAAACACACACCAGGGTAGCCTGAGGAAACCCTGGCCTGAGAACAGAGTGTTCCTCTACTGCGTTTCACTTACTCTCACAGCTAGATTAATTATTCATCCATTTGAGCCCTTAAACCACTCTCTCTCTCTCTCTCTCTCTCTCTCTCTCTCTCTCTCTCTCTCTCTCTCTCTCTCTTTCTGAGCGTGATAACTGAGATCTAGAGCGAAAAGTGTGTGTGGAAAGTGTGTGTAGTTCTAGAGGAAGATATCGTGCCCACACACACTGACCTGTGTGTTAACGTCCATATTGGCCTCCAGCAGCACTCGAGCGGTGGCGTGATGGCCATTTCGTGCTGCCAGATGTAGAGGTGTGTGCTTGCGTATATTGCAGCTCATGAGGTTGGGGTGGGCGGTCAGCAGCATGCAGACGACCTGCAGGCGGCCGTAAAGGGCAGCCAGGTCCAGCGGCGTTTCTCCTCGACTGTTCCTCATGTTGGGGTCCGTCAGCTCCTGCAGCAAAACACGGACCACCTCGGAGTGACCGTATTGAGCCGCACAATGCAGCGCCGTCTCCTTTTCATGATTCTACATCAGACAGAGAGAGACAGATTGTTACTGAAACAGCACTGTAAAGAAATTCCATCATCAAAACATGAGACGCAATATAACTGTCAATCATTTACTGCCCTAAATAAGCATTGTAACTGCCCTAAGGCTACTGTCAGGTTGTTTTTACACACGAGACGATACACAGCCTGATTGGATCTCTCCATTGCATGAATGAGATTCAGTGCTATTTAATGATAAGACAAATCAAACACAGCTGGTTAAAACTGATAACGACAAATTACTTCAAGCTGAATGCCTTTGCAGATTCATGAACTTCTAGTATGAATGACATACTACATCCGCCATATTTTTACTATCACCTGACCTACCAGCATCAGTTGCATTGCTTCACTGCCATTCATAAATCCTCTCCCATGGCCTCATGGGACAGTAGAGTGTCCTTCGAATGCACACTTCATAATCCCAGAGGAAGTAGTAGGTCACCCACATACTTTTTGGCTACTGTTATATGAATACTATGAATTCTGACATACTACTCTTTTGGCGTGCTGTTTTTTGCATGCTATATAGTAGGAAAGTATTCGACTTCAGACGCAGCGGTGGTGTCTTTCCTGCTCGTGTCCCAAAGTCTTCTGAAAGAGTGGTAAATATGACAACACATTAGATTAATATCATAAACGTGTGACTACTCGACTAATGGCTTAAAAAAGAATGACTAATAATGGTTGACTAGGAAAGTATTGCCAGAGGCAGCCCTAGAGTCCTTACTGACCCAAATAAAAATAAATAAGACTCAGGATTCTCCTTTGTCGTCTTTTCATTTTCATTGACTGCCAAGACTTCCAAGTCTGATTGTTTAGAAATGTAAGCACAACTCTCCCTCCAGGTGGTGTGGGATGAGTTAGTGGTTTGTTAAACCAGGTAATGAGAATATCACCTAACAAATGAAACTGGAACGGTGCATTGACAAACAGGCCTTAAGCCAAAGATAACTTAACAGCGCCCTCTATTGCCACAGTTGCACAACACACCAGAGGTCTGCACGGGCTCAAACCTGAAGCCCGAACCCGGCCCGTACCCGAGATTGTCTGACCCAACCCGACCCGATCCGAGCGGCACAGTTAAATTTAGAGCCCGAACCCGACCCGAAATCCCCCCCCCCCCCCCACAACGAATAGCCAACTAAAAAAAAAAAAGAAAAAAGGCTGCATTTCACGATTGCATGCAAAGAAACAGATTAATCAAGGCTCTGCCATTTCACAAACATTTGCCAGTTATGAAAGTTTGTGAACATCAGGTGCAGCGGTCGCATACATTCTGCCGAGTTTATGAATTTTGTATGGACAAGAAGATAATTCTTCCACCGTGCAAATTATGGTCATTTTTTGTCAGTTAAGGCTCGTTAGCATTCTGTCTACTTTAAATCAGACATAAGATCTTAAATAAGATTGTATTTATTTGAATGCATTAATCATTTATTTGAATTAGCGAGAGAGAGAGAGAGAGAGAGAGAGAGAGAGAGAGAGAGACAGAGAGAGAAGGGGTATGAATGTTGCGCGTGCATGTGAACCTGCGTCTGCGCGTCTCTCTCTACAAGCAATGAGGCTTAGTTACTTTAAAAATAGCGATTTTGCCGCCTATTTGCAGATAAATATAATGTTGTGACTTGCGAGTCAGTAGCCTGTCGAAGCTATTTTACTAATAAAAGTTTCCGTGCAGTTTGTGCTCTGCGCGATCTCTGATATCTGTGTGCAATGTGCGTGCGTGCGTCTATGAAAGCAGCGAAGCCTCTGCATATAGTTTTGGTTTAGCTACAAACCCGAACCCGACCCGAGCCCGAAGCTATCCATTAAACATTAACCCGAAACCCGACCCGAAACCCGAAAGTATTTCGGGACCCGCGGGTTCGGGTCGGGTAGCAGACCTCTACAACACACTCATTATCTGGACTGCGTGTGTGTGTGTGTGTGTTTGTTTGTGTGTGTGTGTGTGTGTGTGTGTGTGTGTGTGAGGGTGTGTGTTTAGAGGGGTGCTCTAACAAACCCATGCGAGTGAAACGTGTGGTTTTGTCTGTGGTATGAAGACAGAAGGAGCATTCGTACATGTCTGTAAATAAACAAGAGAACTGCAGAGAGTTGGCGCTTTAACTGCAATGACTTATTTCAAGCAAATGGGTTCCTTAATTAGCAAGACATGATTGAAAATGATGATAAGAGACTCCCAGTCCCTGAAGCAGCACATAGAAACAGACCTGATTCTGCAGACAGATAGGTCTCGCTCTCTCTATCTTTCTCTCATACTCTATGCCCTGCTTTTCTTTCTTTAATCTCCTTTTTCAGCCTTGAACACCAAACAAACACACACACAAAGAGTAATTTCCTGCATCTATGAACGTGGCCTCCATCGTGTATCTGTAGACGGTGCAATATCCAGAGAGACAGCAGACGCTTTCCCACTTCATACTGTTCACGCACTATTGGTTAATATCCAAGACGAGCTGTCATGATAAAACAACAGAAGAAGCAGCGTTCGCATTCAATCAATGAAATGACACATAATAGCGATGGTTTATCTAGAGCGATCAGCACTTTAAACGACACAAAACACATAATTAAAGTATAAAATAGACAAACAGAAGCAACAAAATTGTTTTGTTAATGGATGAGGATCCCGTGAGTCTCATCTCTTGGTGGAGCACTAAAGCAGATGTACAGACAGACAGTACGGCCCACGGCAGCATAGAGGAGGTGTGGAGGAGCACTTTAATCTTGGCTATCCTGTACAATCCAGTGCAGCTTAATGTGGATTCGGTCTTTGAATCTTTGAATTGTAGAATTAAAGGAATATTCTGGGTTCAATACAAGCTAAGCTCAATAGAGCATATAATGCTGATTGACACAAAAAAAAGACTTATCCCTCATTTTCTTAAAAAAATAAAAATAGAGGTTACAGTGAGGCACTTATATTTACATAGGATTTAAAATCCAAAATGTGAAGCTTATAATTCTAACTTTTTTTGTTGTTGTTAAAACTTGTGTATTATTTGAGCTATAAAGGTTTTCAAATAAACATTTTTACTGTCATGTTAAGGTTTTAGGTACTATAGCAATACAGTGTAATGAAAGAAAGTTGTAAAACAGGATATAAAGTGACATAAAATTATAGTAAGCAGTTTTTTCAAAGCTGAAATAACATGAGTACTGTTTACATCTTGTTGCTTTATGACTAATATAGTATTTAAATGTTGACTTCTATTGAAATTGCCTCATTGTAACCCAAATTTGAGCATTTTTCAAAGAAAAGAAGATATATCACTTTCTCTGTGTAATAGTATTTCTTTATATCAAGGTTCAAGGTTTCTTTATTTGTCACATAAAAACTTATACAGGGTATAATCAGAAGTGAAATGTAAGAAAGAAAATATAAGCCACCAAGCCATTCCAAACACCGGAAACTAGGAACAAAGGTGATCATCGTACTATGAAACACATGGTTCAACTTATTGTCCCACATATGCTTGTTCGGCTAACGCAGGAAGTGACCTCATACTACTGACCTGTGCTTAAGAGAGCAGGGTGAGAGTGTTAACAAGGCGGATCTGACACCGGGACTCACAAACACATCTGGCTAACGCTGTGTGTGTGTGAGAAATAGAGAAAGAAATAGAAGAATTTAGAGGGCCGTCTCTTGTGGGCCCAGAGGAGCTGGAGTCAGAGAAAACGGTGTAACCTTTCGTCCTCCCAACCAGAAAACAAAACATTCCAGAGTAACGCACAAACTATATTTTTAAGCCATTTTCTCACACTCCCTTTCTCTCTCAAACACATGCAGACTGAATCACTAAGAATCTATGTTCATATGCTCAAACATTAGCTATTTAAACACTTCCTACTGAATGTTAACATAAAAGTATTTTTGAATCTATTACAGTATTTTTGAATATATTACACGACTGTTTAAAAGTTTGGGGTCAATACTAATTTATTTATACTTTTATTCAGCAAGGATGCATTAAATTGATCACAAATGACAGTAAAGACTTATGTCTTTCCTCTGTAGTATCCTCCTCTCTTCCCTCACCTACCCATTTCTCATCTCTGGATGTGAATGCAGCTACTGACACTTTATGCTCTACCTTAACCTCTTGTCTAGACGATATTTGTCCTCTCTCCTCCAGGCCAGCACGAACTGCCCCTTCTAACCCCTGGTTATCTGATGTTCTTCGTGAACATCAGACCAGACTCCAAGTGGCAGAGAGAAAATGGCAAAAATCAAAGGATCCGTCGGAACTGAGTATGTATCAATCGTTGCTCTTATCTTTCTCCGCTGAAGTCCACACTGCCAAATAGTCACATTTCCAGAACAAGATCAACAGTGCTCCAGATATGCGTAATCTCTTCAGAACATTTAATTCTCTCCTCTGTCCCCCTTCACCACCTCCCACCACTTCTATAACAGCTGATGACTTTGCAACTTTTTTTACAGACAAAACTAAAACAACCAGTAGTCAGTTTTCACCTCCACTCACACAGGACCTCCAACCAACTAGATCCACTGCTCAAACTCCCATCTTCTCCTTCTGTCCCCTCACTGAGGCGGAAGTATCCAAACTTCTCCTCTCCAGCCATCCTACAACATGTCCTCTAGACCCAATCCCCTCGCACCTTATCCAAGCAATCTCTCCCACACTCTTACCAGCACTCACACACATCATCAACACATCTCTCCTCACAGGCATCTTCCCCACTGCATTCAAGCAGGCTCGGGTTACCCCACTGCTCAAAAAACCTACATTAAACACTTCTCTTATAGAAAACTACAGACCTGTCTCTCTCCTTCCATTCATAGCCAAAACACTCAAACAAGTTGTCTTCAACCAGGTCTCATTGTTTCTTTCACAGAACAACAAACTGGACGCTAAACAGTCAGGTTTCAGGAGTGGACATTCAACTGAGACTGCGCTATTCTCAGTCACTGAAGCCCTGCGAATTACAAAAGCCGATTCCAAATCATCAGACCTCATTCTGCTGGATCTCTCTGCCGCTTTTGACACTGTCAATCATCAGATTCCTCCTGTCCACCCTCTCATCACTGGATATCACTGGGATTCCACTTCGCTGGTTTGAATCCTATCTCACTGGTCGGTCTTTCAAGGTGGCCTGGGGAGGGGAGGTCTCCAAAGCACATCAATTGGTCACTGGGGTTCCCCAGGACTCGGTTCTTGGACCCCTCCTCTTCTCCACATACACTACATCACTGGGTCCCATCATACAGGCACATGGCTTCTCCTACCATTTCTACGCTGATGACACACAGCTCAATCTCTCTTTTCAACCAGGTGATCCAACGGTAGCTGCACGGATCTCAGGCTGCCTGGCAGACATCTCGGCATGGATGTAAGAACATCACCTACAGCTCAACCTGGCAAAGACTGAGCTTCTTGTCTTCCCTGCCACTCCAACTCTACAGCATGACTTCACGATTCAGTTAGGTTCATCAACAATTACCCCATCAGCTTCAGTCAGAAATCTTGGTGTAATCTTTGATGACTAGCTGACCTTCAAAGAGCACATTGCGAAGACTGCTCGATCTTGCAGGTTTGCACTACACAACATCAGAAAGATCAGTTTCTTTCTGACAGAGCATGCTGCACAACTTCTTGTCCAAGCCCTTGTAATTTCCAGGCTGGACTACTGCAATGCTCTTCTGGCTGGACTTCCATCAAACACAATCAAACCTCTACAAATGATTCAGAATGCAGCGTGCAGCACGACTGGTCTTCAACAAGCCCAAAAGAGCCCATGTTACACCTCTCTTTGTCTCCTTGCACTGGCTACCAGTTGCAGCTCGCATCCAGTTCAAGACACTGATGCTTGCATATAGAACAACCACAGGCTCAGCACCCTCCTACTTCCACTCACTATTACGAATCTACATCCCCTCCAGAAGTCTGAGATCTGCTAGTGAGCGACGCCTCGTGGTACCATCACAGAGAGGCTCAAAATCACTCTCCAGAACATTCTCGTTCACCATTTCTGGCTGGTGGAATGATCTTCCCACCCCCATCCGGAATGCTGGATCCCTGTCAACCTCCAAGAAACAACTAAAAACTCATCTCTTTCAACACTACTTGTCTTCATCATAAAAAAAATTAATAAATAAATAAATTATATATCTTCATCTTTCTCTTTACCTTTCTCTCCTTCCCTTGCTAGCTTGTATTTATTTGAACAATGTCTGAGACTTGGTGTTAGGGGCACTTCCTCTGTCTGTTTGCCTCTTCAAGATGAATCGCTTTATGTATTCCCAATTGTAAGTCGTTTTGGATAAAATTGCCTGCAAAATGACTAAATGTAAATGTAAATGTATGTTACAAAATTATATTTCAAGTAAAAGCTGTTCTTTTGAACTTTCTATTTATCAAAGATTGCTGAACAAATGGTTTCGACAGAAATATTAAGCAGCACAACTCTTTTAAACAGTTAAGAAATATGTTTCTTGAGCACCAAATCAACATATTAGACTGATTTCTGAAGGATCATGCGATACGGGAGACAGAAGTAATGATGCTGAAAATTCAGTTTTGCCATCACAGGAATAAATTACATCTTATATATATTCCAACAGAAAACAACAAACTGTTCCAACAGTTATTTTAATGTTCTAATATTTTACAAAATGACTATTTTTACTACATTTTCATCAGATATTTGCAGCTTTAGTGAGCATAAGAGAAAGAAATATTAGTAACCCCAAATCTTTGAACAATAGTGTGTATTGAATACTCTAATAGCTTTAATCTTTAATTTATATGAACGCTACAGAATATCCATACCCGAAATTAACTTATTTTTCCAAATAAGGACATCCCTAAATGTCCCAAAGGAAGGTTTCATCAGATTTGGCTCACCTCTGTGGACAGATTTGTCCCCAAAGTATAGTAAACACACAGTCACAAAGATGCCTTTCTCATTCCATTCCATTAGTCAAGCAGCTTTCGGCTCTTTGTAACTGGTCAATAAATCCAACATCAATCTACAAATGGACACAACAGCTTCTTTATATGTACTTGAACAAAACACAAATAGATCTAGTGTACTTATTAACATAAATGTACATTTTGTGTTTGAAAAGGCAAAGAAATAGGCACTTGGATAGACATGACAGTGAGTAAATGCTGACAGAACTTTAATTTCCGGGTGAACTGTCCTAGTTAACTTAGCTGAGTGATATAAGTAAGTACTCTTCAAATAAATTAGCAGAGACTTCCCTTAATATACGGGCATATGCTGTAAAATGGGCCTGTCACAGGCTGTCATGTTCTTTTCTGAGGAGATGCAGATCGCTGAGTGACAAATCACCTGCGGGTACGTTTGACGAGGATCTTCAACATTAACACGGCAGGAATGTGCTGAGCATTTAGATTGTTTTTATGTCCTTTCAGATGAAAGAATGATAAATGGAAGCTCTCTGCTTTTATTGCATTTACAAATCTGGACAACACAGAGGCTCAAACGAATATTCATACATAGACTCTATAGACACACACACCTAAATTTTCCAATACAGCAAACAAATTCACAAAACTTGACATTACTTATTGGAAGGTTTACAACCCTTGCGTGTGTTTGTGTCAGCATAAAAACACTAGCTTGAAATAATGGGGCTATAAACAGCCTCTATATAGCAGTGCTGAAATAATAGCATACCCTCTGACACGAAAAATACGAAATATTATATTCGGATATGAGTAATTTCCAAGTCATAAAGAGCTCAGCATCCCACACTGCAGTGTAATATTCGCCATAAAGTCTGCTACCGGCAGTATGTGTGTCCAGGTATATGTATCATCACTATAGCATCGCTTATAGCTCGTAAGTGCTGCACATATCCGTTTAGAGAAAAGGATGTAAAATGGAGTGAAAGTAAAAAATTGTATCAGACTAAATTATGCAGAATTTATAAATGACTTGAGAAGGACGACTACATTTTCTAAAATGTTGTTGAATTCAAGCCTCTAATCATAATAAATAGATTGGCAGTGTAAATGAATGCTGTACGCTGTCTTTGTCTCTCCAATACGCACTCATGCCGGCGGCGAAGGTCTATCTATCAAGCTGATGGTTTAGTGAGTTGAGGAGGGCTGAAGATTGGACGTAATTGTTTCTCCGGCTGGTGTGGTCATTAAGAGTGAGGCAGATGGCAGGAGAGAGAGCAGCACTCTTCCCTGCACTGAGACAGCATTTTAACTGCAGGTAAATACAGGCCTTTCACAGAGCTGCTCTGATTCTGCTCAACAAACCCTCCATCAGCCCATCAACACGCTGAGATATGAGGAACAGGTCTGAAACTGTTATAAACCTGTCAAACGTGTGTATGTGTGCCTGGTCGAATGCATAGGGATGGTGTTTTAAGTGTTTGTAAATGTGTATTATTAGTAGCAGACTAGTGTAAAGTACTCATTAGCACTCAATACTAGTGCTTGTTATTGCTCAGATTTGAACAGACCGCTAAGTATTAAAATTCAGCTCATTCTGCACTATTTTGACCATGGATAATACGTAACTTCAGGCAGTTTGTTGAAGAAAAAGGTGTGCAATTACTTTTCAGATGTACCATTTTTATCTAGGGCCCTATAATTGAGGACAATGCTGATGGGTTTGTCAAAGTTAGGATGAATAAATCAAAAGTAGATTAGTACACTTAAATCGAATTGTGATATGGACTAGTATCTGTAGAAAACACCATTTAAATATGAATAATGCATGTTCTGCATGTCTCTGTGTGAATAAATGGCACAGACGTGCGGTTTCTTTTACTACACACATACTGAAGTGCACGTGACGCTCAAGATATTTACAGAGCGTCTGTCTTCTCACTAAATGAGGACTTAAATACATGAACAACATTCCCAGAACTAGGGATGCTCGATTATGACAAAAATCATAAATCACAATTATTTTGGACAATATTGTAATCATGATTATTTAACATGATCATGGGTGGACCATAACTTTGAACGAATGATTCATTTAAATATAGTGATATGTATCGAATATATATTTTCTGTAAATAATGTTGCTATGACATCTACATTTTTGAGACCAGCGTGCGAAATATCACAATTCTCAATATCATAGCAGAATACTAGGGTAACTAATATTAGTACAAAAATAAAAAGTCCTCAAAATTATTGAATAAAGTGATTAATCTGTCAGTAATACAGTCGTGGGCAGTGGTGCAGTTATGGGCATTCGTGGCTCTAATGGATAGAGCATTGGACTTGTAACCCGAGGTTGTGGGTTCGAATCTCGGTCCGGCAGGAATTGTCCATGACTGAGGTGAGACCCTTGAGCAAGGCACTGAACCCCCGACTGCTCCTCAGTGCTTTAAGGTAAACAAACTGTGCTTTAAATTTTTTATGCAAGTCTAATGTATTCAGCCTACTACAGAAATTGAATAATCGAATGTAAAATAAAAAAGCATAGTCTTCATTAAAAGACTAAAACCTCCTTTGTTTCGTAATAAAGCTACAAACTTCCTTCAGTTAAGAGCAGAGAGTGATTTTGTCTTCCTTTATTAATGATAAGCACACAGTCGGCAGCAGGAATTTTCACTGTCCAATTCACTGTTACACATGTATTTTCATTCTCAACTGTTTACTTAACAAAGAGGTTTTATTGGACGTGAAAAATCACTAAGCGCTGCATTTTGACAAATTTTTGTAGCTCACCTTGAGCTAAAAGATGACTTCACGTGTTCTGCTCCATCTCTGAGTGCATTCACAGAATCCCTCCCTCCCTCCCGGAGCAGCGCAAGTTCTCTTGCGCTTTTAAAAACATGAATAAATCAAATGAACAAATGAAGCACGTCTCATTTTGCAAAAGTCATGTTACATAATCTTACTGATTTGCATGTGAAATTAGGCTTTTATGGGGGAGCAAATGCGCACCGCTGGAAAGAGGGCAGAATGGGGAGCAATAATCATTTGTTGTATTATCATAATCGTTGGAGGCTGAAATCAAAATTTTAATAAAATGCCTTCATTTTTATAATTTAAATGCAGAACACAGAATTTCTGAGAAAAAAACTTTCATAAGGTTATTGTAAAAATAAATGTTAATAAATCCAGTTGTTTTATGCATTCAAATAATCAGATTTGCTTAAACAGAATTTGGTAACAAATAACATGAGAAAAATAAAACAGATTTCATAGGCCCCTAAACTGTCATTTTTGTTAATCTTTTAATAAATTAATGTTAAATTGTATAGGTTTCATGATTTTAATTGATTATGCATGTTTTTTGATTAATACAATTTAATTTAACCATTAAAAAAGAGCCCCCAAAAAGTTAAACAGACACACAAAAATGTAATCTAAAAAAAATAAAAATAATAATTTGAAAAAATAAATAAACTGGATTTCAGAGGGCCCTATTCATCTGCCACATGATAAAATGTGTGAAAATAACCCGTTGACTTACACTGAAGAAGAAACCTAAGTCACACCTAATAAACAGTTTTTACAGATTTGGGGGTGGCCATGTAAGCAACCTCCTATCAACCACACAAAATTCCTTAGCAACCGCCTAGCTGACAATCATCATTACTTGATGAAGTATTTCTTCCAACTGGACTTATTATGCATTACTACCATTAATGTTTTTTAAATCATTACATATAAATCTATCACCAAAGCTACAGATTGTACAATTAAACATTTCTCATGTGTTGTTGTTTTTTTTTGTGAGCTTACAACTTGCTTAACATACCGCTGGCATAGCCTACACTCTACACAAGTAAATTGCCCAACTTGTATTCACAGTGATTACGAAAACAATTAAGATTATAAAGATTACAAAGACAAACATCTTTTATTCTGGATTTATTTGCTCAGTTCACCACAGGACAAGTGATGTGGATAAGTCAATTTTGATTTTTGTAATGGACTTGCCTATTGGAAAAGTAAGCATGCTATGCAAAAGTTATGCTAAAATAGTACACTGGGGGGTAATCTTACAAACAGTGCATTTGCTGTGAGTGTGTACCTGCTCATTAACTCTGCTGTGGGATGGCCCGTGGTGGATCAGTATCTGGACTATGTCCACGTCACCTCTCCATGCAGCCAGATGCAGAGGAAAACAGCCCTTACTGTCTGCCACATTAGTAGAGGCTTCAAACTGCAACAACTTCAACACCACGTCCCTGAGAGAAAGACAAATAAGACAGATTTCATGTAATTGTGTGGGCGATTTTCATTCTCAAACACCAAAAATCCAATAAATCGTCTATGGTACTATTTAACTTCATGAAGCTTTTTGCAGGCACACAATGAACGGGGTAATTGTGCTCTAATCATAATACATAATTCAAGTTACATGAAATCCCTCTCCTACTCTGGCCTCATTCTTACGGCAAACGTTTAAACCACCCAAAAACCCTGAGCTATTCTAATTCCATCCTGCTTTTAAAAAAAATCTGATTAATCTGACACCGCCTCATCCCATAAACCCCTCATTAGTCAAATATAACTCCACCCACCTCATATACCTCACACTAATCTGGCTGAATCCAGATCCACAAACCCCGCCCTAATCTGACATCACAGTCTTCTGATTCTTGTGTATGTGAGCTGGATTACACCTCTATAAACGTCTAAGTAATCCTGACGTCTAGTGCTTTCCCTTTTCAAAAGTCTATGACACCATGTTAGGAGGAACTGAGATGTTCAGGTGTGAAAGCACAATCTCAATCATTTGAATTAGCGTCCATTAACTGGCATCTTAAATCAGCTATTCACTTTTCAAGAACCTGTAAATGAATTGAAGAACATGAGTGTTACCTGTGTCCGTTTAGAGACGCGTGGTGCAGAGGTGTGTATCCTGAGCCGTCAGCACAGTTCACACTGACGCCTCTCCACATACTGCAGAGGAGAAGAACATCGATCAGCACACATCAGTACAAAACTACTAAACACCTACAATAAAACCAAATACAGAGTTATTTCTACACAGAGCGGATACAGCAGAGTTTGAGCAAACCACACTCATGCCAAGATTGCTCTGGGACTCTGTTTCTCACGATCTCCACAGGACCTTAAATGCTGCTTAGAGAACACACACACACACACACACACACACACACACACACACACACACACACACACACACACACACACTTAACGTAATATCTAAATAGAGAAATACCACAGATCAAGGGTTTCCACACTTGTTGTTGTTGAATCCCTTTTTAATTAAAAATGTGTGAACTGTCTTTGCTATGTCTGTGATGGCTGAAAAACATCAATAATTTTCCAGTAAATCATTTTTGAAAAACGCAATTATTTCTCCATTCCTCCAATACAGAAAGAATCCGGTTCACACTCTGAGAATTTGTTTCAAGATTGGTGATTTAATACCTTAATATAATTTCTCTCTACTTCACACACACATGTTAATGCCTGAAAACAGTTGAAGCTGAAGTCCATAACTAGAACAGGAGCAGTCAATAGCACTGATGTCTAGACTGATAAGGAGACTCACCCCAGACAGACATGAGGATGACTAAGGCCATGACCTACGATACGACTCACAGCATGACTGACCAATCACAGGACAACAGGAAACACACACACAGAGTGTCCCATGCTGCCATAAATAGACATTCCAATGGTCTGCAGAAACAACATTAGACAGGGGAGCATGAGAAAACTTCTTAACCTAATTCAGAGAGCAACGGCTGGGAGTGTGAGACTATGAGAGAGACCAGATCTATCGGGACCTTTAAAGGAATTTTTAGTGTTTGATATAACTCAACCAAACATAGAAAAACATTCTTTCCTCGCTAAATTCTATTTATTAATCAATAATGCATGCTACAAATATCATAAATTATTAATTCGTGAATATATGAGTTGGGGGAGGGGACAGGAGTGTCAGACCATGGGCCATTTTACAATCTGAACTAAACTTGCCATGACATATATATATATATATATATATATATATATATATATATATATATATGTCATCCTCAATATGACATAATTTATGCGAATAATTTATGGGTTTCTATATGGGGGGGGGTTGCACTACATGACTTTTTTATTTGACAGGCAAATAATTTTTTTAAAGCTCATTAAGCAGTGAAACAGTTATGTTACATATTTCATTTTTCTTACACATAATATAAGAAGATTAGCATTGGTAAAAAAATGGTTTAGCATTGGTTTTTAAAAGTCTCTTTTGCTCATCAAAATTACTTTTATTCCAGTAAAATACAGTAAAAATAGTTATATATAAACTTTTTAAGTTTTGATAAAATTTTATTTTCAGGAATGTTTTATCAAGACAATCATTTGATATTTGTGGCTTTATTAAACAATTTATACATAAACATTTTTAGTCTATTACGGCAAATGTGATTTTGGTTGTTTTTTATGAGTTAAGTGATGAGTCAAAATATGTTCTGGTATTTGACAGAAGCAGCCATTAGATCTGAATAAACACTGAACTCAAAACAGTCATTAAACATCAAGCATACAAAGCAAGCACTTAAACAGTCACCATCAAACATCATTTGCACTTAACCTGCGAGACCGTCAATCAAACTATAAGTGAAAACCCTGTTTCATCCTAACAGGCTGCTTTTACTCCACACATACCAGATGTGTTCCTCGCTTACTCTCAGATATCAAGCATTTTAGCATTTGTTTGCTTCTAATATGTCTCTGAAAGACCGTTGTGCACCCATACATCTCAAAGGAATTGAGTTAGTTAACAGCATTAGATCAAACTGCGAAACAAGGCAGGTCATCAACAGATTACATTTACATGTATGCATTTAAATTAGCAGGCTTACAGGCTATGCATTTTTAATCAGTATGTGTGTTCCATGGGAATTGAACCCATGACCTTTTGCACTGCTAACGCAATGCTCTACCACTTAGCCACAGGAACACAGATTAGGCAGCTATGCAGAGTATTTCCTCCACATATTGAGCATCAACTACATCAAATGTTAATTCCATTTGCATTCAGCAGAGGTCGTGGTCTGCAAGAGAGCGACTGTGATGTGGCTGGATGAGCGTCTCACGTTGATCATTCTGGTAGGATTGAGATAAATGTATAATATTGTTACAAACGGGAATAAAATCTGAGCATCAGCTCAGAGCGAGGGAAAGCCCTGCCTTTGCTGTGAGTGTATGACTCATTCTGTGTGTGGAGAGCACCAGGGTGCTGCACTGCATACAGAATATCAGTATTACCCAACCTGCCACACACACACACACACACACATGCTCACAGCAGCACAGAACTAATTGGCACGGCTAAACACTCTGGAATCTTGAGTAGTTGGAAGCGCATGAGGGAGGGCTACTGAAGAGGAGGATATGAATAGACATAGAACAAAATAGAACAAATAAGAGAGAGAGACGCTCAAATAAACTCTGACTGAGCACTGACGATTGCCTTCTAGACACACTGTCAATAAAACAAACTTAAAATATCTCACACTGACAAACCATGATAAAACGCTATGCATTATTTTACACAAAATAGCTACATTCATACACTAATGTTAAAAGTTAGTGTTATTTTGTGATATAATTCAAAGCAGTAATGCTCAAAGCAGTAGTTGTAATAGTATTGTAAAATACTACAATAAAAATATTGTATAATCTATTTTGTTAGGACAAACTACATCCTATAATCCTACTTTTTTATATGCTTATTTTTTTGGTGCACCAGAAACATTTCTTATTATTATCAATGTTGAATTACATGTTGACACAGTGAATGTCATATAATTCCCTATATTAGGAAAAAGTGATTGAAACTGAAAAGAGTGTACTCTTTGTATGACATAACAAGCATGTTACATCCTGAACGACAATCAAATCTTAACAAACCGAAACGCATTTCAGATTTAATCAGATTTAAAACAACATCTGGATAACGATTCTAAACATTGTTGAGAAAACAGTGCTGTTCAGAAAACTTGCTGTCACAGATTTGATGTACTATACTCTGTGTATGTATACTACACACAATGTTTGAATCTTGTGCATGAAGTGGAAGAGAGCAACAGCATCTCAATCTGAACAAGCAACATTTAGTTAGCCTCATTAGCATATTAAGCCTCTACTTTTTTACTGTGAACTGAAAGCTACGAATGTTGAGTGCATTATGTGTCTAACATTCAAAATGTTGTATTTTAATGTCATCTGGATACATTACACAGTGCACTGAACCTGTTTTTTTTTTCATGTTAACACAGTGTTCACACTACTAGGTAAAAAATGGTGATGAACAGTGCAGATAAATCGCACAATTTGCTTATCAATGCTGACCGTGACAGTGGAGGACATGTTTAGGCACAGTCACATTTACCATTGTTTAAATTTGTACCAATTGTTTGCTGCCAAATTTGGTAATTTTAACAGAAATGCACAAAATTGTGAAATTCACAAACGATTTTCCCAAACACATTTTGCAACAGGTGGAATTTGCCTCACTGACCAAGAGAAAGCTGCTTGGTTTGAAAGAGACTTAATACAGCAACACTATTTGCAATATAATTTTTTGGGCCAAAAATCCTGCCAAAATGTGACTGACCTTTCCGCACCACAGTAGTAACAGACATGCTTGCTTAAAACACACACACTCTCTCTATTGTGGAAGGTCAAATCAAAACGTGAGGATCCTAGAATCTGATTGGTCGATGGGCCCATATTGTTTGAAGTGCCTCAATCAGATTGTGCATCAGATTGATTGGCAGGGTCTACTGATTCCCCTCTCCTTTCATTTCCACTGGAGGATAATTAAAACCAGACACAAGCAATCAATAACCGCACTGTACCCTGAGGGCACAGGAAATGCACTGATGTCATTGATTCTCCCATGAGCCTTCTGAGCATTATTGGGCGTGTGTAGCCTCCTTATGAGAGATCAGACATATGAACACGCTCGAAAAAGTCTGGCATGGCTCAACTTTGGTGTTAATTAGACCTCGTCAGATCTTTCACGTCTACCTGCAGACTGTTTTGTAACAAGCATCCATTTTTCACTATAATCTGATTACAGAAAATATCTTTGATTAATGCTGGAGCAATCTGTTGTTACATACATAATCAGTGCAGGAAACCTAGCGCAGCTAATACATCAGCCCACGAGGAAAGTTTCTATGTCTGTGTGTGAATGTGTTAAACAGATATTGTATATGCAGTGCTGCCAAATGATCCGCAGAAGCTGAATTTAGATTTTAACAAGCTGCTCTCCACGTAAGCAAAGCTTAATCGGAAAGCCATACACAAGAGAACAGTATGAATCCCTCAGGCCTACCACAGACATATGCTCTTCTTGAAGGACAATAACTAAATGATACATAAGCGAGCATATAGTAGGAACACAAGTGTATGTGTGTGTGCTTGTGATGTCTGTGTTAAAGGTCATTTGAGTGTGGAGTGCTGGATTTTCTGTGGTTAGTCTTCCTACAGTTGTTCTCGCCCATGTTTGACCGCTGCTATCCCACAATGCATGCTGCCTCTCTGACCAGTAAGTCACAAATGTGCTTTATTTTGACCCACATTATGTGTTTACATTACCTCTTTACCAAGTATGCCCTGCTGTCTAGCATCACTCTCAGAAAAAAAGGTACAAACCACTGAGGTGACACCCATACAAAAGGTATAGATTTTGTACCTTATTTACCCCTCAAGAGTGCATAGAAGTACCTTAAAATTATGTAAAGGTATAAAGTATACATTTTAGCACTTTAATGTTTGTAAAGGTACCGACCCAGTGACAGCTTTTGTACCTTTTTTTTCTCAGAGTATATATATTTTATAAAAGTCACTCAAAGTTGCTAATATTCCTAAGCTAACAAGCTAACAATATTCTAATAAGTATAAAGCTACATACATATACACATACATTAGGTTACATATTAGTAGAGATCGACCGATATATCGGTTTACCGATATTTTTCCCGATATTTAAGCATTTTACCGTTATCGGTTATCGGTTTTATAAAAAAAAAATATCGGTTTTGATATTTTTTTTATTTTTATTTTATTTTTTTCTACATACATAATTATACAGAGTATAACCAGCAGTGAAATTTTGACCAACATTTGACCCATCCAAGTACACACACACCTGGAGCAGTGTTCACTCAGGAAATGCTCCAGCAGGGCCACTGCATGTAACTTTATACAAGATTAACTTGTTTGAAACACGCTGAATTATATTAACATTTACTATAGAACCATTATTTCGCCAATAAACATCTAAATAAATACATCTCTATCGAAATTAATTATTTATTATCTCCACAAGCGATCGCAGTTTGAGTATAGTTCTGTGTAAATGCATAGATAAACCGCGCTGTCAGCAGTTATTTCATAATCTAGAATGACAAAAACATTTGAATAATTCTGATAAAACATGCCAGTTGAGAAATGCAATAAAATACGATGTTTTGTTTGTTATAGCTTATTTCAATATTTCAGAGAATATTATTCAGTGAATTAACATTATCCAGTGAATTATTATTATTCACTCTTTAGCCTATTAAACAGCGTATAAACCTAAAACTGTAGTTTAAAATGAAGTTGATATTTTGTTTGAGTTTTCCCTCTTTTCCTCAGGTTTTAAATAAGCCTGTAAGCGCCGTGCACGTTTTACTTTGACTTTAATATCAGCAGCAATTCAGCGTCAAGCAGTGTTTAAATAAAAATCAGCAAATACTGTGGAACCAAATAAATGAGAAACGAATGTTTTTTTTAAACATTATCACTTAGATCAGGGGTAATAGATCGTATTCACCTCTCTACGTATTCTGTGTTTAGGAAGAGAAATACGGTCCTCGTGGCGCTGTGAATACAGACTGAACGGCGGCTCTAAACCGCTGTATGAGAACATGATACACAAACTACTGCTCTCGCTGGATAAAAGAAGCCAGCGTCACACTAGTAAACAAGTTTGGATGGGCAAGTTTTGTAATCAAGGTAAAGCTGATTACAGTGACATGATCGTGCATTAGGCGCGCGCTGTGTCCGTTATAAATGACGCGCAAACGAACCATGTGTGCTCTCGGTCTCTCTAACATCATATTTCTGCTTGAATACAGCTCAGTATATAGTTGAATACAGCGACGTGAATAGTGAATAATAATAAAATACTATTTTATGTATCATTATTAAATTAATGCAACATAAAGATACATCACAACAAGCCTTTTTAATTATTTATTTAATGCGTATTTTATCATTTATTTACTTTTCACTTGGTAGATCTCGGTGAGTTTTCTCCTTGACCTAGATTAATGTCGGACTCAGAAGTCAAAACGGGCGCTTTTACATTTCGTTTTGAAACTCTTCCGCATCTTGTCTTGTCCGTTTCACCTCACTTTTCTTGTCAGTCATCTCTCTTCACGTGATAAATGAAATCTGATCTGTGATGTAGAAGTCTGCACGGGAGTATTTTAGGTTTTATTCCGCACTCACCCGCTCCCGCGATATATTCTGTTTGTTCACATTTCTGCTGAAAGAAAGAGAGCTAGGCTAACAAATAAAAGTTTAGTCTGCACAAAAGTGTATTTATTTAATTTTTGTCTTGTCAAGAGTCTTGAATGTATTGACTGATAAATGTCAATAACATTTTGCTGCCAACACGGAATAAAGTTTCACAGAGAGGAAAAAAGTTATACAAAAATTATAATCCCTATTATAATTTGTTTTGTCAGGATATAATTCGTTTATGCTAACATTCAGCCTACAACACAATAGGAAAAAAATGTAGGTTTAGCCTAATAGCTATTTTATTAGTCTTGTCAAAACACTAAATTCATTTAACATCTTGCTGTTAACACAGTGAAAAGTGCAGCAGAGAAAAAATAAATAAATTCGACACAGTCTGTCATTTAAAATGATAGGATAAGCATAATACAAAAAAAAAGGAAAGAGAATTGCACGTCCTTCAAGGACAGCGGCGTAAGAAATCTGGTCGGGACAGCCGCGGCAATGCAGACCTAGACTGCTGTGATGCAAGACTCTCGTTCGTTCGGTGCATTGCATTTAGCAGCCGCGTTCAGTTTTAATTTTAGTGTCCTCTATCTGAACGAATTTATTTGTATTACTATAAAAACAATCTAAACGAAGGTGGGGGACGGTGCCACGGTGAGCAAGTAATGTAACAGTGTTGCGGCTTAACACCAGTATAACTGTCGTCACGTCTATCACGGCAAGCCTACTTCACTCTGTTATTTATTTACTTTATAACAGTAAATAAATATCGGTTCTGAATATCGGTTATCGGTTAAATAAACTATAAATAATCGATATCGGTATCGGTTGTAAAAAGTCAATATCGGTCGATCACTACATATTAGGTTAAATAAGCATGTTTTCATTATATGTAACTACTATTAAACAATGTGATTACTGATTGTATACTGATTTGATTACTGAGTTGATACTCATGCAAGTACAAAAACAAATTACACATACTGTACAGAATAGAGAATGTGAAGCTGACACCACACCATGTTGCATTCTGGGTAACTGTTTTATTAGGAGGATCATGCTGCCTTTCTGTTAGTGGGTTTAAGTAAGTGTTTTGATTTTCTGTCATGATCGTGAAAAATGTTGCCATCCCTGCTATATTTAGAATTGCCTTAGGAACTTGCATCATATTTCAGGAAGAAAACTAGACAATACATTCGATTTTTTTCACTTTTTATATGTGTAAAAACAGGAACAGCTCAGGTGAATAGCAAATCTATTAATAATGTCGCTGATTGAACCTCTGCCTATCACTCAATAACAATCACAATGCTGAGTGTTTCAGAACATTTAGCATTTTGTTAAGTTTAATAATTAATATTACCTTTGCGAGTATGAATTTCGCAGTTTGTCGGCTTGTGAATTAGCAAAACTGTTTACAAGCTTCCAGGGATTTGATTTTGGTCGCTGTGTGTTGAAATATAGAAAAAACTGTGTGTCATGTTATGTAACCCACAATCTCTGTTTCCCTTCCGTGGCCATGGGAAAGTAAATATTTACAATGACAACAAAACCACTTCAGTTACATTTAAACCTTTACAACTGAGAAATGGATCAACACATTTTTATTTAGACATGCATTCTGTGACCATTGAAGCAGCAGTGAACGCTTCCCATAGCATGAAGAATGTGCATATTTTATTTCAAGGCAAAAACAAAACAAAAGGAAAGCAGATATCACCATTAATTTCAGCATCTTCTCAGTAACAGAGGGCGATCCTCTGAAGATGGAGTGCAACACAGTGTGATGTAGCTTCATAGACAATTTTTCACTAGACTGAACTATTTTAATCAATATTTATTTGTACTAAAAGACACTGGATTTTGGCAGCATAATTATGTTGTCCATCTTTTGGAATGGCTTTTGTCATTGGAAGTATGCCAGTGATGCCTTAAAAGGCAGCCCAGAGAGGCAGCTCACTAAATTTCGGAGCAGAGCTTCAGTGTTTTGGGGTTCTTTATATAAAAAGCCTAAGTGATAAGCAAGTATACATTTACAGCCTAATTTAAAATCACTAGCATAAGCATATATAGTGGAAATACAATTTGCTGATGCAATGAACTGTAGTGTAGAGTCTTAATCTGGATTTAGCTTTGATTTACTGGAGAAGAAAGTGTGGGGAGAAGAACCTAGTCTGACCACACCAGGCACTAAGCCTGACCTGACTTTATCTATTGATTACTGATCTCAGAGATGAAGAGAATGTGCTCTCCTCTTCTTTTGGTCTTAGTGTCGTCCCTCCCGAGGACCAAACGGATGGTTCTCCAGGGCATCAGTGGGGTCAGTCATCCTTTACCTCGCTGTAGTTATGTACAGTGATCTGGAGACTGATTACTGAGAGTGATCATTCAAATCACAGATGGACAGTTAGATGTGCAAACATCCTGTCTGCTTAACAACGCGTTTATCTGAGCAATTACAGGCCACAAGATTATACATAAACATAAAACAGGCACATACAAACATGCCTATAAATGGACTTTTTTATGCTGTTGCATTTCTAAAGCAAGCTTTACTTCTCTAAACACCTGTAAACAACGTGTTTCTTGTGTATGCATAAATATAAAAACAACAATATTGAAACATCTTACACGCGTGTCTTCACCAGCTTCACCAACATCACCAACTGACAGCAGAGGCATGATAGCGTCTTACCAAAATAACAAACAGCCGATATGAATACATGTCACACTGTCTATGACTGGAGACTGTCACAGACATTAAAAAATCTCCCCACGCACAGGAAGATGTCTCAAAATGAGCCATCTAGCTCATCCTGTATTGATATTATCTAATCCAGAAAATCAACATGGCTGTGAATCGGAAGCCGAGTGACAACATGCTGATATTCGGTGAAAAACCAGCACGGTTGAGCGTGTTTTGTTACCTTTATACAATAGTACAATTTAAAATAAGTTGTTATTGAGAAACTTACATTTTAAGCACGGTATTGCCTGTTGTTTTTGTCAGGGTTCGGGGAAGGAAGAGAGCGAGGACCCAATCGCTGGAGGAAAATAGGCTTTTATTTTAAACAAAAATAAAACAAACAAACAAAACTACCCCGTAGGGGAAAAACAGACTGGCAGACTAGGGATGGACCAGGGAGGATCCGGCCGAACAGGATCCCTGGCAAACAGCCAGGGTGGAGCCGGAGGGATGGACCAGGGAGGATCCGGCCGAACAGGAACCCTGGAGGATGGCCAGGGCGGGGCCGGAGGGACAGACCAGGCCGGCTCTAGCCCGTCAGGAGGCCAGGGGGGAACCAGCAGCTTGGCAGGCTGCCAGGGTGGGCCCGGCAGGGCGAGGCGCTTGGGCGGCGCCGGCAGGGCGAGGCGCTTGGGCGGCGCCGGCAGGGCGAGGAGCTGAAGCAGCTCAGGGACGGCCTCCTGGTCAGCAGAGAGGTCTAGAACGGCCTCCAGGCCTTGAAGGGTGGAAGAAGCCTTCTTCCTCCTCCTCCTCCGTTTCTGAGACCGGGATGCCGCAGCCTCGTCGGCCGCCACTGGGGGCGCTGGAGCTCCATCGGCCACAACTGGGGGCGCTGCAGCTTCACCCAATGCTGCTAGGGGGGCTGCAGCTTCTTTGGCCTCCACTGGAGCGGGCTCTGTGGGCTTCTGGACCGGAACAGGCTCTGGAACAGCCTCCTGGCCGACAGCGAACTCCTGGACGGCCTCCTCGACCGCCACTGGAGGTGCTCCACCCTCCGTCGCTGGGGAACGAGCCAGGAAACCCACAAACTCCCCAAACGGAAGGTGATCCAGCCCCCTCATCCTCCACCAGCTGAGGGGCTCATCGAGGACACTGTTGATCATGTCCTTCAGTGCCGCATGGTTGAACCCCAACCCCTCTGCTGCGTCGCTGAACTCCTGGGCAAACCTCCTAATGTCAGTGCCCTGCTGACGGAGGCAGCTCAGGGCCCTGAACTGGATGATGCGATCGTAGAGGGGGCTGGACAGTGTGGAGGCTGGTGGCGGATGGTGCAAACCCTTTCTCCGCTGGGTCCTCTTCATGGTGGGTTCGTTCTGTCTTGTTCTTGGTGTCCCTCATTAGGGACGCCTGGTGGCGTCCCTTTTGGGGGGGGGGGGGTAGTGTCAGGGTTCTGTCACTTCGGTCTAGTGTTATTCATGGTTTTGTGACAGAGCCCTGATACTCCCATCATGTCCGCGTTTTCATGTGAGCGCGCGGCTTCGAGTGTGCTCGAGTCGCGCGCTCTCTCGCCTGCGTTCCTTGTTTCATGTTGGAGCGTGGTGTTTGGATCCCGGCACTCATGTCTTGAGTTTTGGTCACGTGACGGGGTTCGGACACTTGCGCTCCATTTTCTGTCATTGTGTGAGTGCGCGGTCTCGAGTTCGCTCGGCACCGCGCACTCTTGTCCACGTGTGTTTTGCTGTGTGGCACGCAGCTTGTATATTCATTGGCTGCGTGCTTTCATGTTATGATGTTACGTGGCTTCTGTCCTAGTTTTCTGTGTGCCACGTGCTCCCATGTCAATTTGTCTTGACCCCACCCATCTTGTTACCTGTTTATTGATTAATTTTCCCCAGCTGCTTTCCCTCATTACCCTCATCATTTGCTCCCTTAATAATCTCCTTGTGTTTGCAGTTCCGTGTGGGTTCGTTACCATATGTTGGGTCGTCTATGTCTTGTGTCCAGTCCTGCCTTGTCCAGTCCTGCCTTGTCCAGCCAGTCTGCTTTTCCCCTACGGGGTAGTTTTTGTTTGTTTTGTTTATCATTGTTATTAAAAGTACTCGTTTTACCTCCTGCATTTGGGTCCTCGCCTCATCCATTCCCTCAACCCTGACAGTTTTGTCTGTTTTTGCTGCACCAACGCGAACAGTTCAAACGAACCACAGAAGAATCGAAGCAATTCTCCGAACAACTCGGTTCTGGAGTTCAGTTCCTGAATCAGTGTTCAGAGAATCTGTTGAATAAATGATTCAGTGGCTCAATGAAATCCAAACTTGTTTAATTCCCGAATGAATCTGTGTTTTTGAACAAATATTTTAAATGAATGCTTCAGTGACTAATTTGTTTAGTTCCTGAATGAATCAGAGTTTTTGAACTAATCGTTTGAATGAATGATTCAATGAGTCACTCGTAAGGGAGAGTTTCATTCCTGAACGAAGCCTATAAACTATAAACTATAACTAATAGTTATACAAGTTATAACTATAACTAGCCTATAAACTATTAATGTAGAGTATTTATATACTTTATATATACATTCTTAGTATTTTTCATTTTCTAAAGCAAGCATTACTAATGTTCATATAACTCTGGCATACTGTATGTGCTACAGATAGATATGATAGGCCTACCTAAACTTGAGCAACGTTTGATACCTCAAATACCATCTATCTATCTATCTATCTATCTATTACATTTTGTGTAAAACAATAATGCCAATAAAAAGCTTTGACATTAAAATGTCAAACAGAGAGAGAAAGAGCGAGAGACGCCCATCTGGGATGACAGATTATCATGTGACTTGCTCTGTCAAACGGGTTGAGTGTGAAGTTGTTTACACACAGCTGGGTGCAATTAACTCCCCACAAGAAAGTATCTTAAACACTAGTAGACTGTTTGGCCTTCTACTCTATCAACTCTATCAAAATAGCTCTCCCATAAAAACTCTCCCACTAGAGCCAGCCTTTCTGATGCTCACATTCTCACAAACAGCAAATAGCGGGAAAGGGACTGAACACCAAATAGAAGACAGAAGGAGACCTGCTATTCTGATTAAAATGATCAAAAGGGAAATCTGCATGAGCACAAGAACCTTGTTAGGATTCATTGCTTCTCTTTTTCTGTCAGTGATAAAAACGAAGCAGGTGATGACAGGTGCTGTGCGCGCCTCAAGCGGATATCTGTCACCGCTCCACTTTAATGTTAAACATCGCGAAATAGAATTGGAGGCCTTGAGCAAAAGGGTTCCCCATTTTCCTCTCCCTCTCTGGCTCTTTTAATCTAACCGCTTATGAATGCAGTATATGTCACAGATTCACATGCCCATATGCTGCATACATTTCCTCTTCCTATGGAAAAAATAACACATATGAAGGTAGTATAAAGAGGATGTGTCTCAATCTGTTCCTTAGGTTACTAGTACAGGCTGTTAAAAATCATACTAGTGCACTTAAATGTTCACTTCTTTAATTTATTGTTATTATTTGTATTATCATTCAATTTCAGTTACTCTTTAATTTA
The DNA here is from genome assembly GCA_003573665.1 of Oxygymnocypris stewartii. Taxonomy (NCBI): domain Eukaryota; kingdom Metazoa; phylum Chordata; class Actinopteri; order Cypriniformes; family Cyprinidae; genus Oxygymnocypris; species Oxygymnocypris stewartii. The sequence continues at coordinate 952,913 of QVTF01010565.1, read as the reverse complement.
TATTTTAAATAACTATATTATATTTTAATTGTCTTGCATCCCGTGCTTCAAAGAAAATAATATTGGAAGTGTTTAAGTATTACGCAGGAATTACAGTATGTTATGTTATGCAACTGTATTATATTTAGAGGTGGGCATAGATTAATTTTTTTAATCTAGATTAATCTAGATTAATTTTGGAATTAATCTAGATTAATCTAGATTAAAATGTCTCATTTGAATTCTGCCGAAGGCATTCAGAATATGTGTGCTACCCAAATAATGACTAAAAGTAAGTCTTTGAGAACGGGTTTCTCAAGCCAGGTGGCGCATTAGACCAGGGGCTCATCTCCTGTTTCCAAAATGCATCACAAACTTTAATCTCTTCCCGTCCCAATCCCACGAAAAAACTGGAGGAAAATCCTGTTCCACTCCCGGAAGAATGACTCCCATTCCCTCCCACTCCCGTGTTGTTGTTTTTTTTTTTTTTTTGCCGATAACTGTCAATTACAGTACAAATATAGTACAGATCACAGCGTGCCCACCTTGTTAGTTGAATAAAAACCCAAAATGTCGTTTTTTGTTATTATATTGAACTGAAAGCCATCTTATGCACAGTGTTGCACAGATTACATTTCATGTAAATCATCCATGCTAACACACACGTTTTCTATTTTAATTTTTTAGACATTTCACTCTCTATAGATATATTTTTCAAAGACGGAGTTTCGAAGTTTCTCGCTCAAGTTCACATGAGACCTAAAGCGCATCCTGTTTGCTTAAAAGCGCAACGTTTCGTTGTTATTCTGAGTGCACACAAATAAACGTAGAGTCTTTACAGATTCGAAAGATGTATTAGGCTACTTTTATCTGTATGACCAAGAATGACGGAGATTTTAAGAGCAAGTGAGCGCACCGGAGCCTGTCCTGCAGCAAACGCGCTTCCACACAAACACTTCAATAGCGCACATTTCTCTAGGTTAACATCATATTGAGCGGCCATGTAAAGTTGCTACTACATACATCTTTCAGATGAAAAGCCATATTTGAGGTTGATGAATGATAAGTGAGCGTTTGGATGTCCTGCCCGATTGTATTACCACATAGACCAGCCGTTAACAATCTGTCCATCACGGACTGCGAGCCTCTAGTTCGAAGACTCGTTCTCGCCCCCTACAGTGCAATTCGGCTAGGTATACATCCGCGCTAAAATATCAGGGTGAAAGTCATCATAGCTTGCGTAGTATAGACCCAGCTCCCAACCCAACTTTGAGAATAGATTAACGGCGATATTTTTTTTATCGCCCGATAAGAGTCTCGCGTTAACGCAGCACGTTAACGCCGATAACGGCCCACCACTAATTATATTATACATTCATTTGTTTATTTAAATACATTTATGTGATATTGTAAATATGTATACACACACACTGTAGATTAACAGCAAATAATCAAATAATACAGTTCATTATACAAATATATTTGACAGAAGAATTTCACAATATTTTATATAACATATTTAATTAATTAATTCATATTTTTTTATTCCCAAAAATGCATGTTTTATTGTACGGTTTGTATATAATTAATTTTATATAAAAAAACTATAGAAATCTAAGGTACCCATTTAGTGTGTGTGTGTGTGTGTGCGTGTGTGTGCATGTGTGTGTGTGTGTAATCATTGCAGAATTATCTGTTTATTTATTTTGTATATCTTTTAAAATGTCTGAAAGTTATAATACATTTTATTTTTGCCACATAACAGGATAAATGACATGTTTCATAATGGCAGTTCATTTTTAGCAGCTATAATAAAGATGCATGATAATGTTTTTGATGAATACCAGTTTCATTTTAATGCATGCCTTCATAAATCAACATAAGTTGCCAATGTTTAGTGCATCAATGCCATTATAGCACCCAAATTCATGTTTACGATGTACACATGCACAACATGGAAACTGGAATAAGGCACACCCAGAATCTGTGAGAGGTCAACCAAAGTGCTAGGAAGGTTAGAAGTTGCTAACCACAATAGTTGCCCTGCGGTCATCCTAAATTCCTCAGACGGTGCTCAAATGGTACTTTAGCATGTGTGCAGAGACACACTAGTAAAGTCTTTCAGTCACAACCCGAGCAGAAGCACTGAGCTCTGATGGTTTAGAGGCGAAGAGGGGTGTTTATGCCACAAACAAACACACAAATAGTACCGCAGAACAGCAGTGCATGTGCCCTTGTGTAAGGACGTCGTATGATGCACATAAACAAATATCCAGAGGTTTGAATAGTGAGTGGTGAGTTGGCTGTGTGTATAAACCATTGGGTTTTCTGTTGTATTATGAGCTCCAAATAGTGGGCGCATGCTGTGATGATGGTAATTACAGATCTCTACTCAGCTGCACCGCAAACACTGGGCTGATGTCACACTACAGTCCATCTGCGGTGTGCGTTAGACGAGTGTGATCACAGAACAATTCAACCCTAATCCACATATCAAAGTCCGCGCTGCCTAATGTATTATGCATCTGAATTGCTCAGTCGGTACTATAGTATCAGACTTTTTTGTACTCTCATTTATCTCTCATGATTAGTACCATTATAGGGATAGTTCACCCACAAATGAATGTTCTTATAAATATTCATTTACCCACCCTCATGTCATTCTAAACCCATGTGAGTCTCTTTCTACATTATGAACTCACATGAACTGCACTACTGACAGTCTAATTCATCTTGTGAATGCAAACCTATACCCACTCAGACAGCAAAGGCACTAAAGCACTGTCTAACCCGAATCTCAGACAGTGAACAGCTCTTTACTGGAAAGCCTCAATGAAACATCATTCCCTAAAGCAGGGGTCCCCAAACTACGGCCCGCGGGCCGAATGCGGCCCTCCCCCACATTTGGACTGGCCCTCTGAACAATGCCAAAGACATATTTTGTCATTTTAAAATGTAATTTTTAATATATGTTTTACTTATATCATGTCGGTATTTTATAATAAGGGTTGACTTTCAAACTAAAATTTACTTTAACTTAGTTATTAACGTAGCTTAATTCATTTTAAAATTCACATACCAACAGTACGGTAGCCTACGTTCAACGTAACGTGCCATCGCGATCGAACAGGTGACACGCGCAAGCTGAAGGCGGAGTTTGACGCGCGATTCCGTGAGCTACATGTACACGCTAAAGAAATCCGTCTTTTCCAGAACCCCTTCGCTGCCGACATTGACGAAGCCTTGCCTTGTTATCAGTTTGATTTGGCTGAGTTACAGAACTGTGATGTTCTGAAAGACGCATTTAATCCCAATGGTCTCATTGAATTCTATGCTGCCCTCCCTAATAATATATAGCCTACCCAAACATCAAAAGGCATGCAATGAAGATGTCCACACTTTTTGGCAGCACGTATATCTGTGAGCAAACCTTTTCATTCATGAAAACTCAGATGAGATCAAGACTCACTTGCATCAGTCTTTGAGACTGGCTGTGACATTGGAAATCTCACCACCCAGAAGCAAGCTCACAGTTCACACTAATTAATATGCATAAGTAAATGTTTTGATTTTGTATAGCACTGAAAATTATTGATAATTTGTTTGGATGGTGCACAAAATAATAAACTATTCTAGCAATAGGAGGCATAATAAATAAAATTAAAATCTTAACAATAATACTAGTAGTCACTCCTGCCCATGTAATTTTTTGCCATAAACCAACCCGGCCCCCCATTAAACAAGGAACAATTATGTGGCCCTCGCAAAAAAAAAGTTTGGGGACCCCTGCCCTAAAGCGTCTAGTCATAAAATTCAAACCAACCTTCCAGCCACTTCATGTCCCAAAAATGCACCAGTCCCCAAACTCCCACCGTCCACCAGACATCACCCAGAGTGAAACCTGATAAAAAAATTAATAACAAAATGTGTGTACTTCTCTGTACTCTACCCATACTGTATTTAAGCATATTTTTGCAAATAAATTAAATAAACAATTATATATATACACAGATATTTCTATCTAAAAAAAAATAGAATATTATGAAAAAGGTCAATGTTTTTTGTCACTCATTTCACAAAGTGAAACCCATATATTATATACTGTATATTCATTACACATAGAGTGAAACATGTCAAGCCTTTATTTCTTGAAATTTTGATTATTATGGCTTACAGATAATGAAAACCAAAATTCAGTGTCTCGGAAAATTAGAATATTACATAAGATAAAAAAAAAATGATATTTTAAACAGAAATGTCAGGCTTCTGAAAAGTTCATTTCTATGCACTCAATACTTGGTTGGGCCTCCTTTTTCATAAATTACTGCATCAATGCGGCGTGACATGGAGGCAATCAGCCTGTGGCACTGCTCAGTTGTAATAGAAGAACAGGTTGCTTTGATAGCGGCCTTCAGGTCATCTGTATTATTGGGTCTGGTGTCTCTCATCTTCCTCTTGACAATACCCCATAGATTTTTATGGTGTTCAGGTCAGGCGAGTTTGCTGGCCAATCAAGCACAGTAACACCATGGTCATTGAACCAGCATTTGGTACCTTTGGCAGTGTGGGCAGATGCCAAGTCCTGCTGGAAAATGTAATCAGCATCTCCATAAAGCTTGTCAGCAGAAGAAAGTATGAAGTGCTCTAAAATGTTCTGGCTGCGTTGACTGTGGACCTCAAAAAACACAGTTGACCAACACCAGCAGATAGCAGCCCAAATCATCACTGACTGTGGACACTTCACACTGGACTTCAAGCAGCTTGGATTCTGTGCCTCTCCACTCTTCCTCCAGACTCTGGGACCTTGATTTCCAAATGAAATGCAAAATTTACTTTCATCTGAAAAGAGGACTTTGGACCACTGAGCAACAGTCCAGTTATTTTTCTCCTTAGCCCAGGTAAGATGCTTCTGACAATGTTTCTGTTTCAGAAGTGGCTTGGTAGCCCTTTTCTTGAAGATGTCTGAGCGTGGTGACTCTTGATGCACTGACCCCAGCTTCAGTTCACTCCTTGTGAAGCTCTCCCAAGTGTTTGAATCGGCTTGACAGTATTCTCAAGCTTGCGGTCATTTCTGTTGCTTGTGCACATGTTCCTTCCCAATTTCTTCCTTCCAGTCAACTTTGCATTTAATATGCTTTGATACAGCACTTTTTGTACAGCCACACCTTTCAGGAATGACCCTCTGTGGAGGGTGTCAATGATCGCCTTCTGGACCATTGCCAAGCCAGCAGTGTTCCCCATTATTGTGGTTTCAAAGAACAATATACATTTATACTGTATGGATGGTCATTTATTGATACTCAAATGTAAATATTCAAATATTTTGAGATACTGATTTTTGAATGTCATTAACTGTAAGCTCTAATCATCAAAATTAAAACAAAAAACGTTTGAAGTGTTTTACTTTACATGTAATGAATCTAAAATATATGAAAGTTTCACTTTTTGAAATAAGTTACAAGAAAAAATTAACTTTTTCACCATATTTAATTTTCTTTTATATGCTCTGTAGTCCCGACCCAACAGTTCGAAGAGGAAGTGTGCTAGGTGTGAGGTACCTTGGAGAAGTAATACGTACCCTTACAGTTTTTTCCAACTGCTTACACACAATTTTTGAAACCTCTCACTCAAAGTGCAAAACTACACACCAAATCTCCAAAACCATAAGCTATTCCTCAGCCTTTGACTCTTTTTTCAAAACATTACACACACTTCTCTACCTAAAACTCAAAAAGTCTAACAGGAAGTGACTTGCTTTCCTTTTCCAAACTCAACCAATCAAAATGCTACACGTATTCACCAGGTCACACACACACTCCTCACATGTGCAAACACTAATTGCTTAACTGATGTAACATATGTCGGCAGGAATTCAACTGTCTCTACAGTCACCAGGGGCCAGCTAGAGAATCAGCGTCTCTCTCTAAAGCCCCTCCCCCTCATCCAGCACAAAAGCGCGCATTTTCTTTCGGTCACAGAACAAAGGAAAGTAACGGGAACGTTTCTAAAAGACATTCGTTCATTTCATGACTTTTAAAACCATCTACACAAGAACATATGGATATTAATGTGTACTCTTTCTCTCATATGCTTGTGTGAATATGAATTACTTAAGAAATGTGGGCTGATTTTTAATCGTGCCTTAAGCTGTAACGTGTAGGTTGCGCCAAAGGCAGTGTTTAGACTTGTATGAACGGTTGCAAAAATGTATAAATCAGTAAGATAACGAATGTGGTGATATTATAAATGTGTAAACCTAGTAAGAGTTTTAATACATGGGTAAAAGTTTGTTTTTCGTCACATGAAAAAGTGTAACGAGGGTAGAAACCATGGACATGGGTAGCAAGTACCAAACTAATTTCTAATAATGACTGAACTGGTAAATGTGATCTGAATGCAGTAACAAAGCATACGCAGTTGTTTGTGATCTTTGCTGGTTAGTTAAGTTATGAAACAGGAAAGGATGTTATTCTTTCAACCTTAACCTCAAAACTCCCGTATGTGTGTGTATGTTTGTGTTTTCATTAGGTAATCCATTTATGTTAGAATAGCAATATTACAAATAAACCTTGTCATTTTATAAAGAATTGTCTCTGGAATGTGAATTTTCAAGATTGTATCCCTATTGCCATAAAGATAAAGTTACCTAGCTCGAATTTGAGAAATGTATTAATCTCGTTTTATTGTTCGCGACCACGAGGCAATAGAAGCGAGATTTAATAACGATATACTGATGTAGTGATCGCTGGACGAGCACTTAATGTATAAATCGTAAGTTAAATATTAATATTACTTTAACCCAAGCAATATTGAATATTTAATAAATAATTCCCGGAGCTGAAACAATAGCTTCATATTAAATTCCATTACAGAATGGTGGAGAATGCAGGCATATATAGGATTAATCTGAAAATCAAACCAGAGACAAGAGTATTTCTCACTTTTATCCGGAAAAATTGAGTAAATACAGAGAAACAAACGTTTTTTTTGTGATATTGCATTCTTGGTTGTAAAACACAGTGCGTTTGAATGAAAGAGAGTGTAATTGTAACTCGAGTTCGTAAAAAAAAAATGAAACTGCAGTAAAAAGTCGCTCTAAAGCGCATAAGAGACAAACGAGCGTGTTCCTCGTTTGATCTTTGATTTAAGGCCTCCGTGGTAATGTTTTGTGTGTGCGTGTTCCACTCACAAATTCAGCCACGTTATTCTCCCGGCTGTAGGGTATTAAATTAGCGAATTAATTAATTCTCAGCCGTTATTTGATTTCACACGAGTGAAATTCAAACGCACGGCGCTCAGACAAAGGAGTAGCCCATGCTGTTTGAGAAGGGAGATTTCCAATCGATTGAATTGTTTTTATGTGTGCTGTCTGAACAGACAAATATTCGCATAACGGTCTACCGAGGCCGCAATGATTTATAATTAATCTGTAGATAAATTTATCTCGCCCTAAACGAGTGAGATTATGTGTTATAAAAGATTCAAGTCTGAATAATGCTTGTTGGTTTTGAAGCGTGAAGCACATTTCTTTTTTTACAGGCACTGAGTTGCCATAGCGACCAGTTTAGCCAGGAAAACCCCTTCCGGGCAGTTGCTAGTGGAGATTTAGCCACGTGTAAACTAATAGCATTAGCGCTAAGCTAACAAAGAAGCTTTAGCATCGTAGCAAATGCCATGCTGTTAGCATTACGGCTAGCGATTAGCACATAGCATTTAGAGCTTGAATGCAGTGTGTGTGGAAATGTGGTTCACAGCTAACACTAATTCTCTTTCTCTTGCTCTCTATCTCCCCATTTAAAAGACTAACGTATGTTAATAAATTGTCTGTGTTAATGTTATACCCAATTATCAGTTTAACAATTTCACAGGTTGGTTTAATATACTTTTGATTAAAGTCTTTTACCTTTTGTGGGTACCAGTTTAATAGTTGGTAGTTTTATTAGAAGATAATTCAGTATTACCTTGATAATATGGTGATTTTGATTTCATTCAATTATAACCGCTTTTCTGATTTTAAACACTTCAGTGGATGAGTTGCTATTGTTAGGGATTTTTAATTGTTAAGTGAATGTCATAATTAATTATAAATTTGCAATTAATTTCAGTTAATAAAATAATTTTATCCACTGATTAATCATAAACGCCCTTATAATGTGACAACCACTGTAAAACCTTAATTATTATCAAGAGGGCCAGAAATTTTTAATTTCATTTACAAGTAATTGGGATACAGATTAATTTGATTTGATGTTAATGACACAATGAGGAATGAGTAAGTTGAAAATTATTTAATTACTATTATAGGAATCCGAAACTAGTGATTTAGAAGCTGTAATTTAATTTCATAATTATGAATTCGAAAATTCTAAATACATTTAATAATTAATTACACTTCCTGTTTACATATTGCAACAATATTGGTTTATCAACTCAATTGTAGCTCGCTCTTGTAATTCTAATCCTAATGGATTCTATCAATTTTAATTATAACATCATAAAATTAATTAGAAACCACAAATTCTAAAAAAAAATTATTCTAATTTCAGACTTAACACAAGTCTGGCTCTACCTGTAGGCCAGATTTCATCTCCTCAGGTGATCTGATTAACTCAAAACAATTTAAATTAAATAATTGTATTAAATTAAAATTTAATAAAGTCCTCTTTACTTAGGCCTGAGAGTAGATAGTGCTCCCCCTAGTGTTGTGTTAGTGACAGTGACACCCGGCAATCAATGTCACTTCTCACCAAGCTTGGAGTATAAAGACTTAACTTTCTAATTAGAACCCCCCCCCCCCCCCCCCCCCCAAAAAAAAAGGGAAATTAAGGTTTCCCCAACTTAGGTCAGTGTGTTTACCCTGTAAACAGCAAAACCAACCTAAGCATATCGACTCAACAGCACCACCATGTGGCCAACGTATTAGTTTTAAATCTTGGGAATAAATCTTAATTTCTCTTAGCTTTCCTCCCTGTTACTAACTTCTAATTTGACTTGCTTGTTTAAGACTTTGCCAGTGGGAAGATCACGAATAGAGAGAAATGCCACAATTGAACAGATGTTTATGAAACTTGAGAACTGTTTGCTATTTACCCTCTATTGTGAAATCCTACCCCTCCAAGTTAAAGCAAGTGCAAAGAGAAGATAGACATCGGCAAAATTTTTAAACACGCGCGAGAGACACGCTAACCAGCGTCGCGATGTAAAATCTTGCCATCAAGGGACAAGTACTGTCATTGCTGTTGTTTTCCTCCATCAAGGAGAAAATTGGAATAGCAATAACAGTCCTATTACAAAAGAGAAAATTTTGCCTACAATCCTCTGATTAGAAGCGTCCTTCTAAATCAGACTTAACAAAGCGAAAAGAAGAAAATCTGCTATTAAAAGAGAGATCTGTTTAGTGTTATTGTCCTTCACCTTCGTATTTAGATTGATCTCCTTCCTAAAAAGGAAAGGAGGCTTTCTCGTTCAAGAAAAGGTGAAGCACGCAATTATTATCCCTGTGTACTCATTCTGTTAGTGTGCTTTTCTTTCTCTGTTTCCCAGCTGTGCTGCCCTTACGTGTGCCCAATAATTTCTCTGCAGAGACTACGAATTAGAAGCACCCACCACAGAGGACCACAGACGCAGAGAATCACACTCAACACTAGCATACACTACACTGTGCACATTCACACCCCTGTTTGTTTTGCTTTGCTCTGTTTTGTTTTGCTTTGTTTCCCATACAAGGTCTGTGTCAGTTCGGTCCAAGATCTCCCTCACCGCCAGAACATGTCTCACAAAACAGAACATGTCGGTCACTGGGAAGGACTGGAAATGTGGCTAAGTGTTACAACAGACAGCATCCTCCCTAAAGCTGCGGAAGCACTCCAACATCAGACACAGGATCAACTAGATGACAACATCACAAGCATCATGAGACAAGACCCAAGTCAAAACTACAATCACAAAGAATTAGCCAAGGTCACCGGCTCCTTAAGCCACACACTCATCGCCACCCTCAAACTGAGCGACAAGCACGCCGCACAACGCCAGCAGGAGCTGACAAGCGCACAACGACGCATAGAGCAGCTGGAACGTGAAGCTCAGGTACGACAGGAAGGGACCGATGAGGTGGAGCAAGGCGCTGAGGAGGAGATCAACAGGCTAAAAGATACTCTAACAGCTACCAGCCACGAAATGCAGCAAATCAAAGAGGACTTTGCTGATCGTGCAGACAAGCTACAGTATGCAGAGAAGCTACTAGAGAAGGCAAAGACTGACATCAGAGACAAAAACAGCAGAATCAAAGCCCTTGAAGCTCATCTGGCTGAGTCAAGAAGCGAGATTAGCCGCCTAACACGACAGCTCGACTACTTCAAAGAGGAGTCTGAAAGTTTCCAAGAGGAACTCAAGCACGCCTATGAACTACGCCATGAGCCGTCAAGGACAGGACGTGCACCAACCGCAGCCCTGCCAAGCAGGACCAAGTCACCTGTTCCTGGACTGACACGTGAACATAAGACAGAGGGGGTGGTGTTAAAACATTCACCAACGCCGTCTGAAGAACTTTATATCACGACAGAACCAGAAGAATCTGCTGCAGCCAGCCGCAGATCGTCGCACGGCTTGGACCTAAAAGATCTTGACAAGCTCGCCCCAAAACATCGGGAAATTCAACTCCAGCTTGCCAAACAGCCAAAATGTCCAAGCTTACCTGCAAGATATTGATTTCCATCTGGAAATGCGACCTAACGTTACGGACAAAGATAAACTCTACTTACTCCGAACGACATCCAGTCCTGAAGTGCGCAGCTTCCTTGACCGGCAGCTTGTTAACACAAAGACTGATTACCAACGGCTTCAAAAGGCCCTCATTAAAGAGTTTGCCGATCCTGAGTCCGATCAAGGCTTAGTGGCTGCCCTGGAGACGAGACAAGGACGTCACGAAACTCCTCAAGCTTACTACAGTCGACTCAGACAAGCATATTTTGGAACTCGCAATGAATCTGACATGGAAGATGAACTGAACTTTAAAACTCTCTTCCTGAGGAACCTTCATCCTGGCATAAGCCACCATCTTGGTGTTCTCGCATGCCCACGAACAATGAACATTCAGCAGTTGCGAGACTTGGTGCAAAAAGCCTACGGCAAACAAAAGATGGCCTCAGAAAAGAGCGCAAAAACCCCAGCAGTTCTTGATTTCAACACTCAACACCACGAACTGGCTCTAGAGGGCACCCAACGCCAAGACAGTGCTAAGCCACCACACAGAGAGTGGAATGCACCCCCGTCCAACAGAGAACGAGACTCACACGCTGGCACCCGACCTAAACCGAGGTATGACCGATGGGATGGACCGCGTGGACATCAACGCTCACCTGGACGACACTGGGATAAGTCATGGGACCAAGCAAGGCCTCATGAGAATCAATGGGAAAAGGAAGAGGAACCAGATTCAGCCTGACTAGCTGTCGGACGAAAAGGCAGTGACAAGCTGAACAAATCAGCCACAGAAAACAGCACTGCTTCACCTCGCTCTCAGAGAACAGTAAACACCCTAACTTCAGATGGACATGAAACCCCACCTGAAAACCCAGCAACAGAGTTAAACACTAACTCAACACCCAATACTCCAAATCACAGCAGCGTCCAATGAACACCTGCTGATGAAACTCCTCAAGTTCCTGAAAGTGCTGTCTCAGTCACCTGCCATTCCTCCGAAGAACACCAGATCAGTTCTGACATCCCAAACGTTTCCTCCCAAACTCCAGCCCCTCAAATGACCAAACAGATGCCTTCACCAAAGGAGGTGCATTACATGAAGAGTCCTGGACACTTCATGCCCTCCCACCCAACCCTACAGTGGCAGCAGTAACCCGATGCCAGCACACCACTGGCGTGCACACCCCTGCCCTCCTGCATTGCCATACCACCTCAGTTCGCTGCTGACGATCTCCTCACCCTCAAATGCGTATTCATCACTACGAACCATGACAGCTCACATGTCAAACCCATTTGAACATTCCATTTCCTCTACGGACCTGAACACATCCTCAGAGCTCCGCACGCTCCACTCTGTCAAGTACATGCTGCATCTGCAAGACGGTGTCCACACGTATGTCCCCGAGCCACTCACTACGCCAAAGCTCGTAGTACCTCACGGCCAGAGGGGGATTATGCTGACACACGCACACGATGCACCATGATCCAAACCACCGACATGAAAAGGGGGAGGATCAAACCCACTGACACAGACCGACAACCATATGCTACACACTACACAAGCATAAGTATTGTCATTTCAGGAAAACATATAGCAACCATGCTTAGACACAACCCATATTCTCTCCTCCGCAGCACTGCTAGGACCAATCTAGTAGAGAGGAGTTACTCTCATTTTTTTTTTTTTTTTAAGTTTTTTTTTGTAATTTGCTTTGTCGTTTGTTTTTTTTGGGGTTTTTTTATCTCGTGTCTCACTTTGTTTTTCCGTTCCTCTCTCTCACTTTGAACCACCTTAACCAATCCTTGAATACAGGTCCTGAAATTGAGATTGACTTCCGTCAGTAAAGTTGTTGTAATTCGCTGTAAGAGCCGTTGTCGACCGATCGAGGCCACCCTCCAAAATCATGAACGACATGATACGCGATGTAAGTTCCTTGATCGACAACTTAGCCATGAATAGGATTCCGTGCTACGTGATACCTCCTAGCCTTGTTCAAACGTCGTAACTTTGGCCGCTGCGGGCTCCGCTAGTCTCATCCAAACCCATCTCGCCCCTTTCCCGGTAGCGTTATTCCCATATACGCAAACCCGGAAACAGGTGACTTAGTTTTCTTTCAGGTTGCCCATTATCGACGTTAATAATGTTTACCGGCTTAAAACATTGTGAATGTGGGATTACGGCAAGGGAAGACCTATGTCTACAGCTTTCCTGTAGCTCAACTGGTAGAGCATGGCGCTAGCAACGCCAAGATCATGGGTTCGATTCCCAGGGAAAGCAAGACCTGTAGAAATGTAGAAACTGTAACTTGAATGCAATGTAAGTCGCTTTGGATAAAAGCGTCTGCTAAATGCATAAATGTAAATGTAAATGTAAATGTCAAAATCCACGCTCGTATCACGATAACAACGAGCAGTTGTATCTGGCCCCAAACTTAAAGATGGGCACGCTCACTTAGGATATTCACTCCCTCTACCCGAATAAACTCTGCGTACGCGATAATACCAAGGGCATCTGCGGTTTAGAATCCATTAAACCCGACACTAGCTGCCCCGCCGAAGCAATACCACATTCTCAAGTTGAGGTAACGCAAGCCGAAATCATCGGAAACCGATGGCTGGTCAATACCCCAGCACAAACAGCTACCCTCACATGCGATCAACACGACACCGCCACGCGCATTAATTTGCCCAACCAAACTTTATAGATCACTGTCCCTAAGGGCGCGATCCTCCATATTGATGAGTTAGCATTGTATCACCTTACCGACGATGAGCATCAGGCTGAAATCGAAATTTCTTATTGACTTGATCCCGGTTGACACAGCTTTAGAAGCTATCGCCCGCCTTCTGCCCGCCGGCGCGCCAATTATACGGTCTTGGTCTGCCGCTGACACAGCGCTTTGTATTTCTACTATCGTAGGATATGTTGCGACTTTGACACTGGCCTTCCTCCTACACAAGCAAGTGAACGCCGTTCAAGAGTCTCTCAACAAATGCACGTCAGGCGTCCCGCGCCTTTTCCCGACGTGGTAAACCCGACCAAGAACCCGAACCCGAGAATTCGACCAACCTGATTGGGATCATGCCTATACCGCCTCGTCGAACCCCTGACAATTAAACCAGTCAAAATGACCCAATTGTCAATAATAATGAACAATGCATTCCTATGTCTTCTCAAGTTTCTAACCTGTTCCTTCCCAAATTACCCTGCACCAGGATTCAGTCAGTGATAGAAATGATGTTTGTGTCTTGTATGTGCCTGTTCTCCTGCCTCTTGTTCCAGGGCCTGACGATGTTCCATCGGGAACATCACCAAGCCAAAGGGGGATATGTAACATTTGTCGGCAGGAATTCAACTGTCTCTACAGTCACCAGGGGCCAGCTAGAGAATCAGCGTCTCTCTCTAAAGCCCCTCCCCCTCATCCAGCACAAAAGCGCGCATTTTCTTTCGGTCACAGAACAAAGGAAAGTGACGGGAACGTTTCTAAAAGACATTCGTTCATTTCATGACTTTTAAAACCATCTACACAAGAACATATGGATATTAATGTGTACTCTTTCTTTCATATGCTTGTGTGAATATGAATTACTTAAGAAATGTGGGCTGATTTTTAATCGTGCCTTAAGCTGTAACGTGTAGGTTGCGCCAAAGGCAGTGTTTAGACTTGTATGAACGGTTGCAAAAATGTATGAATCAGTAAGATAACGAATGTGGTGATATTATAAATGTGTAAACCTAGTAAGAGTTTTAATACATGGGTAAAAGTTTATTTTTCGTCACATGAAAAAGTGTAACGAGGGTAGAAACCATGGACATGGGTGGGGCTCCGCCCCATACAGACACTCTGATTCGACCAGCCGCCTGTGGGCGGTGTCCAAATCAGACTGTTTAAAACGACGCGCCAGTGTGCATTCTCTCTCTCTTCCTGTTCTCAAACTCGCTCTTCAACGTCGCAAGGACGACCCGGACGGCCCGCTGGACCCTCGCCTTAAGATCGGCTGAGACAAATTATCCAGGCGGATCAAAGACTGTGTAAACGCCGTAACGTCGCAGAACCAGCAGCATAACAACGACTTCATCTCAACGCAGAATCAGCATCAAAAAGCCTCCGCGGCTCCCCGGTGACGTCACGCAACCACGACGCGAGCCAGCAGTTTCCCAGAGCAACGCGTGGAAACCACGTGGAAACCGCAACAAAGAACCGAAGGAGCACGTTGAACTCACGCGGGAAACCAAAGATCCAGCCTGTTTAAACCATCAGAAAGCAAGTACCAAACTAATTTCCAATACTGACTGAACTGGTAAATGTGATCTGAATGCAGTAACAAAGCATACGCAGTTGTTCGTGATCTTTGCTGGTTAGTTAAGTTATGAAACAGGAAAGAATGTTATTCTTTCAACCTTAACCTCAAAACTCCCGTATGTGTGTGTATGTTTGTGTTTTCATTAGGTAATCCATTTATGTTAGAATAGCAATATTACAAATAAACCTTGTCATTTTATAAAGAATTGTCTCTGGAATGTGAATTTTCTAGATTGTATCCCTATTGCCATAAAGATAAAGTTACCTAGCTCGAATTTGAGAAATGTATTAATCTCGTTTTATTGTTCGCGGCCACGAGGCAATAGAAGCGAGATTTAATAACGATATACTGATGTAGTGATCGCTGGACGAGCACTTAAAGTATAAATCGTAAGTTAAATATTAATATTACTTTAACCCAAGCAATATTGAATATTTAATAAATAATTCCCGTAGCTGAAACAATAGCTTCATATTAAATTGCATTACAGTGATCACTAACCAATCACTGCTTTACTGTAGTATAGGCCAGACGCGATTTCTTTAAGACTGCAAGGGAAGCTCAGCTTCCCCTATAATTGTCAAAAAATGAATGGTCAAATATATGTACTATTATGTTAACATTTTATTGACTAAAAATGCATTAAACACGTTCATCTCGAACGAAAACAATTTCGTTCAGAATCAGCTACTTAGGTCGGCTGACTCGATTTCCTTCTCATTCATTCCCGTAGCGTACAGTGCATTACTCTGTTGAAGCCCAGCGTCCATTGACTTCAATGGGGCTGCTTTAAACAGTTTTTTTCAGAGCTTAGAAACAAGACGGTCATTGGATAATGCTGCGATTATGTCCCGCCCACGGACGCTCAGCGTCTCTGGGATGAATGGAGGAGTGGGCTGGCCCGGACTCCGAGCGTCTGCGTGATGATTGGAGGGTCTGTCGAAAGACTGCATCTCCTTTTGATTGACAGCGATTTTGTACTATAAAAGTCACTGACACTGAAGCTATTCGAGCTCAGTCCCATCGCGGAAGTGTAGTCGAAAGACAAACTGCTGCAACCTATTTCTTGGTATTTGCTTGGTGAAATTGCTAGCCAATTTTCATCATACATTTCACCCAGATTCCTTGTTTCAGTTCAACCTAATTCCCATATTTCGAGTTTATTATCTTTTTTTAGATCGTTTGTTCATTCATTCATTCATACATACAGTAGGCTAGAAAATTTTCTTGAAAAGGAATGTTGGGCAGAATTTAGGTATAAATAAATGGTAAATTTTTATGATGTTGGCCAAAAATGAGCTTCCCCTCTTTGAAAGACCAGCAGCCGCCACTGGTATAGGCCTATAAATAGGTCAAAGCTCAGATTACCTGTTTTGAACAATGGATGCCTACAATGGACAGAGAGCAAGAGGAGTATGAAGAAGAGGAAGAAGAAGAGGAAGAAGAGGACAAGGGCAATGAAGAGAAGGAAGGAGAGCTATCTCTGATGAGATTAGGGCAACACTTGTTGATCATGTGATCAACCACGGTTTGACCATGAGAGAGGCTGGACTGAGAGTCCAGCCCAACTTGAGTCGATTTATGGTGGCGTCCATAATTCAAACCTTCAGAAATGAGAACAGGTATGCAACTATCTAATGACTATTTTATCATTACAGTAATGTACAGTAAAATACGTATGACTGCATAATATTGCATAAACATGTGTAACTCTAAGCCATCCATTTACTGCATTGAATGAATGAGGGTGGTTATCATAGTGTATTACATTTTTTGTAAATTGTTTACAGTTCCTATGCTGAACATACAGTGTTTCAATTCTGTACTGAGTGGAAAGGCATTGACAGCATGGAGGACCAGGACACTTGTTTACAGATGTACAAGAGACCGCAATTATAAATATGGTTTTGGCAAACAATGCAATTAGGATCTGAGAGATAAGAGAGCATATCTTGAATAATGACACCATATTTAACAACATCAATGCCGTAAGCATGTCGACCATACAACGCATCCTCCAACGGCACCAAGTGACAATGAAACAATTTTACAAGGTGCCATTTGAGAGAAACTCTGACAGAGTCAAAGAATCTGCGACATGACATTCTAGAGGTATGTATGCAACACTACTTCCAGTACTTCAGACATACCATATTTACTCATCTGTATATCCTTTTGTCTGTTACAAAGAGTATTGGAGCTGGATGCCCATGTAATTCGCCATGAATTTATTTATGTGGATGAGGTTGGCTTCAACCTCAACAAAACCAGGCACCACGGAAGAAATGTAATAGGACAAAGGGCAATTACCAATGTCCCTGGACAGTGTGGGGGTAATATAACTATGTGTGCTGCCATCACTCAAAACAAGGTCCTCCATCACAATGCCACACTGGATTGTGATTGTACAACACCGGTCATATGCTCACAGGTGCAATGTCAGTTTTCACCTGGCTGTTCTGGTCCAAAACTGGTTTGCCACCCATCAACTATTTGTAGTTTTGTACCTACCCCCATATTCACCTTTTCTAAATCCCATAGAGGAATTCTTCTCAACCTGGCGCTGGAAAGTGTATGATCGACAACCCTATGCCCGCATGGCTTTTCTCAAGGCAATGGAGGACGCATGTGGGGACATAGAGGTTGCCTCTGTCCAAGGCTGGATACGCCATGCTAGGAGATACTTCCCTCAATGTTTGGCAAGAGAAAACGTATCTTGTGATATGGACGAAGTATTGTGGCCAGACCCAGCCCTGAGAAGAGATGAAGTGTAGCTTAGCACTGGTGACTAAGCCCCCCACCCCCACCCCCACACCAATTCCTGGACTGCCCCCCCGGGACCCCACACACGCAATTGTGTTTTTTACTGTATTCTAAAGAATATACTTTTGGTTTACATATGTTTATGGTTTTGTTGTTTGCTACTGTATACACCAGTAATGTTTGGCCTAATACATATTTTCTGTTTCTACATTTCATTGGTGTTTACAGTGTACTTGTTACCCCTCTCAGCAGATTACTTTCACAGTAGAACATTGTATTGAAATGTAGATAAGCCTATGAAAGACCAAAGAGCTTTAAAATTAGAACAACAGTGTTAACATGGTATATCCAAACATTTACCATTATGAAATAAGTGTTTGCCATTTGATGCAAATGCTTCATTCTGACATGTGTGTATGGCATTTTGAATGCAGTGTTACATTTTGAAGGAGATGTGAGGCATTTTGTGTGTGCAGTTTTGGGAATTGTGTGTAGAGTTTTGAAAACGTGTGTAAGCAGTTGGAAAAAAACGTAAAAGGGGTTAAAAAAGGTACAATTATGTCATTTTGGGTACTGCTCCAGTGATAAGCTGTTTTACTCCAAAAGGTACAATTCTGACACCTTTTTTCTGTGTGTAGCAAATATAATTGGATTTATATAAAAACAATTGAAGTCTAGGGTGCCAATTTAGTGTGTGTGCGTGTGTGTGCGGGGTCAATGCAAAATTATCTTTACTCAAAAGATAAGAAAAAAGTACAAGTGTAAATTCTGAGAGAACAATTGAACATTTCTTCAGGTGAATTTGCTGATGTATGCAGACACTGGTCTCGCTCTTTCACACACTCTCATTCTCTATCTTATTCTCTGTTCTCACTAAATTATCATCACATTAAATGCTAGAACAACCCTAATTTATCTACAGTTAGTCACTCTAAAGATTGAAGAAGAGAGGGTTAGAGAGAATCAATTCCTAAAAAAATTTTCAATGACCACCCACAACCATGCATTCTCACTGTCAGCCTGTTGCAATGATGTTTTCAGTGTAAAATCAGATGACAGACAGGTCCATGCTTAAACAATAGATACGGTAATGACAGACAGGCACTTTTATAATAGAAAATCAGTGTCAGACAGATGCTTTCTCTGCGGTGACAGACGTCACATGGGCATCTTCTGCGCTTGTTGCAATGACCGAAGAGTATGTTATCGCAACACAGCAGACATACTGAGAGAAAGAGAGCAAGAGAGATAGAGAATGAGAGAAACATGTCAGCTAGCTTTAAGATGGAAATATGAAAGGAGTCTAGTAAACATTTACTGTGGAAAAAGCATTAACTACTCAAAAAATTATATTACGGTAAAGTGGGCTATATAATCAAGTGAATAAGAAGAGTCTCAACTGAACAGCTTTTAAATTCTCTTATTTTCTTTTGTCTGTATGTATAGAGATGGGTAGATTACTTACAATTTGTAGTCCATTACTGATTATAGATTACATGATGAAAACTGTAGTTAGTAACGTAATCTGGTGAATCATTTTAGGTAATGTATTCTGACTACTTTTCAGATTACTTTTTATCTAAGGTGTTTTTAAACTTAACATTGTTGATATAAAAAGCAAAGACAAAGACAATATATTCAATTTTTTTAAATCAACATCATAAAATGCTTTAAATATTACATTACACCAGCTTCCCATAATGGGCTTAATGCAAGAACTGCAGTTGTTCTGTGAGTTGATAAAAATACTAATAATCAATAAAATAATTAAAAAACTGTAAATATTGTCCAGAGCTCCAGAATCAACAATTACTGAAGGTCGATGGATTTTATGACGATAATGTTTCACAGCTATACATTAATTATTTGTTTCATACATCTTCTAATTGCGTGAGAGGTGCTTTTTTGGTTTGTAAATGTATTTACATGACATTCACATGACCATCCCAGATTGTGGATATAGTCAAAACTAAATGGTATGACACACAGCAGGATTAGACTTGAGATGCTTAGAAATGTCAAGGATTATGTAGTCAAGCTTAATTTAATTCAATTCTGTGTTTATGTTAATGTACAAGTTAATGTGTTTACAAATATATTTATGATATATATATATATATATATATATATATATATATATATACATGAATATACCATTGTCAAAGACAAATTTCTGCTCTCTAACAATAACGTTAAACAAAACAATCTAAATAAAAAAATCCTAGTGTCCATTTGCATTTAGCCACATTTAGAGCAATTCGATGTAAAGTAATTGGCCATTTGCATTAGTGGATTCACTGAGTGAGAAAATCTCTCATTTATCTCTCCCACTAACACACTACAACTAAATTACATCTTTAAACACACCACTGCCAACCCAATAGCATAATTAGCTTGTTCCTGAGGGACTGCGGGAAATATTAGCATACTAGCGCTGGAGATACACCTCAAAATAAACACTTCCCCTACACAAATACACACGCATGCACCCTTGAGTCAAGGCCCTTGTGGCATTACCAGTAATTACTGTATGCTGCAGTTTCGTTTCAGAGTGTGAATTGTTGAGTGGTTTAAAACGAACAAAATACACACATACACAGAGCAAACAAACATACACGAGCTCTAATTACATCTATATTAGCGAGCCATTAGCATGGACAGTAAAGCTGCCCTAATGAACTCTTTGCCCACATGCACACACACAAGCACAGAAAGGCCATGTGATGAGCTAATTTGTAGCAAGGGATTTACGAAAGCAAACCCTGCTGAGATGCCAGGAAAGACCATTTACAGACTAAACAGATAAACTACAACACTCTCGGATGTGAACGCCACCTCGAATCATGTGACTCTTGCCTGGCGAGTGATACAACGGATGGCTGCTTAATGACTCTGTAGTGGTGAGGAATGGATTGTCACACCTGCACTGTTATATTAGAATCACAAACACATGCAGCTACTTGTGAAATCGCTCTTTCCTCGTCACTGTCAGCGCTTTGATAGATTTTCCACAGCTCCTTTCAATCATGACGGAAAAAGCACACACGCCAAAATACTTTTTTTTTTTTTCATCTGCTGCTCAAGACTATACAGGCTGATCTGGGATCCGCAGGGTTCATGCTCTCTTGTTGTTTGGGATCACAGGTGAGTGTAATCCGTCTGTTCTGGGATCAGTCACATTCAATATAGAGCTTTTAGCTCATGTCTGGAGGTACTGAAGTCATCTATATGCTAGAGAACTAATAAAAGTTGACAAACATACTTTTATATGATTTATGCATTTAAATGGTTAGTTGACGCAAAAAATTAGAATTCTGTCATTAATTACTCATCTTCGTGTCGTTCCAAACCAACAAGACCTTTGTTCATCTTCTGAACACAAATTAAGATATTTTTGATGAAATATGAGAGCTTTCTGATCCTGTATAGACAGTAACGCAACTGACACGTTCAAGGCCCAGAAAGGTAGTAAGGACATTAAGGAAATATTATCATAGTAATTTTTTTTATATTTTGAAATTGTGTTTATTTTTATATATGTACATTTATTTTAGTTTGTCTTAGTACTTTTATTTGCTTTTGACATGTGTATTAGTTTTTGTCATTATTTTTTATTAGATTATTATTATTATTTTATTTTTTATTATTTTTTATTGTTATTGATATCAATATTCATATTTCATAATGTTGATTTAGTCATTTTAGTACTCCAACTTATTTTTCTAATTTTCTCAACATTCTTTTATTTTACTTGTTTTTGGATTAATATATATATTTTATTTCAGCTTCATATCAAATGATGGAAATTATTTGTTATAGTTTTACTGTTAGTTAACATACAAAACATACAAAAAACATACAAAACAAATATTGATTACTCATGCAGCGTTAGAAATTGTGTCTAATCATGCTCAGTATGTCCCTCCCTCTACTGTCACTTGCTGGTAGATATAAATTGCCTGTTATTTTTAGCTGTGGAGCTTTGTTCTGCAATAAAGATATGAATATATTAGACACACACACCTTGTGTGTATTTCTGAGGGTACTCTCATGATACAGTTCCTCTCTGTAATTTCAATCCTCACATTTATTGGTCCTCTTTCATGAGAATACAAGCAGCATTCATGCTGATGTCATTCTTTCCACAGCCAATCAATGACTTTATTATTTGTTTTGGAGACCTATTTGTTGTCATTAAAAATGTAGGACTTCTTGCTTACAATGTAGCCATGGCAGCTACAATATATGCTCCAACACGATGAGACATGGTGCTTACAGGGTCGGTACAACATCGAATTTGTCTAATAATTCAGCCCCTCTATTCCCCATCATTTTCTGTGCTATCTTTAACTGTATACCTATAAATAAACATGGTAGGAAGGCCAAAAAAAGATTAGTTGCTAGTTTAGCCAGTTGTTTTCCCATGATTATTAACTGAGTTACACAAAGAATGAATACAATGGGACTGTGTGTATTATACTGTGTCCTCAAAAACTATTAAACATAGACACATAATTAATGCTAAAATAAATTATAAACAATAAGTAAAATTATTCAAAATAAGACAAAAAAAAAACATGATACTGTTTTTACTCAGCAGGGCCTGTATGAACTTGAGGACAATTATATTTGTTCACTTAAAATCACCTTGAAAACAGATGAAAGTAATTGCTAAATAATGACCCAGAAAAGTGAAGAGAAAAGCTCTAGCATCATTTGTTCATGGATCCCATTTGGTTTAAAAAAATTGATTATGCAATGCAATGGCATTCCAACATTCAATCAAGTATGGCTCAAAGTGTCCAAATTATTAAATACACAGAGCAAAAACATGTCCAGATGCAGAACGTCCCAGAACATGATCGATTGTGCATGCTGTGAAAGAACAGCATTATATCACTGTGAATAAGTGCGAGGAGCGGGGTGAAGGACGCTTCACTCACATAGTCACAACATTCAAATGCGCAGAACATAAGTGAACTCAAATCTCAGCTGCATAAACTCGCAGATTATTGTGAATGTGCTGGATGTGGGGGTTGGTCATTTAGTTGACTGGCATTGCAGGGTCTCTCAATAAAAAAGCTTCCCAAGCTATTTACAATCTTCCCAGGCAGTCCAGAGCGCTCCCAACACACACACACACACACACACACACACACATACACTCACAGAAGACAAAAAAGTATTTTTCCACAGCAAGAGATTTTTAACCAGTGTTATATAATGTAGTATTATTCCTATCACAGTTGCCAACTCTCGACAAATAAGCAACCGCAGCTTCAAAAACAAGCCCAATATTTTTTAGATTATTTATTATCATCAATATTATTTATTATCAAGTATTTATTACCAATAAATGAGCCTGCAACATATTAAACTGAAACCACTCTTTTATCTGAAAAGCAAAAACGGAAGCTATTTAGCAAAAATCAGCAAACTGCAACAAAAGTGGGGACAGTTTTGGTGGGGACACATCTCAGTGTGGTATGGTAATTCCTCAAACCAGGACTGCAAAGCTCTACAGAGAGTCGTGCGCTTAGCTGAGCGCATCTCAGGGTCTACTCTCCCCTCTCTGCAGGACATCTACTTAAAAACCCTGTAAAAGCAGGGCTGCTAAAATCCTCAAAGACTCAACTCACCCCGGTAAACATCTTTTCTGTTTACTGCCATCTGGTAAGCACTTCAGGAGCATGATGGCAAAAACTGAGAGACTGAGGAGGAGCTTCTTCCCTCAGGCCATCAGGCTCCTTAACACAAACCCAGTCTCATAAACACTTACAAGACTCATTGTTAACTGTAAAACATCCATATTCTCATCACCCGTATTGCTGCTTTGTGTACATACCCTGTACAACCTGTTTGTACATCCCTCTTGCACATATTACTATTTATTAAGTCCCAGTATACTGTTTTTTGCACATCTTATTGTTGTGCACTTTTTATTCCATTGCACATTTTACTCTTATTTCTCTTTTTTTACCATATATATGCTCTTGTGTTGTGTTACTTTTATATAATTTTTATTTTTATTCTTTTGCACTGTCCACTGAGCGGAACTGATTTGATTTACATTTCACTTCTGATTATACCCTGTATAATTTATTATGTGACTGTAAGACTGGTGCCAGGATATCTGGGCCCCCCCTCGAGAGGACAAAGGCCCAGCCGGTGAATCCACAAAAACTGTCTCTTGCATATGTAACAGTAACATCCAGGATACCTGGGCCCCCCCTCGAGAAGACAAAGGCCCAGCCGGTGAATCCACAAAGCTATCTCTTGCATATGTAACAGTAACATCCAGGGGTGCAGCACACTGGGGGATCCACACCCTGTACTGACGGTCTCATCATTTCCTCCTCCCCTCATCACCTAAAATTCACTGAAAAATCCATGCAATGTAATATGTACAAATAAGTAACCATACATGTTTGATATCTTTTGAAATGTCTCAGTGCGCCTGGTAAAATGGTCTCATTCTCCCAATCATAATGAAAAGCTAAAAGAAGTTCTAAAATCTGAGAAGTATAGTGTACAGCAGGGGGACGTGCCCTCCCCCTGATTTCCTATTCAAAAAACATCTCCTGTATGTAAATACGTATTCTCTGCCACAGGAAACCAAGAAGCCATTTGGTTGCAAATTCTGAAGACTAATTATAATGACAAGATACCACCTTGGTGGGTCTATTGAATTATCTGGGTATATAAGGGAAAGGGACAGAAAGTTCTGGGAGTCTGTAGGTTTGACTGCCCGCACAAATCGCTGTGTGTAGTTTTTCATTGCCAGGTGTGGTTAACTGATGATTCTATTCTTGTAACGTTGGAGCTTTGAATTATTGTTTTGATTACCTGGTCAATAAATTGTAACGTTTGATTCTATTCTAACTGCCTCTAAAGATTGCTTTCTCTCTACTAGATTAGTGGATTCGTGTATTTCCGCAAGCCTGCGTCAGTTTTAGCGACGGCTAATATCCGGCATCTTTTACGTGTACTTGGGTGTAGGGACGGGCTAATTCCGTTCAGGGACGGTGAACGCCGTCTGATCAAACTGAATTCGGGTACGTCCACACCTCTGACTTTTGATTTAATGTTACTTTAAACAAGGATTTGACCAACCCAAAGCTATTACGAGTGTAGCATATTGATCTGCTAACATATCTGATAGTGGCCAAAATCCTTTACTGAAGAAAACGATTGAACTCGAGTTCTGAGGGTGCTCCAAGGGGGTTATTCGATGTCTCTGATTGTGTACGTGTGAATTTACGGCAAATCATAGATACGTAACCATAATTTACCTCTGATTGATGATCGGGCCTGACGAGATTGTGTCCGTGAGACCTGTGGAAAACAGGACCTCTGAGCGATATAGTTTCCCTATATCTGAGCGGGTAAAGTATTAAAAAGAGCTGATAAGAATAATCAATCATTCGTTCCTGTTTTAATGATGCACAGATATCATTAAAACCCTTTTCATTTTATGGAGTCAGATGAAATAACGAGACAAAATATATAATAAGAAAAAAGTGTTCCATTTTAATGTTCTTGTTGTGTCGTGAAAAGGAAAGACTGTAACACGCAAAGCCCTTCACCCGCTGAATGACTGCCGTCATTGGGTCGATCGAGGCGGGCCTTACAGTGGTGACCCCGACGACGTGATTCTCGCAAAGACGAGAACGTGATTCTCGCAGAGACGAGTACGTCATCCCAGCCGCGACATTCAACTTGAACTCTCCTTGGGACATGAGGTTTGAACTCCTTCTCATCCATATCCAGCTGCTGTGGTAAGTATATTTTCTTTGCCTTTTAGAAGTTGAGGGAAATATTGTTTACACCATATAGACACATTTTGTAGAACGGGTCGGTATACCCATTTTTGAGACCGGAACCGAAAAACCCGGTGGTGATAAGAATTAGACGAGAAACATGTCTTTTCAGGGAAAGCACAGCAGCAGAGCAGATGAGGAGATAATGGAGGTTTTAGGACTACAATTACAAAAACTCCTTGTTCGGTTAAGCGACAAAGGATTCAATTTGAAGTGGAACAACAACGAAATAATATCCTGGTATTCTGCCGAGGGTGCAAAACTAAAATCAAAATACAAGAAAATTCCCGCTGCAATTGTTTATTTGCTTCGCCGCAACGACCTCGCGACCATAACCGAGAACGAAAAAACAATAACAAATATCAAAGAAATCGAAAGAGTGCGATCTGACGAATTACAAAAGTTAAGAAAACAAGTCGAAATGTTTGCATACGAGCAACAGGGGTGGGCTAGACAGCGCGAAGAAATGGCCAAAAAAGTTGATCACGTTCAAGGGAAACTAATTACATATAGTAATTACATATCTGCGCTCGAAGACTGTTGCGATAAAACAGGTTTTCCAGTTGCCGCAGTTAAACAAGCAGCACTGGATGAAACCGAGTTAGAGACGCAAACTGAAAGCGAAGATGATGATACTGCGTTAGCGTGTAACAATAGGCCACACAGGGAAACTCATAACCGAGCTCTTGTGAGCCTATGGCCAGAAAAACCAAGCCTGCGAAGCCCGGTAAAGACTCGAGCAAAATCAAACGACTCACCAAAGAAAGCAGTTAAAATCGCAGTATTAAAAACCATGAAAAATGCGGATGATGAAATCACAACAATCAGCCGCCCGTTAACATGCGAAGAATGCTCTAGGCACAAACAAGTCGTAGGAATTATGCCGAGAAAAGGGCCTTTTCAACCCTACTGGGAAGCATTGATGCTACAGGCTAATGTTTACAAACTAGAGATTAGAGACGTATGGCAAATAGCTCTTCTCACTATCCCTGAGGAGCTCAGACCGAAACTAAACACAGAAATGAAATCCGGCAACATAATGAACAGAGTAAATGACGAAACCGACGAAGGGATTTACGAACGTCTAAAACAGGCATTATTAGACATGAGGGGACCGTCACATGCAGACTGGAGCAAAATATTAGAAATCAAACAAGCAGGTAATGAGTCATTTGAAACGTACGCTGAACGGTTATGGGTAACATACAGAGAACACTCAGGCCTTGAAAACGCAGACCGCAACCATGACGCATTACTGCAACTTGTTAAAAACAATGCCGGCATCCCCGTTCAAAAAGCGTTATCAAATGGCGTCGACCCAGCCGAAAACACGTTCAGAGCAATAGTAGACTGGGGTTCAAGAATAGAAAACAGATGGCGATTAAAACCCCGCAGCGTTGCGTCCGCACAATGGTTAACAGAAGGGAACAGCACAGATAAATTTAGCCAAAGGTCTCCAAATAAAATGATATGCCATTATTGCAGAAAAACTAACCATATAATGCGAGATTGTCAAAAAAGAGAAAAAGATTTAAAAGAACAAGCGAAGCATGACCAAAAAACGCCCTCTAGCGACGACTCTGAGCTGTTGAAACAATTCGTAAACTTCATGAATGTGTTTAAAAAACAAAACGGCCAAAATGGCGCGGCCCACAACGCGAGCGGAACGACTGAAAATTACAATCACCAATAGGGATACGTGGCCTCCATTGCCATAGGGAGCATAATTAAGAGTGGAAACCGAATAAAAATAAGGGCTAATTTAGGAGGCCAGTTAGCCAACATACTTATTGATTCGGGCGCAGCGTGCTCCTGTACAGACATTCCACTACCTTTAACCAACGAAACGATTCCGATCCAAGGCATCGGCGATACGATAATGATTGCGACAAAAACACAGCCAGTTCAACTTGATTTAGGCGTGACAGTATTGGAAGAATCCCTCTGGTATTTACCTAACAACAGTGAAGGGACTGTGCTGGGAATGGACATAATGCGAAAGTATGGCTTTGTAATTCACTGCTTTGAAAAGCAAATTGAGCTGAAAACAGAAAAAACAGTAAAACAGTGCCTACCAAAAAAAATAACGAGCGTTATGTCCATATCCACCCCAGATCCTATTCAACAGATGGTAAACAAACACGATAGCATTTGGGCTACACATGAACATGACTGCGGCCTCATTGACTTTGTTGTGTGTATTGAAGGGGAGCCCCCTCCCCCACAAAAACAATACCGCATCAAACCAGAGGCAGAGTCAGCCGTTCATGAAATTGTACACCAACTTGAAACCAGAGGTATAGTCCGACGATGTAGTTCGACCACAAATTCTCCATGCTTACCAGTACCAAAATCGAACGGTAAATGGCGTCTTTGTATTGATTTGCTAATCAAACTATCCAAAAACACATCTGCGCAAGAAGCTGAACTTATTGCATTACTTGAAGCAATCAGATCACATAACGAGCCGCTGTGTGTATACACAGATAGTCGATACGCATTTGGTACAGTCCATGATTTCATGGCACAGTGGCAGTTGAGAAAATTCCTCACGTCTGCCGGAACGCCGATCAAACATTTTAACATCATAACTTCGATTTGGCAGGAGATTAGAGCACGCGATTCCTCACTCTCCGTCGTTAAAGTGCGTGCGCACATCATCAAAAATCCAGATGAAAACGAGAAAAACAACAACATCGCAGATCAATTAGCCAAATTAGCAGCACAAAAGGGAGATGAATGGAAGCCTGACAGACTGGTTGTTCCTGCCGTGAGTGCGATTCAAACTATTCCTATTGATTTGAAACAGTACCAACAAGAACTATGGAGTTCTGATGGAGAGCTGACACCGCACCTGCAGCAGGACCAACTAGTCAAGGTCACTGAAGGCATGATTTTAAGAGACGATAAATACATTGTTCCAGAAGCCCTCCAGAAACCAGTGATAAAGTTGTACCATGATTATGCACACGTATCAACTCCCAAAACACAACAGCTGATCCAAAAGAACTTCTGGTGGCCACAAATGGCATCAGACATTCAAAGATGGTGTGACACATGCATCGTATGTGCCACCATTAACCAAGGCAAGCCTGGCCGTACAAAACTGTGTAGACCAGAGCCACCCAAGGGACCTTGGGAGTTACTCCAATTGGATTTCATAGGCCCACTACCTAGTGCCAAAGGGGGGTATCGTTATTGCCTTGTGATAATTGACAAATTTTCCAAATGGGTCGAAGCAATCCCCACCCGCAATAACAGTGCAAACACAGTGGCACGAGTAGTAGCGAACCAAATCCTCCCACTTTGGGGAGCACCAATCCAAATTGAATCTGACCAGGGCACACACTTCACAGGTCAGGTGATGAAACAAATATGCCAGATGCTGAACATCAAACAAAGGTTTCACATACCGTATCGACCGCAAAGCTCAGGCATGGTGGAACGTGCCAACCGCACAATAAAAGAAAGCATATCGAAACAGGTAGCACAACACAAAAACCAATGGATTGATGCCCTACCCACAGTCCTAACAATACTGCGGGCAACTCCTTCAAAAGCCACAGGTATCAGTCCATTTGAACTCATGACTGGAAGAGTCATGAAGCTGCCCATAGACCCAGAAATTGCCCCAGCAGACCTGGGGCCCCTCGTGGTTGCAACTCAACAGTCTGTGCTCAAGCAATTACGAGAGAGGTTGGAAGTGCTACATGCACGCGCTGCTCTGAAACAACAGCAATCAGACTTAACGAATGATACACAATTCAACCCAACCTCTGAGGTGAAATTCTCAGAAGGAGACATGGTAATGGTACGCGTTTTTGTGAAGCAAGGTGCATTCACACCCCGATGGCATGGCCCATACGAAATTAAAGCTATATGCAACAGCTGTGTGGCCACAACTGTAAAAGGGAAACTGCGATGGTACCACATGTCTCAGTGCAAATCATTCAAAAGTACAAAAATACAATAAATAAATGTCACTGTCTTCTCCTCTTGTCTTCCAGGTCGACTGCAGCGATCCCATGGAGACCAGATGAAAGGAAAGTGTCTGGGCCCACGTGCATCAGACTGGGCCAAAGGATTTCACTCACACACAACCTGAAATGTGGGAGGTGGGTGTGGAAATACTCCAAGGGGCCATCCACACAAAAAATCACAGTCGCACCAAAAGAGACAGTTACATGGCCTCCCGGATTAGTACCGGATCCAAATTGCACACCACAAATTTGTTGTAGTTCAGGTAACACCCACCCACCTACAAGAAACATTTCAGGACACACTCAAGCACCAAAATTCATGCACAACCTCACTGCCTGGTATCAACTTAAAATAGATCCAGGTGACACAATAGGTAACATGTACACACTACACGAAAACAATAACAATGGCATAGACACAAAATTATGTTACTATGTTAAAAATTTGGAACCTGCAACATATAGGTGCACACATACAGAAACACATAATGACACACATATGAGATTCACCGAGCTAATGTACGATCTCACGTCGTACACACCTAACGAGCCAAAACCAAAAACTTTTGTCTGGACCAACCGTAAGGAAGGAATGTATTGTGTCGGGGAATGTTCGCATAGCATAGACAATTTCACCAATCCACACAACTGTTCATGGACTGTTAAGTACTGTTTTAATTTGACCACCTGTGGATACACTAAACCCAAAAAGTGTCCAGAATTGCACTCAATTCCTCCTGGTGGACTGATTAGGGGAAACATCAACAAGACTTTATTACATGATGTAAATTTGGTAATGACACATGTAACTTATAACATTTCCAATATACTCTCTGCCTATACAAAACATTGTAATACTAATGATGAGTCGTATGCATGGCTACAGTCACGAATCGATGATTTAATTTCTGATTACAAAGACAGACTTGCCGTCCAAATTCCACCTGCTCGCTCAAAACGAGACCTGCTCAGCAGTATAGCCGGCCTGTTCGGATCAATTAATTCAGCAGCCAACACTTATAAAATAACCAAACAATCTCAATTCTCCACATGGTTGACAGATCAAATGGCCACTGGTTTCCAACACATCACCAATAGCAATGATAATATTATCAAAGCGGTTCGTTCCGAAGTGCAGGCGCTTCTAACGATCAGCCACACATTGTTCAATCAGACCCGTACCATCGAACGTGACTTAGCCTGCAGATCATATGCACAAGATTTATTCACTGCAACAAGACAAGAAATTTTAGATCTTCGTCTTCACAAGACCCCGAGACATGTTTTGAACGATTTAATTGAGGTTTTAGATTTACATAGTCTCTTCGGAAAAAATGAAAAATGTAAAGTATTCAGAATTATTATCCACAATTATGATGTATACTGGAAACGAATGTATTGGTTGTATTGGATTTTTTGCCACTTTTCCTTTAATCCACCCAGATCAAGTTTATCCAAATTCCACTAATATTCGATCCATTGGCATGGTAGTTAAAGATCAGGTAATTAAATGGGATCACTTCACTGGATATATGACGTTGAAGGGTACTGAGACCTTATTTACCAGTCGCACTTGTTGTCATGAAACTCACAATTATGTTGTCTGTACATGTAACACATTACAACCTTTCTCTCCCAATGATAGCAAACTCATAAGTGTTGAATCTTTGCATGGCCATTCAAATGCGATTCAGGTGTCTCATACACAGTGGTGTGTCATCAGTGAGATGAACTCGTTCACATATGGAGGACTGACCTGTGCTGCTGATCACTCATTTTGCTTGGAAGTGACAGAGGACTTTTCTATGGGCCAGATCGACATCCTCGGAAGGATGCCAAAGGACGCAGAGGTCTCCCCATGGTGGGACGACACCTTTTATGAACACGGAACACAAGCCTTGATCGACACGATGGACCTGGTACAGAACGTCATCCTCCAAACAGAGTACCACCTTTCTCAAGCGCAGATAGAGACAAACTTGGCGCGAAAGACTGCACAGATTCTGTCTAGCTCATCTACCCGATCGGCACAGACCGCATATACCTGGTGGGACTGGGTACTTCGAGGTTGCGCAGTTGGAAGCGCACTCATCTTCTCCTTCACACTATTCCAATGTTGCTATTTCCGACACCTCATCAGATCAGTAAAAGCATCCACCAACACTATCCTAACCCTCAGCCCCTTAAGACTGCCCACCTTACAACGACTGAAATGACACTGCAGGGAACCCTGTAAGTGGCCCAAAACAGTGCCAGAGGAAGGAACTGTAAGACTGGTGCCAGGATATCTGGGCCCCCCCTCGAGAGGACAAAGGCCCAGCCGGTGAATCCACAAAAACTGTCTCTTGCATATGTAACAGTAACATCCAGGATACCTGGGCCCCCCCTCGAGAAGACAAAGGCCCAGCCGGTGAATCCACAAAGCTGTCTCTTGCATATGTAACAGTAACATCCAGGGGTGCAGCACACTGGGGGATCCACACCCTGTACTGACGGTCTCATCATTTCCCCCTCCCCTCATCACCTAAAATTCACTGAAAAATCCATGCAATGTAATATGTACAAATAAGTAACCATACATGTTTGATATCTTTTGAAATGTCTCAGTGCGCCTGGTAAAATGGTCTCATTCTCCCAATCATAATGAACAGCTAAAAGAAGTTCTAAAATCTGAGAAGTATAGTGTACAGCAGGGGGACGTGCCCTCCCCCTGATTTCCTATTCAAAAAACATCTCCTGTATGTAAATACTAGGGGTGGGCATAGATTAATTTTTTTAATCTAGATTAATCTAGATTAATTTTGGAATTAATCTAGATTAATCTAGATTAAAATGGCTCATTTGAATTCTGCCGAAGGCATTCAGAATATGTGTGCTACCCAAATAATGACTAAAAGTAAGTCTTTGAGAACGGGTTTCTCAAGCCAGGTGGCGCATTAGACCAGGGGCTCATCTCCTGTTTCCAGAATGCATCACAAACTGCTTGAGAAATCTGTTCTACTATGATAATTGGTGATGAAAATAAACTATGTTCAATAAGATGTACTTGTGTTTACTAACTGTTTATTCAGTTAAACATGAATTTTGAACTGTAGGCCTACATAAGAGGTCGTGATGAACTGTTTACAGTTTCCATTGGGAAGCTTCTTAAAAATAAATTTTCCCTGAAGCAAACCCGGCGGCTTCATAGCTGCATCCATGTTAGCACGTCACGTTTGATGTGGTAATTTCACAGTAACGTTAGGCATACACACAGGTTCGAAGCAGAGGGTGACACGGGAGTGAATTCTCAAGTTCACATGAGACCTAAAGCGCATCCTGTTTGCTTAAAAGCGCAACGTTTCGTTGTTATTCTGAGTGTACACAAATAAACGTAGAGTCTTTATAGATTCGAAAGATGTATTAGGCTACTTTTATCTGTATGACCAAGAATGACGGAGATTTTAAGAGCAAGTGAGCGCACCGGAGCCTGTCCTGCAGCAAACGCGCTTCCACACAAACACTTCAATAGCGCACGTTTCTCTAGGTTAACATCATATTGAGCGGCCATGTAAAGTTGCTACTACATACATCTTTCAGATGAAAAGCCATATTTGAGGTTGATGAATGATAGATGAGCGTTTGGATGTCCTTCCCGATTGTATTACCACATAGACCAGCCGTTAACAATCTGTCCATCACGGACTGCCAGCCTCTAGTTCGAAGACTCGTTCTCGCCCCTACAGTGCAATTCGGCTAGGTATACATCCGCGCTAAAATATCAGGGTGAAAGTCATCATAGCTTGCGTAGTATAGACCCAGCTCCCAACCCAACTTTGAGAATAGATTAACGGCGATATTTTTTTTATCGCCGATAAGAGTCTCGCGTTAACGCAGCACGTTAACGCCGATAACGGCCCACCACTAGTAAATACGTATTCTCTGCCACAGGAAACCAAGAAGCCATTTGGTTGCAAATTCTGAAGACTAATTATAATGACAAGATACCACCTTGGTGGGTCTATTGAATTATCTGGGTATATAAGGGAAAGGGACAGAAAGTTCTGGGAGTCTGTAGGTTTGACTGCCCGCACAAATCGCTGTGTGTAGTTTTTCATTGCCAGGTGTGGTTAACTGATGATTCTATTCTTGTAACGTTGGAGCTTTGAATTATTGTTTTGATTACCTGGTCAATAAATTGTAACGTTTGATTCTATTCTAACTGCCTCTAAAGATTGCTTTCTCTCTACTAGATTAGTGGATTCGTATATTTCCGCAAGCCTGCATCAGTTTTAGCGACGGCTAATATCCGGCATCTTTTACGTGTACTTGGGTGTAGGGATGGGCTAATTCCGTTCAGGGACGGTGAACGCCGTCTGATCAAACTGAATTCGGGTACGTCCACACCTCTGACTTTTGATTTAATGTTACTTTAAACAAGGATTTGACCAACCCAAAGCTATTACGAGTGTAGCATATTGATCTGCTAACATATCTGATAGTGGCCAAAATCCTTTACTGAAGAAAACGATTGAACTCGAGTTCTGAGGGTGCTCCAAGGGGGTTATTCGATGTCTCTGATTGTGTACGTGTGAATTTACGGCAAATCATAGATACGTAACCATAATTTACCTCTGATTGATGATCGGGCCTGACGAGATTGTGTCCGTGAGACCTGTGGAAAACAGGACCTCTGAGCGATATAGTTTCCCTATATCTGAGCGGGTAAAGTATTAAAAAGAGCTGATAAGAATAATCAATCATTCGTTCCTGTTTTAATGATGCACAGATATCATTAAAACCCTTTTCATTTTATGGAGTCAGATGAAATAACGAGACAAAATATATAATAAGAAAAAAGTGTTCCATTTTAATGTTCTTGTTGTGTCGTGAAAAGGAAAGACTGTAACACGCAAAGCCCTTCACCCGCTGAACGACTGCCGTCATTGGGTCGATCGAGGCGGGCCTTACATGACAAATAAAGAAACCTTGAACCTTGACAAAACTCATGTCAATCACCTGTGAGCAGAAGAGAATTGAGATGGAAAAGGAGAAAAGCACAAGAGCTTCAAAGGGGAGCAGTAACATAGCCACATATTTATTGCCTAAAATATATAGCGGTCATTCTATGGAAATGTCAATTTTTCTGTCCCTACTGTCCCTAAGCTTAACACTTGGTTACAATTATATATATATATTAAAATCAAACAATGTTTTATTTTGAATAATTACACCTCCTTGAGCCATCAATGTGGAAATATTTGTTTTTAATTAATTATTTAGAATTCCAAGCACCAAAAACTTCTCGTCCCCACAGTCAAGTACAGAGGAAAAACGCTTTATTTTGAGGTCAAAAACAGGTTTTTCTACCATTTAAAATAAATTAATGTTTATTAATTTAGTTTTAATTTAGTTTTTTTGTTTATTAATAATGTTTTTGATTACAGCCCATGATAATTAATACATTACAAAAACAAATAGGCTAAAAGAACAAATAGGCTAAAAGAAAGTCATCCCACTCCTTTACGTTTACTTCTATCATCGCTTGGATTACAGCGGCACGCGCCTTCTTTCTGAACGTGGGAACATTTGGCAAATTACGCTGCCGCATTGCTTTCATTTTATATATATATATTAGTGGTGGGCATAGATTAATTTTTTGAATCTAGATTAATCTAGATTAAAATGGCTCATTTTAATTCTGCCGAAGGCATTCAGAATATGTGTGCTACCCAAATAATGACTAAAAGTAAGTCTTTGAGAACGGGTTTCTCAAACCAGGTGGCGCATTAGACCAGGGGCTCATCTCCTGTTTCCAAAATGCATCACAAACTTTAATCTCTTCCCGTCCCAATCCCACGAAAAAACTGGAGGAAAATCCTGTTCCACTCCCGGAAGAATGACTCCCATTCCCTCCCACTCCCGTGTTGGTTTTTTTTCTTCTTTTTTTTTTGATAACTGTCAATTACAGTACAAATATAGTACAGATCACAGCGTGCCCACCTTATTAGTTGAATAAAAACCCAAAATGTCGTTTTTTGTTATTATATTGAACTGAAAGCCATCTTATGCACAGTGTTGCACAGATTAAATTTCATGTAAATCATCCATGCTAACACACACGTCTTCTATTTTTATTTTTTAGACATTTCACTCTCTATAGATATATTTTTCAAAGACGGATTTTCTCGCTCAAGTTCACATGAGACCTAAAGCGCATCCTGTTTGCTTAAAAGCGCAACGTTTCGTTGTTATTCTGAGTGCACACAAATAAACGTAGAGTCTTTACAGATTCGAAAGATGTATTAGGCTACTTTTATCTGTATGACCAAGAATGACGGAGATTTTAAGAACAAGTGAGCGCACCGGAGCCTGTCCTGCAGCAAACGCGTTTCCACACAAACACTTCAATAGCGCACGTTTCTCTAGGTTAACATCATATTGAGCGGCCATGTAAAATTGCTACTACATACATCTTTCAGATGAAAAGCCATATTTGAGGTTGATGAATGATAGGTGAGCGTTTGGATGTCCTGCCCGATTGTATTACCACATAGACCAGCCGTTAACAATCTGTCCATCACGGACTGTGAGCCTCTAGTTCGAAGACTCGTTCTCGCCCCTACAGTGCAATTCGGCTAGGTATACATCCGCGCTAAAATATCAGGGTGAAAGTCATCATAGTGCGTAGTATAGACCCAGCTCCCAACCCAACTTTGAGAATAGATTAACGGCGATATTTTTTTTATCGCCCGATAAGAGTCTCGCGTTAACGCAGCACGTTAACGCCGATAACGGCCCACCACTAATATATATATATATATATATAATTTTATTTTTTCAGTTTTTAACACTGATAATAATCAGAAATGTTTATTGAGCAGCAAATTATTTTATATATATATTTAAGTTTTTTTATTTATTTAGATTTAGTCATTGTTTGTAAATATTTTTGTTTAGTTCCATTTTATATTTTTATATTATTATTTTTTGTGTTAGTAATTTTGTTATGTGCTTTTCTCCTTGTTTATAAAGCTTTTTCTGTCATTTCTATTTTAGTCTTTTTGGTATACTTCTCCATTTTATTTCAGTCAGGTGCCAAGTTTTTAAGTTAAAATTGCATTTAATTGTATTTATTTTAATGATAGTAATTTTATTATGTAAGTTTTTCTATTTAACATTAATTGTTATATTTTCAAATTCTTTTTTTTTCATTCTTACTAATTTTATGTGGTTTAATTACATTAAGATGTAATATACATTTTTGTAATGTATAATGTAAATATTTCTATTTAACATTTATTTCTATACTTTTAGTTTTCAATTTTTAAGTTTGAGTAATTTTGTAAAATCTCCACCTAGAGGAGTTTCTGCTTATTCCCTAAATCCAGCTGTTTCCTCCCTGACACATCTTCATAGCAACACAAATCTTCTCTAAAGGAACAAATTCACTCATGCTTTTGTTTTTCTCACACACCCTCAAATATGTTTTAGACCAGCTGAGGAGGAGAATAATTAGGACATTAGAGCCATGTTTGGCTTTTCATAAGCTCCCAAATAACCTTACACAAGGCCCAAATGACAGCAAAGAACAAGAACAAACAAAAGAAGGCAGACTACACCTTGCGGTCAAATCTTTGTTTGAGTGACCCTGACCCAACATGAATCCAACTTGTTCTTCAACCAATGTTCAAACAACAAATGTAGAGTGAGTATTTATGCTGAACAGGTCACAACCAGTCCTCTGTTGTTTGCGTGTTTAACCAGTAAGGACTAACTATAATGGGGAACAGCTTTTAGGAAGGTCAACCAGCAATACACACATAAATTAACTGCTGCTATTAGCACACACCCTCATGCACACACACACACAGACAGTCTGGGGCTGATGTACCGTAGTTTTAGTACCGATGCAATATGTGATGTTTCACAAACAAGTTTCGGGAGGAGCACGCGCGCATAATTAACACAGCCAATTCATCATCAGTAATCACATCACTTACCCAATAAACGCTAGAGAGAACCCCTATAAATAATCAAGCAGCCTTACCTCCATTATCTCTAGTCTTCCAGAATCCCTCCACCACCCCAACTCCACACTTCCAGTCCGTCTACACCCCAGCAGGGGGTAGGGGGAGCTTTTGGGTCCGGGCCAATGCCGAGCTCGGACCCCTCTCCCTGGGCGAGGGGAGTACCCCGGGCTCGGGAACTACTACCGAGCTCGGAGCCCTCTCCTCGGACAGCACGCCAAATACGCATACCGTTTACTCAGTTCATTATTAAGTAAGTGTGAACTCGTGAAGATGGTATCATGAGGTTAAGTGAGTGTTTCACAGAGCCATTTGCAGCTCTACATTACGGGGCCTTTTACTGCTTCAGCCCTGCAGGAAAACAGGCACTCACACGCTGCAACAAAACGACACTCATGTGACACTCGCACACGTTTAGCTCTGAATTTCACAATGACTCATCATTTAAATGACTACAACGCACATTATAGCTTAGTTGTGTCCATTGTGCAGTGCCAGGTGAGTGACAGCTAAAAGGGTCAGTGGGTTTAATTAAAGACTGGATGAACAGACAGGTGCTTTAGACCAGCTTAGGAGGAGGAAACCAAAAAGCGGTCTTAATCATCTCTGTCCTCTACTTTCCAAGAACTCCACATTCTTGCTTAAAAAATCTCTATAGTTACGCACACTAAGGCCAAAAAACTTTCCAAGCAAATGTTTGCATTGTTTGTACACTACGTTTGGGGTCAATAAAGTTGTTTTCAACTTTGATATATTAAGAAATAATTAAAAAAGTGTCATAATGTGACACTTAAGACTGGTGTAATGGCTGTTCAAAATTCAGCTTTTCCAAAGTAAATTACATTTTAAAACATATTCAAATAGAAATCAATTATTTCAAATATTTCACAATAAATCAGTTTTGATCATATAAATACAGCCTTGGTGAGCATAAAAATTTCTTTATAAAACATAAAGATCAAAAGACTTCTGACAAGGATAACCCAATCTACCCAGCAATGCAACAGGTAAACTGCTTTTGTAAACAGCATGTTAGGGTTTATGTTGTATCTACATCTAAAAGAAAGATGAAACAGAAACATTTTTGTAAATAAAATACCACAGAACAAAACTAAAAAAATGCAAAAACTGTTTGAAAAAAAACATACAAATATAGCTTAACAATAAAATAAATACTGAGTAGATTAATGAAGATATTAATAACAATGGGTGATTATGAGCTAGATTAAGGGACCCTTAACATACTCTGCTGACATGACACTGACGAAAAGATAGGCTCACTTGATGTGTTTTGTTTTCAGGAGTGGTCATTTGATTCATACGCAATGATAAAACGACACATGTGAATTTAGGGCCCCATGAGCATGGTTGAGACCCTCTGTTACATATTGGCGTCCAATACCAACAGGGGCCACTCTATGGCTCTAAACGGGTTTACTGACATTAACGGAAGGGGCCTTTATTCAAGTGGTAGGGGCAGGGTCTCATTGTTTGGGACCTTAGGGAGTCAGAAACCCCGGTATGTGTCAGTAAGTACAACCTACACAAGTACGACTTCAAAATTCATAATGCAATGTAAATAAAAAACTGCATTCTCAGCTTTACCACAAGAGGTGCTAGTGATCATTTAATAACTTTTATTTTACTTTACAGATTTCACATTACAGCTTTCAGTCATGGAGTGGCAACTGTCCAACTTTGAGGGTGACTCTATCACCTCCTTGAGTTTAGTTGTTCGTTAGCAACAATGCAAGAACAAATGTATAATATAATGTATTGCAAGCTTGCGTACTTGCGTTATCTTTCTTTCCTAAGAATCACAGTGAAGATGATGACAAAAGCTTTCTAGCTTTCCAGAGGAACAATGGCTGATTTATCGAATGTATTCCAGCTTGTTTTCTCACTCTGTAATGTCTCTTTATACTTGTGGAGACGTCTGTGAATGAGTTTTTGAGGAGCATAAGAAGTATTGATGAAACGTCCCGATTGTTCCCATCACACATACTAACAGCCACATATTTCAATAGCTCATTCACCTCCCTTAATCAAGCATACATCAGACAGATAGAAAGAGAGAGAGAGAGAGAGAGAGAGAGAGAGAGAGAGAGAGAGATGGAAGAGTAGACAAAGAGAGTGAGGAGAGAGAAAGAAAGAGAGTAAGATAGAGGGATTGGCTACAAGCCTAGAGGAAAATCCATACCACTCTGTTATTGGGCATATAATTGGTTTCCTCTCTCGCTCGCTCGCTCTCACTTTCTCTCTCTCAACCCATCCCCCAATTTAGGCAGAGTGTAAACCTCTAGTATTTCATATCACAACAGTAAGTGAATTTGTGAATTCATGTATTTGTGCGAGCAGGTCCTGGAGTGTTTGTCGACACTTTACAATTTATTTCAGGCCCTTTATAGGGGCCATAATAGACATGCTACACTCACAACCTCTACACATTGGCATTTTATGGTTATGAAATAACATTTTAAAACATTAGCCAATCATAACAGGGGTCATATACATATACGAGTTTTAAAGGTACAGAAGCAAAAAAAAAAATATACAACATTTAATTTGTAAGCTCACAGAGAGGATAGGAAACGGAAGTAAAACTTAATGTCACATTAGTGAAATTTTGGTGACATTTCTCAGGCAAATAGGGTCAATAGTGTAGCGAGCGATGTATATGAAGCACAGGTTACACTCAATTCACTTTCAAACTAAATTAGTTTAGTTAGTCAGTGTGCCAAATCCATGTGACCAAATTGAACAGGTTGTGAAATCTGCACGGGGAAATTGTTTACCGTTACATGGAAATCGCAGTTGTGTGGATCTTTATCAAAATGTATGGATTTTGCCCACAAAATTCACTGAGCAATGGCAAATGTGACTGCACCTTAATATTACAAGTAGACTTCTGAGGAAAAAAATTATGTATTTAAATAAAATGCCAAACGTGTATAATATGTCTTTAACTACATGGAGGACATCTGAAAAGACCAAGATCAATCATTTCCACAATTTTGAGCTGTGCTGCTTGTGGCAACAAAGACAGGCTCTATAGGTTGTTAACAGCACGTACCACAAGAGTTCAATACAGTTCAATAGTTCAGTTCAACAGTGCAGAACATGTATGCACATGAAACATTAAAGAAATTAATACACACACACTGTGTGAATGAATGCGTGTGGGTGCAGGACTGTGTAAAAACACAGATGGTAAACACGGCTATTCTGACTAAAAGAGAGACATGCTCCTGTCATGCATTCACATCCTTTTATTTGGACCTTTGACCTCTGGGTGAGCTCGAAGATGTTAACAAACTAATTTCTTGTCAATCAAGTATAAATCAAATAAAAATTATCACATGATATGTCATAGAATTGATCAAATTAATCAAATACAAAAATATTTGCAGAGAAAAGTCCACAAATAAAACATTATTGTGGACAAATAAATAAATGAATTAATATATATTACAGAAAGTCGCTTTAGATGTTAATACTCCATATTGTAAGAATAAACAACCAATATTGTTCGAGCATACATTCAAAAATACATCATTTAAAACTTGAAAAGAATATCACAATTTTGGTTGTTCATTTCACGTCAAAATATGGTTCCAGCAGCAGTGATTCCTCTCAGACAAGAGCAGGTTTTGCCCAGAGGGATCTCTTAACGAAGCATGTGTGTGTCTGAGCTTTAGTCTGACAGAGGAGCTCTCAGCTAAATCATCCCGAATCCTGTCTGGGAATATTCTTTCAGAGCATCCGCCTCTCTTTTACAAAGACACTCATGCCCTACACTTCCAGCTGTGCCCTATTTCAGGGATGAGAGCTCTGGCGAACTGAGTCAGCAAAGGTTGCCTTCCTCTCAACCACACACAAAGAGAAAAACACAGCTAGTCCTCTCCATTGGTGGGTCACGACCCGAAATGGACTAGATGCCTGTTCAGACCTCAGGGAAAAATAACAAAGCTAACAGCACATAATTAAATGCAACTGACCACATGATTGTGCAAATATGGAGAATACCACTTAGGGGTCGACCGATATGTGTTTTTCAGGGCCGATGCCGATACCGATTATTACAGATCAAGTAGACCGATAACCGATATTTTGAACCGATATACGTGTCTGGTGTAAAAATGAAAATGAATGCCAAAATTAATAATAACAAAAGCTCTGACAAAAAACGTTCTTTAAATGCTTTTAAACATGTCTTTAATTCTGAAAACTGTTAATAACAACATTAAATAAACAGTAATATTAATAATAACATAAGTGCAGGGATCACCCAGAAGCATTCTGTAAACATTTTGTAAAACTTAAAGTAAACGTATTTAGCGTATTGTGTGATTATTCTCAACAAAAGTTGTAATAATTGTTGTAGTTGTATTACGTATATTCTACTGCACCACAGTAATATATTCGGCTAAACCAAACTTATATTTTGACAGGTTGCCATGAGGACCTTTTAAGTTTCTGTAGCCTATGTATATATGTTATGACGATCGTTTTACTCAAATGAAACGGTCAAATGCTCATGAAGTGACTCTCCGAGCAGTTCTGGGGATGTTGTTCATGTATTTATGCCCTCATTTAGTGAGACGGCAGATGCTGAAAACACCGCGAGCATCAGACGTTATTCAGTATGTATGTGTGCAGTAAATGAAACCGCACGTCTGTGTCATTCATTAACAGAGATGCAGAACATGCAGGATTCATATTTAAATAGTGTTTTTGCGGCTTAACATGTATAGATACTAGTCCATAGCGCGAGTCGATTTAAGTGTACTGACCTACTTTTGATTAATTCATCCAAACTTCGAC
Source organism: Oxygymnocypris stewartii (assembly GCA_003573665.1). NCBI lineage: Eukaryota > Metazoa > Chordata > Actinopteri > Cypriniformes > Cyprinidae > Oxygymnocypris > Oxygymnocypris stewartii. The sequence continues at coordinate 910,532 of QVTF01010565.1, read as the reverse complement.
ACATTCCATGACATTCCGCGTTACACGGTAAATTCCATTATATGACTGCATTCCGCGACTCCGCCCGCATTTTCCACATCGCGGACATTATAGTGGATTGTGATTTATTGCAACTTCAGCAACGTCTGCTGCTGCCTTACCTTTGAGAGAAAACTGATGCGTGATCACTGACGCAGCTTCAGTTAGCAAGTGCTTTCGGTGTGAGACTGCCTTCAGTTTTCCGCGTTGATTGGTCGGACTCGTGACTCCCTACATATCAGATGAGCGGTGGGCGGAGATTGCTCTAGAGTGTTGAGCTCAACACAGTGTTGAGCTCAGACAGGCTACATCGAGCCAAATAGCGCATTTAAAAATTAAATAATTTCACCTGAATTATTTATTCACCAATAAATAATGTCACCTGTAAATAGTATGTTTGTTTGCATAATAAAAAAAAAAAATATATATATATATATATTAAAAAAAAAAAATTATCGGCAAATCTGTTTTGAAAATGGCCAATATCGATAATCGTAAAAATGCTTAATATCGGCGCCGATAATCGGTCAACCTTCAGATTAAGGTAACATTAAGAAATTTATATTGGTTTAAAATATTAATATTGATTAATATTATTTATAATAAATAAATAAATATTACAAAAATAATACATTTCAGAGAGACACCACAGATCTACAATAAATATAGAGATTTGTGGGATGTGCCAAATTTAAAACTCTGACAAGGCAAAAATTATTTTAATGTTATTTCTAATAACCAATAACTGTTCAAATTCAAATGTTATCATATTAATTGTAACATTTTATATTAAATATTATATAAATATATATTTTATTATGTTATATTTTTTATAAAATGTCTTATTCGCTACTATATTAATTTGCTGCATTTAAAAATGTAATTAAATTATTTGAAAAGATTAACTTTATTGGAAAGTTAAATGATGCTATATGCATCAAAATACATTTAAATGTTTGACTTAAAAAGGACATTGGATGCAAAATTCACTTTTACATGGTGTTTGCACAAAAATGTGTCTTAGCAGTGTGTGAACAGAATGATCAAAATCCATTCACTTCTTTTTTTTAATGGTCAGAAAGCCTAAAGAGTCACAATTATAAAGCCGTTTTGATTTTCACGACCGCAGATAGACTGTCTTGTATTACTATATTACGCCCTCAGCAAATATCTACCATTATCTCTGCGCTCAAGCAGCTGTAGCGACAACAATCTCTCGTAAGCAATGCAGGTGTTTTGTAGTTGGTTGTAAACGTGAACATAACTGTCTTCATTTTCTCCTGACATGAGAGGCATTGAGGACGCAGTGCATTAGTTTAGTTTTTGATTATAATACAAAATAGAGAGTTGTGGAGTGAGCTGTAGCTCATTAGCATTTAAAGAGACGGGTCGCTGTGAGCAGAGCTGTTTTTGACAAGGTAAAAAGGGTGTTGTTTTACACGACCATTAAACAATTTTAATCAAAGTAGGCCTATTTGCAGACATTTCATGATGACCCTAAAGAATCATACCAACTTGTGGAAAAAGGGCACTGATTCCCCCTTTAAAGGATATTTTTGTACGTTAAACAAATGTGGTGCTGTTTTCAGTCTCCACTTGATGTTCAATGTAAATTCTGGGTCTTAAAACAAAACATCTGAGATCCACTTAGCTAGACAGACAGAGACAGAGTGAGATGGAGTTTCATTGCTTCTCTCGTTCCTCTCTCTTTCTTTCAGCTGTGATGTTTGTATGATGAAAACAGATTGCACAGAATAAGGCACACACTGAGGTTTGTGGGAACTTTCTCTCTATCTCTATCATGTAGTTTTTCTTGTTCAATATGCCACTAAACCTCTATGAAATTGCCCTTCAATGTGCTTAAAATTAATGGGGCCAAAAAAAATAAGAGCACTGAAGAATGAAATAGTGTTCATTTGTCATTGCGCTTTGAGGGCCATGAATATTTCACAATGTTTAAAAAGAGTCATTTCTCTTGTGCTACTCACATCTGAATAAAACACAAGAAAACCAGACGACTGTTTAAAAATAAATCCTGATATGGATAACTAGTAGATAAATAATTTACTAGTCAAGACGAATCTGAAACAAAGCTGTGTCTCCTATAACCTGGGAAATGGTTTTATGAACTGTTATGAACAAGTTTTACAAAAGTGTGGAAGTAACGGCAAATAATTCCCTTAATAAAAAATGTAATTAAATTAAATATTTAATTTGTTTTTTAATTAAAGTTTCTTAAATCTTATAAAGCAGACAGTGAACAGACTGTGGGTGGTATAAGTGAGAAGTCTGTCTGAGACTGAGACGCAGTTAACTTAAAAAACACAGACATAAACTCACGTCTTTGTACAGTGAAAGACATAAGCTAAATATGTGCAGTAAATAAAGTGATTATTTTATATATGTGCACTAGGGACGTTCTGTATGTGTGGTAGTTAGTGGTTATGAGAATTACTTTGAGTGTGTGTGGGCTCAATGCCATTATACATGAACATACAGTATATTCATTCAGAATCACAGCCTCTTTTCTCAGCCTACACTCGACTACATCAGCAAAAGCAGCCGTGTAGATGAACAAGCAATTATAGGAGAGAGAGAATCAGCTTTTAACTTCTGAACACACACATACACAAAGCTACAAACAAACCACTGAAGGCGCATAAAACGAGAGAGAGAAAGCATGTTTTAGAATTGCACACTACCATACTAATTTTACTATTTCTGCATTATAGTATTCATACTGTGCACAGTTTGCAGTTTTTTTCCACACATAGAATACCCAGATGACATATTACTACATTTGCTCAAATGTGCAATGCCCTCAATATGACCTTCCATTTCCAGTGTGATGAATCAACCAGACCGCCAATACCAACCATGACTTTTAACATCTCCTTCTTGACTCTGGATGTGATCAGATTGCCAACATCCTTTGGACTCTATAACATATATGTGTCAAAACACACAGGAGTTTCTAAAATGATGGCATTTTTCATCTCGCTTATGGAAAAATCTGTTTCATTTTCCACCTTCAAGGTTTACGTAACAACATGCAGCTGTGTTGATGCAATCAGTTGATGCTTGATTTAATCATTGTGCAAATGTAATGTTATTATTTAAAGATTATATTAAAAAGTGTCATAAAGAAATGTAAGACCATTTTGCATTCTGCCCCTGTACATTTACTTAAATGTAAAGTACAAGTAGACTATACATCATTTTAGTATTAGTATTTTAATAAACTAAACAAAACAAAACAAAAAATAATAATACATAATATAAAACAATGTTTAATTAACAAAAAAATAAGAAAGACATGATTCTAGCTATTTTTAAACAAAAAGTCATTAAAAATGCTAAACAACTGCTTATTTCAAAGTTAATAACTTAACTTTTTATGGTGAAATTATTAACCAGTACAAGTTACAAATCAAGTTTTGGCATGTAAAAAAACAAAAAACAATCAGATTATACATTTAAAAAGATTACATAAAGTTGTTGAATTAATAATGGAGCATAATGAGGTCATTGGGATTGCAGCAAATAACCATAACCACAGCGACCAGCCATATACAAGCCCATCAATACTGTACAACCCATAAACATTTCTGTAACACAGTCTGGCAAGGCAGTGTAAAAACAGAGGAGAACAGTCATATATCACAGTTCTGTACACTCTCACAAATCACACAACATTCAGATTTCCCCATGAGCCTCTGGTCCCCTATGGGTAGTCACTGACAAATAACACCATTACCAGCTATGACCTTGAAGTAAATGCCAGTTTCTTGATACGTACCTAAAAACAAACACACAGACAAGTAATGGCAGGAATTTCACAGAGGAAGTCTCAAGCACTTGAGTTAATGAACATGAAATAAAAGCAATGGCTCAAAGCTATTCCTTTTTTTTAAATGTCATGTTTTTATTTTAGTAAGGAAATATAAAAAACAAAATGATTAATGACAGTGTTTTTTAGAAGACAAGACAGGCTTCAGGAAAAAATTTACTAAAATAATTTCTAACGTTAAAAAGCTAGTTGCCTTTAACACAATATAAAGAATACACAACATCAGATGTCAAATAGAGCTCATTTTTCACACATTTATTCTCAACACCTTGGGATGCTTGTTTGTGTAGAACATGTGCAGATATGTGTGTGTGTACAGTATGTGTGTGTTGTATGGCATGAGAAAATGCCACACTGACCACTAGTCAGTGTATTAGTGGTCTGCTAAAAACTGAACACATTACATACAAAGAAATGTCCTGTGCTATTCTAGTCACTACTTCTGACGCAATAACAAAATGTCCCATCACACCGGTGAAACAAGAGAGTTAGGCATCTGTCCTTCTCATATATAGGAAGAATTTGGTTGTACTAGCCTGAATTGAAATATAAACCAAACTGATGTTTTAATAAAAATGTCAACACATGTGAATACATCTGTGCACTATCCTAACATCCTGTGCTCTCTTTATTGAGCGATCATCATCAGCATGTGTGTGTAAAACTGTGCCAGGCCAGCTCAGCTGTAAGGAAAGAGCATCATGGGATATTGCGGTAACCCTGGCCTGTCATTTTACACACACAACACATCATTACCATCACTAGAACATCCTTAGCCTGCGCACAAACACTGGGCAATAATCAAGGCTGCATAATGTACACAGGGCAGGCTCTGAAGCGGAGATACGTACATCCGTTTAGATATATGACTCTGCAACTTCCAGGCCACACATATAAAGAGAGCATGACCAGCCATTAATGTCGTATTCAATGCTAATTGGGTTACGCCAGTAAGCTGGTGTTAACTCAGCTTTAAGTAGATTTTACTCAGGGACTGACACATTCTTCTGTCAGAGTGTCCAATTCCCTTCATAAATAACACATGCAAATATGTTATTCTCACAAACACTGTCAAGAAATGTCTGGGTGTTATTTCACCCCAAAATAAAAAGAAAATGGTGTTTTGGATAAAGAAATAGAAGGTTATTCTGCATTCTGGCACTGTATATATTCTTAACTGTGGTATTATAATTGTGGTCATGATATTTTGTTTTACTAAATTAAATTGATATTGATTTAAAAATATAAAACATAATATAAAAAATAATACAATTAAATATTATTTTAATGTAAATAAATTCATGCAAATTAAATATTTATTCAAATAAAATAAATTAACAATATAAAATTAAATATAAAAATGTATGTGTTATATATTTAAAGCTGCAGTCCGTAACTTTTTTGGGGTTAAAAATGATCCGAAATCAATATTTGAGCAAGTACATAACTAGCCAGTGTTCAAAACTATCACCTAACTTTAGCCCGATTCACAACGGTTATCTTATAATAATGTTTTCTAATTTGAGTGGCACAGGTAGGTTTACACGAGAAGTTCGAGCATGGCACTGCGTCCTTTCGTCACATCTGTAAACATGAAGAATTTATCCTGGCTAGTAAACTATCACACGTGAGGATCCTGCAGGTGGCTGATCGTTTATAGCCTTATCTCACAGCAGCTAGAATAATTACATTTATCATTGTGATGGAGGATTGTAATCCAGAAAGGATTGTGTTTATGAAACGCATGTGAATTAAATTAAATTATATCCCAGTTTTAAATATGCTTCTGATTGCAGATAGCTTGGGATTGCACTAGATTTGTATTTTAAAGAAAACCAGTTTGAAGGGAGCATAATTTTCTTTTTGGGTTAAAATGATTTCTTAATTTGAAATTTGAATGGTATGACAATTAGATTAGACAACAGAAATTGAAATCTACACGCTAATACACACTGTAGTTCACTGACAAGCTACGCAATATTGCGTTCATAATCGAAGGCGATTCGTCTGTGATTACAAACGTGATATGTCCTAGCTTGTCAGTGAATTACGGCTGTGTATTAACTGCCGCTCCATCTGAAAACAGCTGATGGAGATTTACCGCCTTTCACAGAACCGTCTTTACTGATGAGATGCGCATGTTAATTGAATTTGATTAATTGCCAACTCATAACCCACGCAAGCAAGATAATTCAGCAAAAAGCTGCAATTCCAGGTTTTCAAACAGAGATGGCGACAAAGAGGCAAAACTTACGGACTGCAGCTTTAACAAAGCAAAATACATTTTAAATTCGAAATACCTCCTGGTTTATAAACACTGTAATACAGTAATAATAATGTGAATTTGACCAGGGGAAAAAGGCTTTATTTTCTTTACACAAAATATATCAAATGTAAATTTAAATTTTGGGTATTTCTTCATTAGACTCAGACTGCAAAAATCTTCCATGAACATGTGCATGTATATATATATATATATAGAAAATGGAAGGAAGGGTGATAGAGTGTGAAGGAGGAATAGAGCAATAGAGCTCTCTTGGCACCCGTTGTCTTTCTCTTCAGCTTGGCAGGCAGTGCTGACCAGGCCTCTAATGAGACTGTAAGCTGAGTCTTAGGTTCAATCTGGAGGGAGCGAGAGAACGAAGCTGATCAATACTACAGTGGAAGCCCTGCAGCCAACAGCATAGAAATCCCAACTGAAAAAAGAGAGCGAGGTAAGAAAGGAAGAGTGAAAAGAAGAGAGAGATTGAAAGATAAGATTGGGGATTTGTAAAAGACAACTACCAAAATAAGAGAAGAGGGACTTTCTCTATTCACACATCGTGGCGCCTGGCTGAACAGCTAAATTAGACACATCTTGAGGGATCTTGTAAAGTGTAAAGTGTCCACACACATATTTCTCCAGAGGGAGGGTCAAAGGTCAGTGTTACTACTTTTGTGCTTCTTGTAAAACACCAAAACATCCTCACACAAATCCATGAGCTTGTTAATAAGATCCGGTGATTTGGGAATGTCAGATATGCCAGGCATGTAGGTTACATTCTGTAGTAGACAGAGGCATGCTGCCCACAAAAGGCTCAGGGTTGTTGATTTAAAAGCACACTGGTGTAGTATGAACTTGAAAGTATGGTTAAAAATGTACATTTGTGAGGTTTGTGACACTTAAATCAGTCTAGTATTGAGTTGTTACATCTGGGTTTAAAGCAACACTGGTATTTTCTATCCAGATCAACATGAAACCAGCTAATCCAGTGGTCATGCGTCCGATCATGTGATTGAGAGGTTTCTAGGGGGAAGACAAGATATATAAGCCCTAATACCAGGAGGATACTCATCTAAACAGTGCTGTGATGGCCATTCATCCGCACAGAAAACGCAAGGCCATAAGCTACTCTAAACTAAAGGATGAGGGCCTGAGAGGTTGATTTATGACAGCTTTTCAAACAAAAGGCAAGCATGCTCCGAGGAGTAGAACAATCACTGGTAGAAGCATTACACAGAGCCTAAGCTAATCAAAGTCCACCCCAGCATAGATGGGTTCCCTCCACGGAGTAGTTAGACTTAACATGTATTGCCACAGCTCGAGGGGATGGAGCTAAACTGATCAGGGAACAGGAGGGATGCACTTTTAACCTGTGAAAAGCCATTGAGACTGAGAATGATATTTGCAACAATGAGTTAATGGGATAATGTGTTACATGTAACACATGTTATGCCCCCTGCTAAAAAGAGTGTGTATTGGATGATGGTTCCCAGCATGCAGCGCTGTTATGAACCTCTTTTAACCTGTGAAAAGGACTAAGACTGAGAATGATATTTGCGACAAATGTGTTAACAGAATAACGGGTTAAATGTAACACTTGTTACATCCCCTGCAGAAAAGTGATGATGGTTCCCATAATAAAATGTTGTTATGAAGCTCTTTTAACCTGTGAAAAGCATTGAGATTATGAACGATCCAACAAATTGTTAACGAAATAACATTAAATGCAACACATGTTACATCCCCTGCTGAAAATATTGTTTTTGGAAGATTATTCCCATCATACAATGCTGTTATGAAGTTCTTTTCACCTGTGAAACACACTGAGACTGTGTGCAAAAATGTTAAGCCTGTGAAATGTGTTTGTAAAAGCATAAATTAGATTTTTACACGTTACATCCTGTCCCGTCCTAAAAAGAGTGTGTTTAGGATGATGCGTCCCATCATGCAATACTGTTGTGCTAATGTCCTTACTAGGCTTCTAAACTATTGACATAGGAAAACCAATTCCAACATGTTATCTAGCTTAACCGTGTGTTACTGGTGAACATCATGGCTATTGCTTATTTGTATTTATTTTTACTTATGGACAAACACAATTGAATGAACATCCTTCATGCAGTGCACATGAGCTTTCTCTTATCATATTAGTACTCAAGTAAATTTAGCTTGACAGTGAAGGACAAACCTACAGCATCTTTCTAATCTGCTTCAAATACTGAAGAAAGTTTCTAGCATGTTAAAGCAACAAATAAACATGTTACATTCCGTGAAAAGTTCCAATGTAGAATTACTCTACTTCAGACTGCACACCTACAATTTATTAATTCACAATAGCAGACGTGAAAGCAAAGCAACTTACAAATGAAGATTTGCAAATGAAGAACTGCACTCAAATGGGATTGTCTGGACAAATAACTTCCTGGATTCAAATTAGAAATACGTATCAGTCCATTGAGTGTTATTATTTATAGAAAAATAATTTTAATACTATTTTTTTCTATTTGAATTGTAATATTAGTAAGTGTTAGTACATTTTAGTGTTTTTTTTCATTAGCTTTATTTTAGCTAAAGAAGTTTAATTTATTTTTAGATAACAATACCAACTTTGGTCCGCTGGGAAACAAACTTTTGTTACATGGTACAATATTGCAACAACGTCCGTTTTTGAGGTCGAATTAACAAGTGGATTTAATAATAATTATTTTTTTCTTTAATAAACAAAAACTCATGTCAACATTTTGTGGAAATCATCTGTGCTGTTTGTACAAATCATTGCCGAAACGGTTGTGGCATTATTTGAGTGAGCTACTGTATCACATACCGGTCAATAACTGAGGGAAATTTAATTTCAGATAAACTGAGCTAAACCATGGCTGGTTGCTTTACATGATGGTCACAAAGCATTTTATTTTGTCTAAGCTGGCCATACTTATCCAAAATAAGACACGAAGTAGACCATGCTGACAATTTAAAGTCTGGCTCTGCGAGTCTAGTTTGCAATTGTCTGGTTCCCATGCTGAGTCACTGTGGAAAGTGAAACTTTCTTGGAAAGGGTCATTTTTTTACTCGCAGTCACAGTGTGATTTATGCACTCACACGCAAGTGAGCACTTAGAAGCAGACAGAATGTGTCTCAGACAAACACACTCTTTGACACACACACACACAAACAGAACACACTCCATCCCCACAAATATGAACTTTGACCCCAATACACCACCTCTTCCTCCCCTGTCCACTCATCTCTTAATGGATGGTGATATATAGACGCCCTCCTCCCTCTTTCTCTCTATCTCAGAACACTCCTCCACACTAGCTGACGGCTGCGCTCCAGACCAGAAGGTTTGGTAGCGGTCCATGTTTTTAGTAAGCGGCTCTGACAGTGAAGTGTGCATGGCTCTGTGTGGTGCGCTCAATGGCACGGCAGTCTGTGCCGCTCAGCGGTCTGTTTCTGTGCCTGATAAGACGGGGGATAATAGCACTGAATGTTTATTTTGATAAACCGCAGGGACATGACGAATCTGTGACTGCCCTAGACCGGCCAAGATGGAAAACAGATGCTAACTGCTCTTTTCATATTATTAGCTGCAAGTAGGGATAAGTCACGATGGCTGACTTGTCACACAACAAATAACTGGTCAATTTTTTTAATATTTTAGTGTTTTAATTAGTGTTTTGGGTTTTAGCTGTTAGCCAGTTTGTATAGAAAAAAAACTTTATGTATTAATATTTATATAGCTAGAATGACTGACAGAAACTTTAGCTGTGTTCCAAAGTTAGTTAGCTGACTCGCTGTCTACATAGGGAGTCAAATTGAGGCCCCACCCCTAACGGAATTTAACCATGGTTTTACTACAAATAAAACCAAAAAACTATTGTTACTACAGTTAAACCATGGTAACCACAAATTAACCATGGTTTTGATACACTACCTACAGTATAGTTTAACCACGGCTTTTGTAGTGAAACTGTGGTTATACAAATGGTAATGAATACGGCAAAAAAAACATTACACTCACTACACTTTTACTATAAAACCATAGTTAATTAGCATTAGCGAGTTAGCACATTGCTAAGCTAACAGCGCAATACTCTATAATCACAATGAACTTTTTATTGTATTTTTTCAGTATTGAACAAAATATTAGAATACACAGTCAACATTTTTCTCACCTTATCTGCCATCTTGAATTTATATTTTCACTGAGATTGTGAAAATGCATTCTGGGATTGCCCTATCTGTGTAGAGTACATGCAGTGCTGCCATAGAATCAAATAAGGTATCTTACATTTCAACATAAATTAAGCTAACAAACAGCCTTCACACCAGCAGTGTGTCTGCAAAGAATGATTGACATGCTGAATGACCAATCAAATTAGAGAACAAGGCAATCAGCAAAGTGACAGGCAAAGAGAGAGATCATCCCATCTTGTTTCCCAACACCAATATCATCGTCACAATATCCATAATGATGAATCAATGCCAGTAAGTGATGCTTTATGTATCTATGCTTTTACTAAGATTGCAAAAGAATAGGAAGAAATACAATTCAGACCTAAAAATGCATCCAGCTACTGTCTCACAGGTCCAAATCATGACTCAGGCTCTTTAATAGAGAGACAAATAATCACTGCGCAATCTAGTTGATCATTATCATATTAAGCACCAAGCGTATGAATGTAGTATCATTTGAAATCATGTGTTTCTAAGTGCTGTGCTGCCTAATGCAGCATTCACTGTGCGTCATTATTGATGGGCTAATCCATTAGCACTATGAGGGCACAAAACATTGATCGCACAGCAGTGGGTCCCATCCCATGTGCAACAGTGTATGTGTGTCAGAGGTCAAAGCCACAAACCTATGTCATTGGAACATGCTTTATTTGTAAGCCTTTTACCTACATCAGCCTGGGGCTTTTGCAAACTCACTTGCCTTACAGGGATTTTGACAGTAGGATGGAATATTAAAATGACCTACTACTACTTTTGCCAAAACGTGGAGAATACAACAAAGCACACTGCATGGAATACTGTATCCCAACATGCAAAGCGCTCAACAATATGCTACTTAACTGAAGAGATACATCAGGGATTTTTGTCATATTAAGATAATAATTTTCTACATTGTTCTGAATAAAATATAAACTTAATAAAAACTAAACACTGAAATCGGTGAACAAGTGAATTGAGGCATCACAACATTATAATGTTCACTATAGAAAAATGGATATTAATTTTGGGATGTGTTAAACAATTATATTTAACAGCATTATGAAAATAGTGTTTGTAAAGATTGTCTAAAGTAATCACTAGATGATGGCAAATGTAATCTAAATGTAATGTAAGAAATGAGAATATACAATTAAATATTCAATCATCATTAATTTATCGATACCTCTAAATCTCTAATATCAACCGATAACCAATTCATCCTTTAAAAATTACTGTTTAAACTTACAACAGAGCACACTGCACAGAATACTGTATCCGACAATGCCCTCAACAATAGCTGTTTTCAATAACCCTGTTTTATGCATATTTTGAAGTATCACATCAGAAACAAGTGATGAAATGGCTAAGAAAAAAAAGAATCCCTTAATTCACAAAAAAGTTTTTACGCTCACTTGAGGTGGTTTTTAACTTGTGGGAAAAATAGTTAATGCGCATAATGGGAGATGGAAATGCATTTGCTGAATAAATTCTGACGTAAGAAACATTAAACCCATGTGACTAATCTAACTGTTATCTAAACGCTAACTGTGTCTTTCCGTTTTTCGATTTACTGTTGGTTACTAGGTTACCATTCACTCAAACAACTTGATGGAAATGCACTTAATTCGCATTTGATTGTTTGTTGTTGTTTTTTTGCAAACTTTAAAAAGATTTGCTTCACAACCCAGCTGGATGGATGGATGGATGGATGGATAGAAGTATAGTGGAAGCTAGTATACCATTCTGAACATTCTGAATGTTCTACATTCTTCGAGTGACCCTTGACCTGTCATAGACCTGCCCTCATTTTCAGATAAGGCCATGTGATTCCTCCCTGGGCAATGTTTCGTCACTAACTGTGACGCTGCAGAGCTCACAGAGAAAAAGCCACAACTTCCAGCACTGTGGACAGATGGACAGAGCCAGACCCCCCACCGTACTGCACGGTCCCATTCCTCCAGCCAACAGTCCTGACCCAATAAGAGAAAAACAGAAACACAGCGCACTTCCCACCTTCCAACCAAACAAACCTCAAGGATCGACCACAAAACAACAGAACAATGCCTTCTGCGGCCTAAATTAGAGGAGCGGTGAGATTCTGTCAGCCGTTGCTGCTGGAAAAATGCCCTATTACCAGACAGAGGGATCTTTTGTACAGCCAGCACACATGCAGCATTGATTGCACTCGCTGTTTTAACCAGCAAAGTGGCTGATGTCTGAGCCGGGTGGCACACTCCTCTGCTCGATCAGCCTCTCTCACTCTCACAGACGCGAGCAGGCATGTCGTTCCCAGGTGCCCTTCCCCCCATCTCTGCCTGGCCATTCCCAAAGCATACGTTTCCTTCTCTCTGCTCCACACAGTTGTCACTTTACATGCTGATGTGGAGATGAACGTGTTCCTGAAATCGTATACCTGAGAACTGCAAACACATGCGTGCACAGCTGATCAAACTTCACACATCAATCACGCAGGGTGAACAGAGCAACACACACTAGGTACAGAAGAAATCGCTCTGTATTACGAACAGTGCAGAGTGTTAAAGTTTATTCTGAAGGATGGATTTCTTCTTTTATGGGGCCTCATTAACCATTCATTAACTAATTAATTATAATTAATTCCAAAGGAAATTGTATTGCTCAGAGGTTCCTTAGCTGTCATAGCTGGTAATCGCCCAATATAATCAATCAATCAATCAATCAATATTTTTTTAAATAAAATCTGGTTCTTTAGGGTTTTATTTTTAGCACTATAGAATTAAACAACTCCTTTGCTCCCAAAGATATGTTTTTTTTTTACATCACGTGAACTTTGTACTTTTGTATGAAAAACTTTACATTCATAAACAATTTTATTTTAAATCTCTCACTGTCTTAAACTCACTAATTTCATTCCTCTGACTTCACAATAAAAAAACAATACTTTTACTGCTTTATGAGTAAAATAAAGTAAAATTAATTAAAAAGAAGAAAAAGAAGAATAATTATTTTGCCCATATAAAGTCAACTGGGGTTAAAAAATGGATCTTGAACCACATTGACTTTCATTGGATGGACAAAAAAACAACAATTTTACTTAATATTTTCTTTTGTGTTCCACATAATAATAAAAGTCAGGATTGGAATGACATGAAGGTAAATGACCACATTTTTTGGAAGAAAATCCTTTAAGTATTAATTTAGTCTCCGGTTTTTCTTATAAAATGCCTTAGGAGACATAAAAAAATGAGGCCATTGTTGGTATACAGTAAGGGCAGGGCTGTCATTACATGGGGCCTGGGACACAATTTTTATGGGTGGGCTCCACCACCCTCCACCAGGCCAAATGAGCAGGACTATGGTGAGCCCCCCTCATTGCGTTCCCTGTCTCATACAGAGCTATTAAATGAATGTGGACAGTACTGAACAGCCCAGATTGTTTGGTCTTGGAAGTATTCGATGAGAAATGCTTGAGTTAAAGGGACAGTTCACCTGAAAAAAATGACAATTCAACATTACTCACCCTGATATCTTTGCAAACCTGTATGACCTTCTTGGGCACAAAATATGTTTTTAAAATTGTTGGTAACAAAAAGCTTTGGTTGAGTTAGACAAGAACTCTAGGACATGTCTCAAATTATATTAAGTTCCACAGCAGAAAGTCAGTCAATACAGGTTTGGAACGACATGAGGTTGGGTAAACAATGACAGAATTTTCATTATTGAGCCAACTACCACTTTAATACCATAATCTCAGACTTCTGATTGCAGACTTTGGTGTCTTGGCAAGACAGTTGAGAGACTGAGCTCTCCTCTGCAACTCTAGAGGACACACATGTGAGATTTTCTCACAATGACAGTCTGTTAGGATGACAAACAACAGCACTGCTTGTAATTGGCTTTAATGTGCACACTTTAGGGATGAGTTGTGGAATTCCTCGCTTGAACTTGTTTCAGACAGACATGCAAATTTCACATTAAACTTTGAGACGTGAAACGCAAAAAAACACTGAGATACAGACGTTGAAACATTATGTGTCACAGCGGTCTCCCCTATATATCCCGACACGCATGCACCGTGTATGAGGGGCGCAGTGGGTCGGGGATGCCTAGAGTGGGCGTGTGTGGTGTGATGCATTGCATTGCACAAGCAACTGCAATCCCTCTGTCTGTATTGATATAAACAGCACGGAACCAGTGGACTCCCGGAAAGCCCTTTTATTTCAGACACACATACATAAACTTGTCTGCCACGGTCTGTTTTCATACCTGAGTAACCCAGGCAGAGGTATGGAGCCGGAGCCCGAGCCCAGCAATCCTTTCTTCCCACTCAACAGCTTCTCCACCAGCCCCACATTCCCGGTCCGCGCCGCCTCCAGCAGCTCCTGCTCCTTCCCCATCCCGGACACAAGTTTAAACCACGAGAACAAAAACAATCCGGACTGAACGGCGAGGTTTGTTTTTAGGATTTCTGCGGCATGTTGCTGACAAACAGACGCTCCGCCGCGCGCTGCTGAATGAATAAAGCCGCTAGTCCATACCGGAGCTCAATGATGGAATGATGCACCGGATATTTACTATAACACGGTCCCGGTGCAGCTGTGCTGAACGGGAGGATGGTGGTCCTCCAGACCGGTCGTTTGCCTGGAGACGCCGGTTAAATCACACTCACCAGCCGCTCTCCAGTGCGCACTCGGTCACCGTACTCACGCTGTTCTCTCTCTCTCTCTCTCTCTCTCTCTCTCTCTCTCTCTCTCTCTCTCTCTCTCTCTCTCTCTCTCTCTCTCTCTCTCTCTCTCTCAGCAGGGCGGCCCAGCATCAGTGTTTCTCTCTTTCTGTTCCTATATGGCAGTCTTCCGTTACGAGAGGAGAGAGCTACTCCGGCTGGGCGGATACCGAACACTGTTACTGTAACCTTGTTTTGATTTCATTGGCGAATTAGAAGATATCGTGTAATATTTTATGACACGTTTACACCCTACTGTTGTGGAGAGATGGTTGGCTAATATGGTACTTAATGATTGCCATGTAAAAATTTATGTAAAAATTATGTATTTGTTTGTTTTGCAAGATTTTTTTTTTAATATTTATATTAATATTGATGATGAATCAGAATATAAACATGGAAAGGAAGTGAGCGTCAACGTTTAATGGCCAAGATAAAGCCAATATTCCCGTTTTCCAGAATACAAGAGGGGAAAAATTGCTGGATTTAACAACAAACCCAAAACATTCTGCAAACGTTAGTATTTGATTCCTACTTAGATATTTTAAATTGGGTATCACATTTCTTGAAACATTATTTTAGGTTGGAACCTAGAATATTCTGGGGGGTTGTAGATCATGACAAAACCCAAAGAATGTTACCCTAACATTTTGGGGAACTAAATAATAATATCCTAGTTTATTTTAGGCTTTATTTTTAAAAACATACAATAATATTCTTAGAATGTTAGACTAAAATTTGGGTCATACAAACAGCTTATTTAGAATATTGAGTTTTATTATTTTACCCATTAACCTGAACAAGGACAGCAGCATCCTGAATTTTACAAACACTACAAGATGTGTCATGTCAGTCCATTGTGCTTTTTTCTATTGTCAAGGACAGGAGTGAGGATTAATTACTGCACAGAATTAAATGCAGCATAATAAATACAGAATAAGCTCATAACAAGCATATGGGAATATTCTAAAATCTGTAGAGCATGATGTGCATATAAACAGTCACTGACTACATAAACATGCACAATAATATTCTGGTCATATTCTTATTTCATGTCATGTTTACATGAACCAGATTTCAGTTTGAAAAGCTTACACACTGAAAAGCCTTAATAAATATAAAAACTGGTCCCTTCATTTTGTAATCATTCAGTATCATCAAAACTCACGAAATCACAATCTCAGTCCGTAATTTACATGGAACCACCACTGTAATTGTTTCTAAGATATCATATTTTTCTGTGCTATAATTTTGAAATACTGAATGAACACAGATTGCAGATTTTCTCAGGTTTTGTTTACAACTTCACCAACAACTCCACAGTATTCCTTCCTGTGCCGTTCAGCTGTGAAGTCTTGAAGAGAGGAAAAAACATTGCGAAGGACTGGAAGAAGAACACAAGAAATGAAAGAGATGATCTGGTGTGTGTGTGTGTGTGTCTGTGTAAGACAGAGAGATGCAGCTGCAGGCCCACTGGGTGTTGGACAGAGTCACTAGATTTCAGCTTTGCCAAGAAACAGAAACAACCAGATCTTATGAAGCAGTTGTGTGCAAGCTCTCTGCATTACTCACACAAAAACAAGCGGGTGTTCAGTGTCTATTTAGTTTCTAACTCCAGGAATAAACTCCTCCATAGAGCAGCAAACAGAGCAGTATTCATCTCCCTTAATAGGCAATGCATAGAATGGGAGCACACTCACACACTTGTGGGCCTGACTTTACAATTCATGAGAGTACCAGATGAGGTGAAGCCAAACCAAACTGAGATTACACACAGAGACCTTTTTTTGGAAACCCAAGGGAAAAGTGACCTTTTAAGTAGAAAGTGATTCAAAACTTGAAAAGTCAAAACTTGATGTAGAAAATATGCCAAAACATTGTGAAGTAAAAGCATGATACATTGGACCAAGTGTTATTATGAATTATGGAGCGGTATTTAGGCCAGAAGCAACCATTTTAAGTTGGTTGCCATATTGCCAAAATGCCATATTGATGGATTTGTTTCTTATAAACATGCAGGTTTTCATGTCACAAAATGTTAATTGATGGACTGGAGGCATGTGTATTACTTGTGAATTATTGTGATGTTTTTAGCTGATTGGACACTAATTCTGACGGCACCCATTCACGGCAGAGGAACCATTGGTGAGCAAGTGACACAATGCAACATTTCTCCAAATCTGTTCCCATGAAGAAACAAAATCCCTAAATTTGGATGACCCAAGTTTGAGTAAATAAATTTGAGCACATTTTAATTTTGGGATTAACAGAAACTACCAAACAGTTGCTGGTTTCCACTGACTTCCATTTTTATTTCCATACTGTGGGAGTCAATAGGAATCATCAACTGTTTGGTTACCCACATTTTATAAAATATCTTAATTTATGTTTAACAGAACCAAGAAACTGTTTCTTCTGAATTATGACATACATCAGAATGAAACCGATAATGAAAGAGAAAAGCCTGTCGTTTCATAGGAAGATCAGGTTATGATATATATATAAAAAAAAAAAACATGCCAACATCATGGCTAGGTCAGCAATGATTAAAAGCATATTTTTCAGCCCAACATGATCTGACACATATGGATCATCATTTAATAACTAAAGTTCGTGTAACTAAAAAAAGAGCAGCGCTTATACTCATAAAACTTTTTAGATTTTATTTCAGATGTCTCAGTACTTTAGCAGCTTCTGATGGACACAATGAAAAACAATTTCACAAGTTTGCTTGATTGAGCATCATTGCTCATCGTTTGTGCTAAAGCGGTGGGCCTCCATCTATAAAGGGCGTGTCTATTACATATTGAGGCAGGGCTAATGTGGCATATGGGTGTGGCCTGGTTTCCTACAATCAGGTGTTTGTCATCCAGCTCTCCATGTTCAAGTCCTAACATCTGAAAAATGTCCTCCAGATGAAAGCTTGTGTTGCGAAGAGCATTTAAACATTCATTTAGAGAACAACATGTGAGGGAACAATCAAGCAGGACCTCTGGAGAAGGTGTGCAATCACAGGCACTTGTAGAGGTCGCTGTAGAGAGAAAAACCAAGCCGGAAGAAAACAAAGGGAGGAGAGAGAGCGAAGCAAAACCAAGAAAACATTTAAATATTTTTTCCACCATATTTCATCATAAAACTGGCTCTTCTCTTTTAAAGCATAAATAAGAAAAGCCAAACACAAAAATGAACTAATACAACCCTTTCAGTCATCCGTTGAGTGGTTTTCACCCAACATCCATGCATCTGTTTTTTTTTGTGCAGAAATGCTGGTAATCAGATCAACAATGTGACAAAGCATCAGTTAAACATTCCATGTTCAGACTGAATGGTATTTTAACAGAAACAACCCCTGCAAATCAATATTTAATCTCCTATTTTGACTGTTGCAGTGCAAACATTCACATAAAAGACAAACATGGAATGACGATGTGTTTAGTTGCAAATACTGAACTAATATCAAAGTGTCGCACTGCAAAGCACAACATCTGTCCACATAGTAAGAGAAATCAAGTCGTGCAATGCAAATCCTGTAGTGTGTTCGTGAACAAACATATTCCCATTTCGAGACTCTAACATAATGAAGATAAATTCTGACTACATCAATTCAATTGCACTTATTAAAAAAACATTCTTGTGTATCGTAATCACTATACATAATCACAAATGTATTAATCACTACAGTTTTTATTATTTATTTATTGCTAAACAAAAGAGTTCGAAACAGTGCAAATCAATTTTTTAAGACATTCCTCCAAAGATATGACATTCAACATCACACACCCTGACACTAAGTGTGTAAGGCTGCCCTGGGGTTAAAGGTCGAGGGTAGAATGTGCTCCTACACTGCATATGAATGATTAGAGAGAAAGCGATAGTGAGCGAGAATGTAAGTCTATCACCCCTTTACACTTTCCCATGATAATTTAAAGGGGTGCTCGCTGACACACAAATAAATGAAGTGAAAGAAATAATAAAAACAGGAAGAGAGCAACAAAATATTTGCGAAATTCCATAGGCTATCTGAAGAGTCTTTTCATTGGATTTGTTTTTGATGTTAAAGCTTTGTGTGTATATTATAGTACATAACACTGTTCTTTAAGAGCAGATGTCACTGATTGCAAAGTCTGGATGCCGAGGTGAGATCACCGTCACGGCACACATACCATCCTCTTCTCGGCTGCAGAGTTGGGATTTGTTTATGCCGCCGGGCCCCTCCAAGCACTCTGCTGCCCCCCTGTGGCAGGTGTCAGTCCTGCATGCACACACACACACATATGCACCGCCACTAGCTGTTGCTGCCCCCGCTGGTGAGTTTGAGGGTCTTCATTTGATGTTGGAGAGAGTCTTTCTCCATCTGGGCTTCCGCTAGCGCCATCTTGGCTTTGGAGAGCGCCAATTTCAAGCATTCATTCTCCTCCACGAGCAGCTGTGTGGATGGAAAAGACCATTAGCTTGGCACACAACGTGCTTATTGTTAATCAGCCTAGATGCTCTACTTGAAAGATAATTGTCATTGTATAATTGATGTTAAAGGGGTCATATGTTTTATAACTTCACATTTTCCCCGAGGTCCACTTACAAATATTAGTCAAGCTTTTTGCACCAACAACTACATAATAATGTTTTAGTAATGACCATTTTCTGTACACTTTCTTTGGCCCTGAGAATAAGGGGTTATCCAAGCTTTAATAGCAAGGAAAACCCCTTGTGTAGCCAATGCTTGTGTAAGCAGCCACATATGAGGTGTTTTTACATACTCCAGGTGATCTGTACATGCGAAAAAAACGACTCCGTTACAGGTTTGCTAAATATTCCTTTATCGAATTGCTTGAAAAATTGGTAAAAACGTGTATTTTCAATTCGCAATTTCAATTTTCACAATTGGATGGGTAATGGAAATGTGGCTATTGATGTGTAACTGCACATAAGTGTTATAAGTTTCTGGCATCAAATATTTTTTGGACTGGGGAAGTTTGGATTTGTTACACTTTTTTTTATAGTACAGTATGTTTTCACAGCACATTAAATAGTTTGAATAGAAAATTGTATTTTTCATAACAATGATCCCTTTAAAATTTGAATAAACCAAGTCACAAACAGCAATCTTGTATCACCGTTGAAGGCTTACAAACATACATGGGTATTTAAATCGCAAACTGAAACGTTCACATAAAGCTGCAATTTTACAGCATTGTGTGGACGTACCCTGTGATGCATTACATCATGCAAAAATCATTAACATATCGCAATTTGTCCCTGTGTACCTGTTCTCTACTTGAGGGGGTGGGGCTTGTGGGTGACAGAGGTGCAGTCTGAGTGGCTTTCGGCTCACTGGCCACACCTACAGGAAGTTCAGGGACAGAACTGAGTCTGCTGTCATTCACAGGCCCCGCCTTCTGATGC
The DNA here is from genome assembly GCA_003573665.1 of Oxygymnocypris stewartii. NCBI lineage: Eukaryota > Metazoa > Chordata > Actinopteri > Cypriniformes > Cyprinidae > Oxygymnocypris > Oxygymnocypris stewartii. Next base: position 890,081 of record QVTF01010565.1, on the reverse strand, counting down.
TTTGAGTCCTCAGCACGCTCAGCTGTCCGAGGGGAGAGAGGAGGAGGGATGCATTTAGTACGTGCATTCCTGAGGTTCAATCCTTTTTCAAAATAATACAAGATAGAAGAAAAACTTCAAAGTAAAAGAGAGAGAGCATGCATTTGCCAGAGGGAAGGGAAATTATGCTATAAGGAACAATTATAGTTTAGGAGAGGAAGAGGTAGCAGGAAGAGAAAAACAGGAAGTAAGGGGCATGAATAACCTCCTCCGATGCTGAATGAGCCGTCATCTTGGCGATGAATAAGAAGATTATGAATATGCACGGCGATGGGCGTGGCCTTGGGCTCTGACGCTTTGTCACGGGGACCATCATCCTGATTTAAACACATGTACATGTATTAGTACATACATGCTTGTTCTGGATAAAAACGTGAGCTGTCTACCTGCTGTCTACCTATCAACAATATTTTTTCATTGAAATCAGTGCATTATGGGATTGCAGCTCACTAGGTTTTGGAACTAAGGAGCTGTGTACAATTACGCATAGTATGCACCAAAACATTGCTACTGGTGATAACCATGATTTAAAAAAAAAAAATATCCATATCATGTTAGTACAACATATACAATGGTATCAGATATAACCCAGCACCAGAAGCTACTGCTGTCACACAAAATCTGGTCAAGGACATGACAGATGAAAGCGAGACCCACATACAAAAAACTGTCATCTCAAATGGGATTCATCGGCCAACCAAAAAAATAATAATTATAATCATTATCAAAGTGATAGTCTATGATAATTCTGATCAAATCTGATCTTAATGTCTTGTGACTAAATGTACCTTCAGATTGACGTGTGTATCTTTGATGGTGATCTCCATGGGGAGAACCTGGGAGGCGGAGTCATCCTCCAGGAAGAGAGCGAGGTTTCGCAGCGATGCCATGAGGAAGTCGGCACTGAAGGCCTGTAGGTGGCACTGCAGGAAGCCATTCTGTTCGGCCAGAGGAGAGTGAACCGCAGCTCCCGGGCCGCTTTCAAGCCTCATCTGCACCTCTGGATTTAATAACACTGTGCTGGGGTCCGACCCTGACCCAGAGCCTGGGAGAGAGAGATTGATAAATATCAGACATTAAGTAATGTGCTAATATTTTCCCTAACAGACTAGTGCCATACATGTTCTGTTGGTTTAAATGTTCTTAGTTTGGATCTATGAAATGCTTTGTTCACACTGACAGATGTGTTCTTCAAATTAGATATACTGTAATCATATTTACAAGTATTAAACTTAGAATTGTAGGAGATACACAAGCTGCTGATGTCATAAGGGGTGTGTATACTTGTCTACTAGTTACAAGGCTACTTTCTATAAACTGCAAGTCAATAACTAGACACAAAATATTGACTTTACGGAGTTTAAATATTTTATTAGTTCACTAAACGCCAAGCTTCAATGAAGAAAATGGTGGCTTTAAGGCAAGACGAATGAACTAGTTCAAACAAAATCAACATTTAAATGAGAATGTACAGTCATACATGGCTTCTCACCACATAAACAAAACTATTTATAAAAAACTAAATCATACCTGTTTATTATCTAATAATCAATTGCAATGTAAAAAAAAAAAACAATCAGCCTGGCAAGAAGGACACTGAAATAATAATAATATACAGTAGTGTTACAATTAAAGTCCTCCAAATTTATTTTCAATACAATCAATAACTATAACTGAGATGAAAGATGGCACCAGCTGCATTTGGCTAAAATAAGAAGATGAGTCCATGGTGTGATACAACAGACATGAAAGAAGCACTGGCTTCAGATAGGAGTGGTCTCTTATACAGTGTTTCTAATGACAACAGTCTTAATCAGGGAATAACAGACTTCAGAATACTGCGATTGACCAATCAGAATCAAGTATTCCAGACAGTGTCATAATAATGAATGCCAAACTCAAAGGCACAAGCTTATCAGCTGCACTTGAAGGCAGCATGAAATGTTATGCCGATAGTAAGTGTTCCTGCTGCTGGATGGCCTAATGTATCCCTGATTATTTACATGCCATTAAACTTTTTCAGCTATAGTTCCTGTTGCTCTCATTGATGATGAATCATTCCAACCGCATTTCACTGTCAGTGTGAACGCCCCTAAATATTTCAGCAAAGATGCCATTATACAAAATACACCCAATAATAATGACGATCCACATGATGAAAACACCATCTACTCCATGTTTCTCCATGCAACACAATAAGCCTTGGAACTAGGAGGACACATGAATGTGTACACAGTCATGCAGGAAACCAATGGATCACTAATGAGTGGAAATCGAAGGCCCGCTGCACAGGCTGTGGAACCAGACGGTAAAGCAGGACACGGGAGACAGCCACCAGTCTAAAAATAGACAAATCCAAAACATTGAAACCCTGCATTTAAATTATGCATTGAATCCAAAATGTCAGTGCAACAATGCCAGCGGTAATGAATAGAAAGCTCATTGAAATTCATTGAAATTTCCTACAGCAGAGGGCAGAAATGAGACATCAAATGATATCGGAGCTGCGCAGTTCAGCGGTCCCAGAGGGTCTTGTGGCAGAGGAGTCCACACTATCTACTATACTTCACTGGCTGCCCTACATGTTCTTGCTTTCGAGACGAGTCAGCTCTGAAACCGATACTGCATTAACATCCTCACCTCCTCTGCCCAGAAAAGAGAGAAAAACACCTAACGCAGAAGCTCATTCAGCAGAGCTGTTAAATAAGATATAAAACAGAGTAAAGAAATGGGGAGACAGAATAGGCAACCAAGATGGCTCCTTACAAAAGTACTGTGGCATTACAGAGGTAAGATGATTGAAGCAGATGGTACTAACATGTTAAATGGTGTTATTTTCAGTATTCCAAAGCACTTCAAGGAACACTATGGTACATGTCCAAAAACATGGTATTATCATGGTATATGTTAAAAAAACGTACTACCTGTAAATTCTAAGAGTTTAATAGAAATTATCTGCATAACGTTTTTTTACTTTTTTTACAAAAAGTTTTTTTTTAATTATTACGAATTACAACCTATGAATATTTATAATGTCCACTTGAATAATATTGGTATTTGCTATTTTATAATTTAATTATAATAGAATAGGTGATATGACTCCATTATAATCAATTCATTCTCTTTAATACATGACACAAAACTTCTTATGTAGTGCATGCACGTTATAATTGAAATATTGTAGAAAAAGACAGGGGTGGCTCTAGACTTTTGTCCATGTGCATAAAGTTTCAATTTCTTGAAAGGAGAGTTAAAGGGATAGTTCACCCAAAAATGAAAAGTCATGTCGTTCCAAACCTGCAAGACCTTCGTTCATCTTCAGAAAACAATTTAAGATATTTTTTATGAAATCCGAGAGCTTTCTGAACCTGCATAGATAGCAACGCAACTGACACGTTCAAGGCCCAGAAACATTGTAAGGACATCATTAAAATATTCCATGTGACAATGTTTCAACTGTAATATTATGAAGCTACGCAAAAAAATGTGCGTAAAGAGAACAAAAATAAAGACTTTATTCAACTATTTGTCAGTCTTTTATGCATGTTCACGAAAGTATCACAACAGGCACAATAAGTATTCTTGTAGTTTCATAACACTGCGGTTGAACCACTGATGTCACACGGACTATTTTAACAATGTCCTTACTACCTTTCAGGGCCTTGAATGGGTCAGTTGCGTTGCTGTCTATACAAAGTCAGAAAGCTCTCGGATTTCATCAAAAATATCTTAATTTGTGTCCCGAAGATGAACAAAGGTCTTACGGTTTGGAAAGATGAGGGCGAGTAATTAATGATAGAATTCAAATTTTTGGGTCAACTATCGCACTTCACACGTTCAACATCGTGTGTGAATATGATGGAGTTAGAAAGGCTCAGACCCCACTACAAGGAGAAGAAGCGATCCGATCACTGGTATTCCTGACTGAACTTCTTGATTAATCCTTGAACAGCTGTGAATAAAACAAGTAAAGCGCAGCACTTTCTTTCCCTAGCGAAGATACTGAAGAAAAGCAAAAATACTGCTGGAGAAAAAAGTTAATAAGTGAGAATAACTGAAAATAGAGAACATGGGAGCAGATACAGAGAAACAGACTGAAAAACAGAGGCAAGCAGAATCAGTCAAGAGAAACTGAGCAGAGAAAAGCCTAGAGATGAATCCTTGGAGAGGAAAGAGGCAGTGCTCTGAAACAGCCCAGATAGATGAAAGTCTATGTGTGTGTTTATGTGTGTACAAAGTCTCTTGAACCAGCAGTTCTGCTACTGCAGAACCCAGTGGTCTGTGACAGTAGAGAAACGACAACACAATACCAAAGCAGCTATAGGAGAGAGAGAGAGAGAGTGTGTGTGAGAGGGAGAGGGAGAGAGAGAGAGAGGGGGGAGGGAGAGAGAGAGAAGGGAGGAGGAAAGCGAAGATCAGGGACCAGTGAACGAGAAAAAGGCTTCAATACAATTCAAATAACAGCACACACAACCCTACCATACTGCTTCAAAAAAACTCATATTTACATACTCATCCACCAACTGACTAAATGTTTTCAGCCGAGGTGCTTTAAAGAGGTACATATCAGAAGCACACATTTTTAGAGAGGACTGTAGTGCGTTGAAAGAGTGTTGTGCTTTTGTATAGTGTTACAGTCAACAAACTATTTCCAATAAGATGCTTCTCTAAAACATTGCTATTAAAAGCACTGATGCTAAATTTGACATGTTATTATTAAAAAAGCTTAAGCTTAATATTAGAAGATAAACTTATCTAAGTTAAACACTGTTACTATAAGCCATCAATGCATTGGATGTGTAATAAATACAACACTCTCAATAATATGTAGGAGAATTATTGTTGGACAATCAAATTAGTTAACACTATTAATGTTCACATTATTATAAATAATCAGAGACTCATTTTTGTGAGAGCTATAATAGTTTCTATGACAGTTGCTATTAGGCTATTAGCATCTTTCTCTATTGACAAACACAATGTGTATTCTACATTAAGGCTTCCTTAAGACTAATCAGTTGGCCAAACCACCGACTAGTCCTTTATAAAAATATATCAATATGCTACCGTTCAAAAGTTTGAGGCAAGTCATTTTAATTAATTGTATTATATTTTTTTAAAGCAATTAATAATTGTATTCAGAAAGGGTGCATAAAATTGATCATAAGTGACAGTAAAAACACTTACAATGTTAAAAATAATAAAAATGTACAAATAAAGGCTGTTCTATTGAATCACTTAAAAAATCCTGAAAAAAATGTATCAGTTTTCAACACTGATAATAAAAAAAAAAAGCTTCCTTGAGCACCCAAATCAGCATATTAGAAAGATTTCTGAAAGATCAAATGACACTGAAGTAAGTGACACTGGAGTAATTGTTGTTGAAAATTTAGCTTTGCCATTACAGGAATAATTTCATATATATATATATATATATATAAATAAAATAAAGTATGAATAGAAAGCCGTCATTTTAAATTGTAATAATATTTCACAATATTACTATTTTACTGTATGTTTTCGATTAAATGCTGTAGATGCAGCCTAGGTGATCATAGAGAGACTTATTAAAAAAAAAAAACATACAGAACCCAAACTTTTGAACAGTAGTGTTCTTGCTAAACACAAAAAGTGCTGAAAGAGTGATCACACAACACACAACTCAGACTCATGCAAACTCGCAGACAGCATCTACACTCACAAACATGCGCGCGCACACACACACACTATGCAAACATATGAAGATACACACTTAAAGTACCTTCACCACTTTGAGCGACTGACGCTGTAGAAACTAAACCTGAAGAAATGCAAACAGCAAGTATTATCAGATGCAACTGCAACACTTGCGCACACACACACACACACACACACACACACACACACACACACACACACACACACGTGTCAATCAGTCTTACCCAGGCTGCGGTTGCTAAGATACTGCCGCAAACTGATGTTGCCGAGCTGGTTGGGTCGGATCCGTCCTACCTCCAGAGCAACTGCTGTATCATCACCCTTCAGATCCAGAGAACAGCAGACCTGGTGAATCTTCAAAACCAGCACAGACACCTGCAAATACATGTAATACAGATATTTTATACATAGATACATCATCACATTGTTTTCTTCCAGGAGAAGAGAAAAAGTTAATGTTCAGCAACCAAGTTGTGCATGATATAAAACGGGGAATGAAAGAACAAAGAAAAAGAGTTTATTACAAGGTCTGTTGTGGGTTCATCTATGCTCTGTGAGGCAGCGCTGATGGCGTCAGGTGACTGGGCCTCATCTGCCTCCTGAGCGAGAGTCACATTAGTCCCTTCTGTGCAAATCTGTTCACTTAGACCCTCCTTAAAACCAGAGACTGATATGTCATCTGTAACAAAAAACATTTGCATATTATTTGGTAAGAACAAGAGAGTGTAACAGCATATCCAGAGCCATATTGAGTAGCATAGACCATCACATTTGAATGAATTTCTGGTTATCAAGATATTTTCAACATTGCTCCATCAACGGACCAAAAATAGCACACAAAGATATATGTTACAATACTCCCCCCTTGTGGTCACAAACCTAATACAGCACTTATATGAAAAGAAAACCCACAATGGTTCTAGAATGTGTTTAGGAATGCATGTACCTCTCTCCAGCAGGCTGTAGCTGTCACAATCCTCTAGTGAGTAGCTGTCTATGGAGAGGTCATCCAGAGACTGTAGCGAAGGGCTTTTCTTCATGTTCTTATAGGACACTGAGAAACTCGACTGCGACTTGCCCTGCATCAAACGGCCACTGCAGAGTACATGCACAAAAAGTAGCAAACAGAGAGTATGAGTGGATAAGTACCAACATAAACGATACTAAGATGGAAAAAAACAACAGCAAAACATTTTTTGCAAATTCAAAACACCAGTCAGAGACAGAGTTGGCAAACTCTGCACACGTCCACAGTCCTACACATTACACAACGAATGACAAGCTAGTGTGAAATGATCACAATCACGATACCACAGTTTTCTCCACAAACATTCACACATACACAGACGGGCACAGAGTCCTAAAGAGGGAGTCTTACATGTTGGACATGGAATATAAGGAGGTAGACCTGCTGTGCGTGGAAGTTAAGAGGTCAGAGACCACTGATAAACTGCCTTTCCTTCAGAAGAGAGAGATTGAACAAACACACACACCCAGAGGTCACATTCAGAGCAAGGAAGCAGTTGTGCATTGGGTTTTACTCCCAAATACACACGCATATTCTCATAACATTCAATGGCATTATCCATCAATCCCATCTACATTTCCCATCCCATCTACTATTTACATCAGCATGGGCCCTGTCCCACTTGATGTGGACTTGCAGTCTTGTGGCCTTCATATTTGGATTTTTGTTAATGTAATGTCTAGACCAGGGGGTATAAAACTCTTGTTCTCAAATTATACTTTCTTGCAGAGCTTAGCTTTAACCTGAAACCTCTAAACCTGAAGATGAAAAAAAAGAAAATGCTGTCATTACTTACTCATCCTCATGTTGTTCTAAACCCGTAAGACCTTCATTCATCTTTGGATGTCATTAAGGACATCATTAAAATAATCACTGTGACATCAGTGGTTCAACTGAAGCTACGAGAATACTTTCTGTGCCAGAGAAAATAAAAATAATGACTTAATTCAACAATTTCTTCTCTTCCCTTTGACGCACGTTCATGACAAAGGTATCACGACAGCTGCTACGTCAGCCGCACCACATGTACACACCGTTGTACTGTCATGAACGCACGTCGAAAACTGAAAAGAAAGAAAATAAACTCTTGACATTAAGTATTATTTTTGTTTTCATTGTGCACAAAAAGTATCCTCATGGCTTCACAACATTCCGATTGAACCACTGATGTCACAGGGACTATTTTAACAATGTCCTTACTACCTTTCTGGGCCTTGAACATATCAGTTGCATTGCTGTCTATGGAGAGTCAGAAAGCTCTTGGAATTCATCAAAAATATCTTAATTTGTGTTCTGAAGATGAACAAATGTCTTATGGCTTTGGGACGACATGAAGGTGAGTAACTAATGACAGAATTTTTGGGTGAACTATCCCTTTAATCAAACACACTTCAAAAATCTAACCAAAGGTTACGGTAAGGTAAACGTTTAAGGTTATTTTTAGGGAAGGGGTGTCCTGCTCCTGGAGGTATACCTTCCAGCAGAGTTTATCTCCAACCTTTTAATACAACTGCCTCAAAATGTTCTTGATTAACTGGTTTGGGTGTCCCTGTAGGGCCCTGTAAGACCAAAGTTGCCCATCCCTCATCTAGTCCACCAAGGCAGTGTTCATTTTTTGCAGGCATTTTTTATTTAGTCTTAGTCTTTATCTTGAGACAAAAATGTTTAATAGTCTTAGTATTCTGGGGTTGAATTCCCCAGAATGTCTGGCCCACAATACTGTATGTTGTCCCATTTGTACCAAAGTGTGTACTCCAAGGTGGATCGCAAAAGCTTATGTCAGCATTTCAGACAGGGCTATGCAGCTCTACTTCCATTATCAATTTCTAAAAACAAAGCAGGAAAGACTGGAAAGTTGTGTTTTAAATACAGAAACACAGCAATACCTGGACATGGACTGAGGTAGCCTGCCTCCCTGACTCTTGTCGTTCCATTCCCTGGAGGAATTGTCAGACATGGGATCAACTACCATGGTTCCACCTTGAGAGGTTTCACTCTGCTGCCCTTTGGCTTCTGTTTTGTTGCCCTCGCCATTGGGAGTTCCTTCTCTCAAGTTCTTCTTCTCCTCAGATGGCACCCTCCCTCCAGATCCCATGCTACTAATCTCATCCACAGATGCTTTTCTCAGAGCAGGAGATGAGGAAGGAAGGAGAGGAGATGCGTTGATGGCATGTGTCCCTGCACAAAGGAGCTGATCCACATTTTGAGTACCCTCTCCTAGAGCCGAGGTCCTCTCGTGGCCCTCGCTAACCTCACTCCCGGCTTCAAGAGTGGCCCTGCTTTCTGAAGGGGATACGTCTGAGTCCAGAGGGCTGGTGTTTAAATCTGGTTGGGGAATGGGCTTTAGGAGAAGTGCAACTTCTGCACTTTTCATGAGCACACCCACGCAGGCACTGAAGGGTTGTGTGGGACCCTGGAGCTTGGAGCCGTACTGCTCTATATCTTGCTGTAAAGTGCGCTGCAGAGATTTCACAGCATTTTGCAGTCGGAGCAGGAACACATACTGCCCATGGCTCACCTGAGCACTCAGATGCTTCTGAACGTGCACTAGCACCTGCAAGTCAACTTCGCTGGACGAGGATGAGGAAGCAAGGGAAAGAGACGAAGGGGAGTTGCTGCATAAGCCATCCAGAGAGTGTGGTTTGTGGAGGCCATTGTTTGGTGTGTTGCTGGGAGATGCATTAGTGCTGTAGTACTCCTTTAGAAGCTTCTTCTTCTGCAGACGACTGGCTATTTCTGCTGACTCACTGCGAGGCAACAGGCCTGACCCTACACCTGCTCTGAGTCTCTCATGGTGCTGAGTGTATTGGGCGGGGTGGCATACCCAAAGTGTCAGAGGGAAGGAGTCCACGCAAGGTGTCGGACGACCTCGCCCACTGCGTGAGCCCTCGTAGTCCACCCAGAACTGGGAAAAATGCACGGCCCACAAGTCAGTGCCTGCTGGTGTTTTGAGGGCATTGGTGGAGAGAGATGGTGGAGCAAGGCCCCTGTACACATCATGAACACGTGTGTCCTGCTCATGAGCATGCCACTGGAAAACAGAATGCAGCACAGAGGAGGAGTTTTGGGAATGAGGAAAAGAAGAACAGAGGGAGGTGAAGAAGGGTTGCTCCTGGAAGGCCTGCAAGAGGGCTTCCAGACTGGACCGAGTACATCCGGAAGAGTGACGTGTGTTAGTGGCTACCATCTCGGAGGTCTGTACTGAAACGCAGCGGGGCTGGTCAGACTGAGTCTTCTCCTGGTCTGCAGGGATCACCAGCTACAAACATGCATAGAGTTTTATATTAAACTATAATACAATAATTCAATACAATAAGGTTACTCAAATCCAGACCTCCAGGGCCACTGCCCTGCAGAGTTTAGCTTAAACCCTGATCATACTCACTTGTATGTTTCTAGTAATTTTGAAGACATACCTTGCTCAGGTGTCTTTTGGCTCGTTTCCACTGAGCGGTACGGTTCAATACTGTACGGTGAGCAATTCTGTCTGTTTCCATTGTCAGAAGTTGTGAATGGTACCCAATTAGCGAACTGTACCGTATAATAACTTGTACGTGCTACAAGGGTAATGAAGCGTCTCCTTCTCTCATTCCTCCATGCTGCTCATGCATGTTGGGCTTATTTACATCAGAATGTGCAAACAAAAAATATAACAGTGTATTTTATAATTTTATATTTTCACACACATATACACAGAAAATGTTGCACTTTTTTCTTTGAGCAAGAATGATGTCGATCGCTACTTTCCGGCATACACCACATCTATCAAGGGTACTGTTGCCAGTGAAAATACAAGCCTGATCAAGGTATACCGTCCTGAATCGTACCGTATTGTACTGTACTGACCCATACCGCTCAGTGGAAATGAGCCATTTGATTAGGGATGAAGCTAAACTGTGCGGTTTAAGTAAAGGTAAGTAAGAACTACCTTCAGCATGAGTCCGTCCACTCTGATATCTATGTGTTCCTCAGGTTTCTGCGAGTCATTGAGTTTGTACAGCTCCATAAATTGTTCTAAGCTCTGACGAAGGTCAAGCCCAAACAGATTGAGCCATACCAGACTGCGAGAGTCAAGCACCAGCTGTAGCGCGTTCAACTGCACATACAGGTTGGGACAAGGGACTGCAGAGAGAGAGTTTATTAATGTCAATTCATGGAATAATTGAGATATTAAGTGAATATTCTGATTTTGTCAGCATTTATGATGGAGGTTGGCACTTCTGTCTTACTAGGATAGTCTTTGCCATCCGTGAAGTAGTACTCTGTGAATTCAGCATGGATAGCCGGCATCTCTTGGGGGAGGTAGAGGGATTTCTTATTGCAGGAGATCATGTTTTGAGGACTTGAGCGTGACTGGTCTGCTGTAGACACCTTCAACAAAGCAGAACAATCAACTGTTAAAGGGTGACTTCTTAATAAAAAAATCATAATTTACTCAATTTAAGTCAATGATGACAGCACTGATGCATCTTGATGAAACACAAACGATTAAATATTGTATGTGTATTCTTCCATAAAAACCTGATAGATGCTGAAATCTGCCATCCGTAGCACAATTGAGCTGGACATGAGTTGGGTTCTCGGTCCAGGTGGGGGCGAGAAGGAAGTGCTGGAGCTGGTGGAGATCTTTCCTGTAGGAAACACATAAGCTCAGACATCACAAACATAGTGTATCATCTACACAAACCACAGCCATGTGTTTGTGAGGCACCTCAAACCCACACCAGAGAGGTACCTGTCTCCAGACACCAGCAGCAGTTAGCCATGGGGGAGAGCGGCCACAAGCCATCTGGGCCTGAGTCCAGCTCCCTAACCATTATCCCTCCACCCTCTGCCTCTAAGACAATCGACCGATGGACTGGAGACACAGAACCCATTACGCAAAAAAAACTCTCAAACTAGGACAGGTGTTAGTTGCTACCAGGACACACTTAATGGCCACAGCAAAACACATTCCAATGACTTCAAAATTAAATCCATGATCATAATATACTCTTAAACATTAGTCATACTACTCTACTGAGATAAAACCTGTACCACTTTAGCTAAAGGCCCTTATACAAAGATTATGCTATACTTTCAGAGGCCACATGGAAAACCTGACATTAGCCATAAACACAGCTACAACCCAAAACTAAGTAGTCAGTGTCATCTGAAAGTGTCTTTGTGAAGAGCCCTTAAAATAAAGTGTCACAAATTCTTACTATATCAGATGTATGGATGAGCAGATATCCAGATCTATGAATCTAATAACAACAGCTGTCAATGAAATAACCAGTGTCCTATCACATTTGACCCAAAAAATCCCCCCCTAAAAATAAATGAACAAATAAATGAATGAAACTGAGTTTTGTATTATTTTCATGACATTTTGCGCACAATTTCTCATTACCGTAATGCATCCAGTTGTCTTTATGCATAATCTTTTAATGTAAATGTACTGTAAAAAGACATTTTAGACATACATACATATATGAGAAAATGTGTTTTAATAGTCATGAAAACTATTTTTAATTTCTTTGATTTTGGGGTCAAATATGATCCAGATGTGTTCTCAATAGGTTGCATGAAATTCATCTATTTCAGTTACAATCAGATGAAATCAGCCAATCAAGGTGTTATCGGGCAGGATGTTCTCACCGTGCTGAGGGGAGCTCTGGTTCTGGCCACTGACTGCATTTTTGAGCATTTCCACATTAGACTTAAACTCGTCCAGGAGAGAATGGACCCAGGTCTCACGAGACTTTGTGGCCTCACCATAATGCATCCAGTGCATACAGGTCTCACCTGAGAGAGAGAAAGAATGAGGTTTTCATAATCTGAACATGTTTAACAGGTTATTACAGTAAGGATCTAATGTGTTACCAGCTTTGTGGTAGGGATAATAATCTACGCTGATAGAGCTGAAGGACAACTGCATTGCACCACCATCTAATCTCTTATTAATTCCTGCAGAGTAAAAAAGACACATATTTCAACTTAACACTGAACTCTGTAACACACTTTGGTGTTAACAGTATTATGTGTGCATATGTGGTACCTCTATCCTTGGTATTGGTGTCGTCGCAGATATGCAGGTCAAAATGTATGATTTGGAGGTGGTGTGAAGTCTCAAGAACATCATAGGCGTTAAACAGACGTGCCATAGAAGCGTTCTGATCTGCTGTGGCTGAAGCCTGCTGTGTGCGCACCTGCTGAGCTGAGGGGGGTGCCGGTGCTACCTAAAAACACCAAAAATTACCGATGTAAAATCTAGGACTAAAATGTACAACCAGTAGGGGGCACCAAAATGCAAGTTTTAGAATAGAAAGCTAAATAAAAAAAAAAGAGGTAGTCTGAAACGGATTAGTGAAGGAGACGAGGAAGTGGCATGAAACACACACCTGGGTGTTGTCGGGGGCCATGCTCTTCCTCTGCGCAGCTGATTTCTCCATGGCTTCACTAAGAGACTTAGCATACTGCAGCATGGCCTTGAGCTGAGAGTCAGTCAGCACCCACAGCAGGTCATCCAGGATCAGAATCAGCTTTGTTGCAATAACATTACAGTCTTTCATCTGGAAAAAGCATGGACATACAGCTGTGAGGCACATACAGTGGGATCTCACACAAGTAATCATAATAATCATTAGTGATGTTTATTTTGAAGAAGTCTCTTTAGCTTGCCAAGACCATAATACAGTGAAACATAATTGCAATTTTAAATAACTGTTTTACATTTGAATACATTTTAAAATATTATTTATTCCTGTGATGGCAAAGCCAGATTCTAGTCTTCAGTGTCACACAAAGCTTCAAAAATCTTTCTTATATCCTGATTTGGTGTTCAAGAAACATTATTACCAAAGTGGAAAACAATTGTGCTGCTTTATATTTTTGTGGAAACTGTGATACATTTTATTTTCAGGAATCTTTAATGAATAGAACGTTCAGAAGAACAGCATTTATTTACAGTAAAAAATAATTACTTTTAACTTGTCTTCACTGACAGTTAATAATTATTAACTGTCAGTGAAGACAAGATAAATGTAATTATTATTAAATAATTGAATAATAAATTATTATTAAATTATTAATTATTAGACAGTGAATAATTATTAAAAAAGTTATCCTGTTTAAAAAAAGAGACTTGAACAACTGTATGCAGCATATATTATATTGTTGTTTGTCTGTATTATATTGTTGAATGTCTTAATATTTGTTTTTTGGTTTAATGACACCAGCATTCAAGCTTTAGACTATTGTTTAGTTTTAGTTTTATTTGATTTTTAACACAGTTTAGAATCTTTAATTTGCTTCTTATGGTAACATAATGATGTTTTATTGACTTTATTATTTATTTATTATCAAATGTTTTCCAGGTTTATGAAGGAATTTAAAACCCAGATATTCAATATGCTTCCAAATGCATTTCATTTGATCTTGCATAATTTGAACCTACTAAAATGTACAGTTTGTTGGCATTTGTTTTAATGTGAGACCTGTATGCTACCAAAATAAAAACTCTCTAATCAGCTGCCAATATTCAGACTATCAACAGAAAAATGTATCCCGGCTGCCCGCAGAGCTCAGAGCTGATCCGCAGAAGAATGAGTGCTACACACACTCTCAAAAATACACACGCTAGTACAGAGTGATTCAAACATTGACACTTTGGATCTAATTTTGAACATTTCACCGCATGCTTCTGTTTGAGAGTGTGAAAGGAGCATGTGTTCATCCTTACCCTCCTCTTTAAAGTGACTCTGATCTTTGACTGGTTGGTGATGAGGCGTATGGGGGCGCTGACGACCTCATGTTCTGTGTTCTGGATGGCGTCCGCTTCAATCCTGATCATCTGCCAGCTCACTTCCTTAAATGTTATGATCTAAAACAAATCATGGTGTTAAAATATAAATGCATACTTAATATACTCCATAACACTAGAGGTATCTGTTGTTACCTCTCCACGTGTGGGGTCCAGGATGCGTGTACATCGAAGGTCACCGGTGGCCCAGCTGGTGTTAACGCTGTAGACCTGGAGCTGCGAGAGCTCGAAGGAGGCATTAAAGGCTTTGGCGCTGATGCGGATAACTATGGAGTTCACCGAGAGAGAGATGCCCTCCACAACCTTCTCCGCAAAACCATATTCACTGGCAAAGACAGAATAAGATTATAAATAAACATATTATAGTAGGCTTGCGAGAAAGTTTTACACTACGACAATTAACAAAATCTAGCTCTCAAAACAATCAAACAAACAAAAACTAAAATAAATTATCTTTTTCATGGCTTTTCAAGACACATTTTATATACCTCCAGGTTTTCCATGATAGAAGGAACCATCAAAAACAGGACGCAGCAGATCAAATCAAGGCAGATAAAATTGATCAACTGAAACTGACCTTTGACCCGAGACTGTTGCAATGGGTGATGGGCCGTTGTGAGGGCGAGGCTCGTCACAGGTGCTCATCTCCATGATGACTTTATCCAAAGACTGAAAGACATGATTTACAGTTGCAATAATTAAGCTGCAAAAAATGTATTTTATGCCTTTAATCAAAGCAGTGTCTCGAAAAAAACAACAACAAAAAAGCAAAACACAACAAACAAGCAAAAAAACTGCCAAAAAAACTGAGCAGCATAAAACAAAAAGGCAAAAAGCAGCGAAAAACAAACAAAATGGCAAAACAAAAAGCAGCAAAACAAAAACATAAACAAAACAAAAGCACAAAACAGCAAAACAAAACATAAAAAAACAGTGAAGTAAAACAACAAAAACAAAACAACCTTACAAAACAGCAAACCAATACAACATAAAACATTTCTTTTTATTACAATTAAATAAAATAATAATCAAAGACAAAATATTTTTAATAAAGTGTTATTACCAGAGTGATTGGATGAGTCTTCAGCTTGGTCCATGGGATCTAGTGCACACACACACAAAGGAAAAATATATTTACAGCATATGCAACATTGTCCTTTATTATTAAAGCACACAGCCAGTAATTAGGCACTGTTTGCAGTACATTTGCTATTGGTGTGTGTTCATAACAATTTTGCTGCAAGTTTCTAGATAAAAATACACTTTAAAGATTGGCTTTATTGTATTCCTTTTATGACTATATTTTTGTGACAGCTAAACGACCTCAGAAATATAGTGAAACATGTCATAAATCAACTTGAGGATATTTGAAAGGCTCATAATAAATCACGTTCTTCAAATCTAATGATCTCTACACGTTTGCAAAGTATGAATAATACCACTGCATCAATGAAAGGCCCACACTAATTTAAGGTAGGTGAGTGAGTGAGTGAGTGAGTGAGTGAGTGAGTGAGTGAGTGAGTGAGTGAGTGAGTAAGTGAGTAAGTGATAGAGAGATAGAGAGAGAGATAGAGAGAGCAGTTTTTTCCAGTGTGCGTCAGTGAGCGTTCACAAGCACCGGGAGCACAGCCAGAGGCAGAAAACTGCACGTTCCGCTTAAAAAAAAGTCAGAAAGAGACATGCACTCATTTCCAAAGAGCAGAATCTAAAAAAAAACTATATTTAATTTCCTTTGCACTCTGAATATGGATGTGAAAGTAGAGAGTTAAAAGGCTGCAGCATGAATATAAGGCAGATTCCTTCACTAACGAAACACCTCTGAATGTTGCTTGGAGACGCACACCTGTTCTGTTGCTGATTTCATTTGGAACTATTCTTATTTAATAGTAAAATATAACAAAACTTAGACAATATTGTTTTTAAAATGTAGGCTACATTTTTTATTGAATTGTTATTTAAAATCATTGTCACATTTGCAACCGGGAAAATTCTTGCTCGTATTTTGAATATGAAACAATAACTCGCACAGGGTGTTTCTGTATCAACGAGGGTTTCTTAAATCGATCTCAATGTACAGTCCATCAATAGGCTATTTGTTCGTCATGCTATTAAGTGTTACAAATCTACTTTAAAGATACAATGAACAACAGCGCGATTTGCTAAAGCAGCATATTTAGCAGGCATCCTATTATATGCACTTGCTTGTGTGGATGCAGTCGGTTCTGGCCGCAAAAGAATTCGATGTCATTTGACCATTTATGGCACGTTTTTATGCTAGAAGCGGCATTTTGCTTGTAAGAAACAAATGCTTGGTTTTAATGTTACTTTAAGTTGGGGTAGAATTAAATGAGTGCCAAACTCAGCATTTTGATCGCGTACCCCCTCCATGCACCTCACGTACCCACAGGATTATGCATACCCCAGTTTGAGAAACACTGATTTAACAAATCAGATTGCTGCACAAGGGCTGCACTGACCCTCAGAACATCGTTCTGCTATCGTATTTTATCAATACACACAATGACATCCATTGAGGTTTCATTAAACAATTACGTGGCTGAGCATGTCTAGACAAGAATGGAGGAACAGCCAATAACGGTTGTGGAAAACTGCAGCAGACTACTAGATAATTGATGCCATAGTGAAGGATGGAAAGGTCTGCTGGGGCTAGAAAGAGGAAGAGAGAAAGGAAAAGCAGTAGAAAGTAAGTAGAAGTAGAAAGTAAAACTACAAGATCAGCCTGTCTTGGTTTAGCTCTATAGACCGAAATAACAGGACAGGGAAATTATGTGGTGTTTGTTCCTGCAACTAAAACATCATCTATAACTTCAGGTTTTAATTACTACAATGCTTCTTGCAACTGTCGAGTCATTGTTATGACAATACTGAGCCATTCAAAGTAACATTGTGTCTTTGCTCTATTGAGTGTAGAATATCAAGGCCGAATATCAGATAGAATATCAGACAAATCAAGATTCGATCGAAGCATGGTTGAAACATGAGAAGCCGAATTCCACAGGACAACAGCAGGAAGTCATAAATCAGACCCTAGCTCCAGCCCGTCTGAATACAGCCTGCAACCGCAAAACCAAAGGAACACTTCATGATAATTCCAATGCAGGAATTTGGTAATACATTTGAGGAATAAATATTGATGGTCAAAGAGATGCAACATGTGACCATTACATGTAAATCTGTGATAGAAATCACAGCTACAGACTGTAAAATCATCTTAAAGTACTTTCATTCTCATGGTTAATGAAACTAATCATTTCTATGCATAACTGCATATTATGTATGTGACCCACAAATTTGAATATCCTTGTTTTAATCATTGTGTTTGTCGTGCTTTTAATTAGTATTGAATAGCGTAAGCCTTAAGGGTTAATGTCATGTTTGGTATGTATGAGTGTCATAAGTATAGCTTTAATCATTTCTTTTGATGGATTTCCTATCAAATGCATCATATTCTGGTTATAGAAATCACATTCAAAAGGATATTTTGCAAGAGAATGTAGAATTCGGGCAATGTGACTGACCATGACATGTGATTTATTGATTGGGTGAAGAAACAAAGAGCCAGCATGGGATCTAATTGGTCAAGACAACCATTGGGAGGTCCCTAAAAGGCCGAGAATAAATACCCAGGACACTCTCTTAACTCTCTCTTAACTTCTCCTCGCGCTCTTGAATTCTTCACTTCTCTTGGATCTCTCTCTCTCTCTCCGGAAAAATGCACTCTCTTGAGAATGCCATCTACTGACTCTCTCTTCAGCTCTGGACCACACCCAGCCAGTTGCTACCATGATGAGAAGAAAAACCACCTAGCTCTTTACATCCTTTTGTTCTTTTACTTTAGTTTATTTTCTTTCCGTTGAGTCCGTGTGCTAAGTTACGTTTGCCAGCGGAAACCAGCCCAAAACTCTGCAGGGCCAGCCACGAGCCAACGCCCACTTCAACGACTCCTGAACTTTAAGCCAATCAGCGACTTCGGAGAAACCCTTTCCCGCAAAGACGGAGGACAAAGGGAAATCTTTAAACACAAAAGCAACGCAAGTACAAACCCCAGATTCTTGCTGTAGCTGGTGTAATATTGAAAATAGATTTTAGCCTCATTGAAAACTCAATGCGAGTGTTAAAATTGTGATTGATGGTTGTTCAGGTTTATGCAATTGCACATATTGCTGTAAACGTGGGATATCAAATTCTCATTCTTTTAATCTAATCCTTTCCTCACTTTCTCTCTTTCTGCAACGCGTGAATGTGTGAATGCTTGTGTTCATGTGTAGATTAGTTTACATGTCTTAGAGTTATATAAATAAAGTCTTGTTTATATTGAAAAGAGAAATATCTTGTGTTTTGTGCTCATAAGTTAATGCCTTAATCTGTCGATTTTGTTACTGTGCTATTTAATAGTGTTTTCACTATATTTTGGGATTTTAATATCCAGTGCAGAGTTTGTTATACGGCTTGTTCGGTGAATCGCCGTGAAACAGTGAGTCTGTTCAAATTCCCTATAAAATCATTAATGATTCCCTTTGAGCTAAATTGACCTGTTTCCCTTATAACAATATATATATTATATGTTATCATTACATATTGGTGGAGGAAAATGCGGGCAGATTAATCTAAATTATGAGCATAAACCAAGTTATTTAATCTTTTATATTCTTACGGATGAGATCTGAGATCGAGACTGGTGTGTGTGTGCGTATGTGTGAGTGACGTCAGCAGCGCGCGCCTCCTTGAATGAATGAGCACAGAGAAGGCTGTAACTCGAGTCAGCCTCTCCTTTGTTTAACTGCAGTAAGGGAACTCAAAGTTAACAGTTAAGATCGGAGAATAAGGTCGGATTTGAGCGTTTTCCTCTCTTCTTGTAATGCCTTGTTTTATAGCTGAATTAATGTCCTGCGTGTTCCAGGTCATCTAATAGCTATAATTTAATCCCAAATCTCAGTAACTGTTAGCCGCACGAAGCTAAACTGCAGTAATTAAAAGGGAAATAAATCAGTGGATAAAGAATAGTTTTGAGCGTGTTCCTCAATTCTATTTATCAAAGCCTTATTATTCATAGTTTGATCGTCAGTGCGTGTTCCATTGTCCGATCATATATGCTATGACTCCCCGGGTTAAACATTAGAGAATAATGCTTGCCTGTTTGTGTACACTGCTCACAAAGTGAATTAAATCTCGCGAAACACTGCGCGTGTCCGAGAGCGATTTGAATGGGAGTTGTAAAAGCTTTATCAAGTAAAGTTTACCTTTGAACCAACAGCGAAGAAACCCTGTTGTGTTTATGTCCATATAAACGGACACGGGCTTGTGATCACTGTTTCCTCAACCGCAGCACGAAGCTATTATTTGAATAAGGTTTAAGTTTAACTCTGAACGAACTGAAAGTTTAAGCGCCACATCGCAGAACAAGCGGTGTTGTTATTTGTACAGTGTTGAGATGCACCAACATTTAATGTAACATGCTTAACTGTATTTGTAATGCAACAATTAATATGCTAGCCACTAGTTTGTTTTGGTTGCCACAGATACGATTGTGACACGAAAGTCTTAACATACTTCCGGAGCAACTTTGAACTGCGCACGCGCAGTACATCGATGCTGTTGCTGACGGCACGGTTGTGTTTACATTGAAGTCTATGCTAAAGCCATTAGCCTCAAAGGTTAGAAGTTAGCATTAAACATCCAATGGTTGAATAAAGTGTGTGTTTGGAAAAGCTAAAGTGGTTTAACCCTTCAAACATTTAAACTAATATACTTGTTGGTCTTTCTCTTCCCTATTTCTCCCTTTTTACCACTTATTTGTAGTTCTACTAGAAAGGAAAATACTAGTCCAGAATTATTAATTGTGCCAAATTCAAATTTAATTAAAACATTAAATTTATTTGGAATCATTCTAATTTTCCCCCTCATATTGTTTAATATGATCCTTCCTTCTAGTATTCCCTTTTGGGCATAATCATTTTAGGTACAAATAAGTATTGAACTTTAAAAGTTTAAGTAAACTTATTCTACCTAATTGATTTATTACCCATTTAAGTAGATTCTATTCAGACTTATACTCACTCATTACTTTATTGCGTTTTACCCCTAATTCTTCCTGTTTTGGTTATAAACATAACCACTATTTTATTTACTTATTTCCTCATTTACTTAATTTCATATTTGCTTATTTTGCCTGTTTATTACTTTACAATTTTACTTTGTCTTACCATTTTCTTTCCTCTTCACTTTTCACATTTGTAGGGACCTGTAAGAACCATCAATCAATTCTAAGTGTATGAGATATACAATCCTGTCAAGAGGCGAATCATCCTAACGAATTTGATTGCAATCAAACCTACTTTTGTTCTTCTTAACCTCCCTATATTTAAAACGCAATCCAAATTTTAACAACTCATGCAACGCTGAGATCAATTTTAATAGAGATAAGTGTTGAGCAACTGTCGCCTTCGCAGCCTCCCTGTGAGCGGTCCAACTGGAAGGTGTTGCGTTGTCAATTCTGTCAGACTAAGAAAAGAGATATCAGAAGTATTATTATATTAGTTTGTCCAAGACGAAGATTTAATAATATTGTTTGCCTCCTTGATAACAACATTTAATAAAAAAAAAAAAAGGAATTCTCCTCATTTTGAAAAAAAATAGAAAAGGAATTGTTTATTTTAATTAAATTTGTTTTTCACCTTTTTTGTCTCTTTTCCCTCTTCCTCATTAGAGTGACGAAGTCTTCACATCGCTAGTCTACCTAGATACTCTGAGACCAACACAGTGATCACCACACTTCACCAGTGGTTCAAATCACTGACATAACACTTAGTTGTCGCACCACACATAAGCTTCCACTCCACACAGATCTGTGTCAGTCTCTCTTCTCCCCAGCGTGCCAACATGCCGCAGACTGCAGACCCCCTGGCAAAAGGGGAAGAGGTGAACACTTGGCTGAGAGGTACAACAGACAGCCTCACCCCCAAGACGTTTGAACTGTTATTATTTTTAATAATAATCCTAGGTCTGAGAAGATTCCTGACACAAGATTCAAGCCAGAATAACAACCATGAGGAGCTAGTCAAAATTGCCAGCTCCCTAAGCTATGCCTTCACGACCCAGCTGAAACTGAGCGACAAGCACATCACCCACCTTCAAGAGGAACTGACATGTGCTCAACGTCGCATAGACAAGCTGGAAGTGAAAGTTCAAGATCAACTCAAAGCACCCAACGAGAGCGAGCAGGAAACAACGGAACAAGTTAAGGAGCTCCAAGCAGCCCTGACAGCAGCTCAGCTCGACCAACAACATGCAAAGGCTGCCCAGGAAGACCTGGTAAACAGACTTCAGTATGCCAACCAGCTACTAGAGAAAGCCAAGCATGACATCAGCAACAAGAATGCTGAAATAAGTGCCCTGAAGGACCACCTTGAAAGGTACAGAATTGAAATGGACAATCTGACCCCACAACTAGACGATACCAATGATCAGCTCTACATGGTCAGAAGAGGACTCAAACATGCTTATGCGCAGAAGCAAGAGCCAAAGCGAGAGAAACCACACTCAGCCTCACCACTGCTGAGCAGAGCAGAGTCCCATGTCCAAGAACTCGTATACAGCGAAAGAAGCGAAGGGCCACAACCCAAAATCTCACCTGCCTTCGCCACAGAACTCTTTCCTGTCAACGAAAGAAAACCTCCCATCCAAGCAGACCTTGGAGCTGCACCTGGGATGACCATCAAAGACCTCGACAAGCTGTCTAAAAACGTCAGCAAGTTCAACCCGAACTCCACAGGGGGCCACACCATCCAGGCCCACCTTCAAGATATCGACTTCTATCTAGAAATGAGACCTCATGTGACTGACAGAGACAGGTTATACCTCCTTAGAGCCACGTCCAGTTCCGAGGTACGAAACTTCCTAGATCGACAGCCCAGTCGAACGAAGTCAGACCACCAGCTACTTCGTGAGGTCCTGATTAAAGAGTTTACCGACCCTGACTCCGAACATGGACTGTTAACTGCCTTAGAAACCAAACAAGGTCGACAAGAGGCTCCACAAGCTTACTACAACCGACTCCGACAAGCCTACTTTGGTGCACACAACGAACCTGACCTTGAAGAGGATGTGAACTTCAAAAGCCTCTTCCTAAGAAATCTGCACCCTGGAGTCAGCCACCATCTAGGCGTCATGGCCTGTCCACGCTCCATGACCATCCAACAGTTGCGTGACCTAACACAGAAGGCCTACAACAAGCAGAAGATGGCCTCAAAGAAAGGTAACAAAACATCCACACTCTTGAACTCTGTCAACAAAGACTCAAGCCGTGCACTGGACGACACCCAGATGCATCACAATTTCAGAGTCCTCCATCAAGAGCACAGAGAACGTGATCCCCATGTCCACGAAAGCTATCAGCCCAACTTCTGGAAAATTCCATGGGACCAGCCACGCTTCTCAAGAAACGCAAAAGATAGCAACAACTGGAAACCTAACCAGACATCCAAAGGTAATCGCCTGACTCATCCAAGAGCATCTCGTAGGGTTAAGCGACAACGAAACCCACCTCAGCATTACTCAGACATGCACAGGGCTGAGTATGCTCCAGAACCATACAGCTTACCGTCAGAAGACATGGAACAAGTCATGAGCCAACTGAACGAGTTCCTTCAAGATAAGCTGAACACGGATGACTACGAAATTGAGTCATGCTCGCTGTGACCAGCGACAGAGCGGAAGGCCGACGATCGCATGGTACACCACCATATCCGAGATGACAAGCACCTGTTCAACAACCACACAGGACAAGCAAGTCTCTCACGGCCAACCGTTGATGAAAACTGAGGTACCAGAGAACATCACCTCACTCACCCATCACTCACTAGCAAACTGCTAAATGAACTCCAACTCCTAGAACCACATTCCTGTCTGTGCAACAGCAACCACCAAAGCACAGAAGGTCAGAAAGTCTGCCACATCCAGAAGGTAGCACAAGAGGAATGCAACAAAGGAGACAAAGTTTGCATCCCAGCTTCACACAGCCATGCCAAACTACCTCCGACTGTCTGCTAAAGAACTTCCTGCCTTTCTGGACTGACCCCCATTAGATCATGGACATGCCCACATCCAAGCCAAGGATGAAGAGAGCCAGTCTTCATTAACATACCTGAAAAGGGGGGAGACGACACAGACTGGAACAGATCTGACCACACATACACTACACCATTAACACACACAACATTACCTACACCCAGAGGTAACCACATCTACTGATAACACATTCAACAAACATATTCTTCCCACAAGTAGAATATCCAACTTTAGCACAACACAGTTACATACACCACCATGAAGAAACATATAGCTATCCTCACAAGAGTTAGAACACCTGACACGAAGTTAAGGTGCATGGCCCCCTAGCTGCACATGACATCCTAGCTCAACAGTAGTTGCAAATCATGCTAGGAAAACCCACAGCAGCTTTGTTTTGTTTTGTTCTTCTTTTACCTATCCTTTTCCTTCCCCTCTTTCTTTAGTAGGTGAAACACCTAGACACCCTGCAAGGGTCAAAGGTCTGATATTAGGATTGACTCGCTACACCTAATATCCGCAAGCCACTCTAGACTGAAGGAAAGCCAGAGAGCTCCATGCACGATAGGTCGATTCATTTTACCACAAATTAGTTCACTAGAAACTAAATGTGAACATTCTTAAGTTAAGACAACTTAGAAGAAACACACAAATCTAGTCGCAAAAGTTGATCGAAGAATTAAAACAATAATTTCCAAAATTGAATAACCTAATGCCCGGCACCAGTACAGTAACTGTCATGGAGGTGTTGTCTTGTTGTTTGCTGTGTTTTGTCTGCTTCTTCTGCCCTTGTTTTTCCAGCGCTCGACGATGTCTTCTGCTAAACACCTCGCCGAACGAAGGGGGGTGTGTAGAATATCAAGGCCGAATATCAGATAGAATATCAGACAAATCAAGATTCGATCGAAGCATGGTTGAAACATGAGAAGCTGAATTCCACAGGACAACAGCAGGAAGTCATAAATCAGACCCTAGCTCCAGCCCGTCTGAATACAGCCTGCAACCGCAAAACCAAAGGAACACTTCATGATAATTCCAATGCAGGAATTTGGTAATACATTTGAGGAATAAATATTGATGGTCAAAGAGATGCAACATGTGACCATTACATGTAAATCTGTGATAGAAATCACAGCTACAGACTGTAAAATCATCTTAAAGTACTTTCATTCTCATGGTTAATGAAACTAATCATTTCTATGCATAACTGCATATTATGTATGTGACCCACAAATTTGAATATCCTTGTTTTAATCATTGTGTTTGTCGTGCTTTTAATTAGTATTGAATAGCGTAAGCCTTAAGGGTTAATGTCATGTTTGGTATGTATGAGTGTCATAAGTATAGCTTTAATCATTTCTTTTGATGGATTTCCTATCAAATGCATCATATTCTGGTTATAGAAATCACATTCAAAAGGATATTTTGCAAGAGAATGTAGAATTCGGGCAATGTGACTGACCATGACATGTGATTTATTGATTGGGTGAAGAAACAAAGAGCCAGCATGGGATCTAATTGGTCAAGACAACCATTGGGAGGTCCCTAAAAGGCCGAGAATAAATACCCAGGACACTCTCTTAACTCTCTCTTAACTTCTCCTCGCGCTCTTGAATTCTTCACTTCTCTTGGATCTCTCTCTCTCTCTCCGGAAAAATGCACTCTCTTGAGAATGCCATCTACTGACTCTCTCTTCAGCTCTGGACCACACCCAGCCAGTTGCTACCATGATGAGAAGAAAAACCACCTAGCTCTTTACATCCTTTTGTTCTTTTACTTTAGTTTATTTTCTTTCCGTTGAGTCCGTGTGCTAAGTTACGTTTGCCAGCGGAAACCAGCCCAAAACTCTGCAGGGCCAGCCACGAGCCAACGCCCACTTCAACGACTCCTGAACTTTAAGCCAATCAGCGACTTCGGAGAAACCCTTTCCCGCAAAGACGGAGGACAAAGGGAAATCTTTAAACACAAAAGCAACGCAAGTACAAACCCCAGATTCTTGCTGTAGCTGGTGTAATATTGAAAATAGATTTTAGCCTCATTGAAAACTCAATGCGAGTGTTAAAATTGTGATTGATGGTTGTTCAGGTTTATGCAATTGCACATATTGCTGTAAACGTGGGATATCAAATTCTCATTCTTTTAATCTAATCCTTTCCTCACTTTCTCTCTTTCTGCAACGCGTGAATGTGTGAATGCTTGTGTTCATGTGTAGATTAGTTTACATGTCTTAGAGTTATATAAATAAAGTCTTGTTTATATTGAAAAGAGAAATATCTTGTGTTTTGTGCTCATAAGTTAATGCCTTAATCTGTCGATTTTGTTACTGTGCTATTTAATAGTGTTTTCACTATATTTTGGGATTTTAATATCCAGTGCAGAGTTTGTTATACGGCTTGTTCGGTGAATCGCCGTGAAACAGTGAGTCTGTTCAAATTCCCTATAAAATCATTAATGATTCCCTTTGAGCTAAATTGACCTGTTTCCCTTATAACAATATATATATTATATGTTATCATTACATATTGAGGTTTGTGTGGTCAGTGTGCTCTCATAAGATTTGCTGTTGAAATTTCAGAGCTCAGTCACTGTCTTTCCTCACCACAAACCTGCTGTCTGGTCTGGTTTCTAATGCTATTAATGCTATCAAATGTGGTGCAAGACTTTGCTTAGTGTGTATTTCAGTGATGATGCTAAAATGCGTACTTAGAAATACGATGCCGGTGTTTAATATTGTTTCAAGAAAAAATATTATGACTTTTATTACTATTATATATCAGCCATTTCAACCTGCAGCCCAAGACTGGTTGCCCACTGAAGCTAAGCAGGGCCGAACTGGTCAGTACATGGATGGGAGACCTCCTGGGAAAACTAGGTTGCTGTTGGAAGAGGTGTTGGTGAGACCAGCAGGGGGTGCTCACCCTGTGGTCTGTGTGGGTCCTAACGCCCCAGTATAGTGACGGGGACACTATATTGTAATAAGTACCGTCTTTCGGATGAGACGTTAAACCGAGGTCCTGACTCTCTGTGGTCATTTAAAATCCCATGACACTTCTCGTAAAGAGTAGGGATGTACTCGTAGGGATGTACATAGGGAGTAGGGATGTACTCCGGTGTCCTGGCCAAATTCCCACCACTGGCCCTTATCAATCATGGCCTCCTAATAATCCCCATCCACTTGATTAGCTCAATGACTCTCTCTCCTCTCCACCTGTAGCTGGTGTGTGGTGAGCGCATTGGCACCGTTGTCCCGTGGCAGCCGTCGCATCATCCAAGTGGATGCTGCACACTGGTGGTGGTTGAGGAGAGACCCCCCCCCCCACATGATTGTAAAGCGCTTTGGGTGTACAGCAATACACAATAAAGCGCTATATAAATGCATCATACTCAGATGCATCATATAAACGCAGATACTCCACCCCAATTTTCATTCACCCCCATGTCGTTCCTAACCCGTAAAAGCTTTGTTCATCTTCGGGAAAACAAGTGAAGATATTTTAGATAAAAACTGGGAGGCTTGTGATTGTTTCATTGACTGCCAAGTAAATTGCACTGTCAAGGTCGAGAAAAGTATGAAAAGCATCACCAGGATACTCCATCTGCCATCAGTGACTCAATCATAACGTTATGAAGCAACGAGAATCATTTTTGTAGAGAAATAAAACAAAAATAATGGCTCTATTAAAAAATTAGGCACCATAACATAGCACCATTTTGTAGATTATCTCCTGGACGCAAAATGCGTACACTCTTCTGTATCAGCCGGTCCACAAGGGTGCGCTGTTTGTGTTTGTGTAGCGTAAATCGACGAAGAAGATTCATCCCTGTGTCGAGGCTGATACAGAAGAGTGTACGTATTTTGCATCCAGGGGATAATCTACAAAATGGTGCTCCGCTGATGCAGAGGAGACATTACGTTGCCTACATTTTTAATAAAGTTGTGATTTTAGTTTTATTTCCGTACAAAAAGTATACTCGTTGCTTCATAACGTTATGATTGAACCACTGATGGTAGATGGAGTATCCTGGAATATTGCTTTTCATACTTTTCTGGGCCTTGACAGTGTTATTTACTATGCAATCAATGGGACAGCCATTATTCAAAATATCTTAAATTGTGTTCCGAAGACGAACAAAGCTTTTACGGGTTTGGAAAGATATGGGAGTAAGTGAAAAATAACAAAATTATTATTTTATGTTCAAATGTGACTTCAAAAAAACTCTGCTTAGTTTGTTCTGCAGTTGTGATGTTAAAATATGTACTTATAATACTATTATTATAATCATTATTGTTTTCATTACTACTACTGCTTCTACTACCATAATTATTAATTCCAACAGCAATAATAATGACTAATTACTAATTACATTATTATTATTATTTTAGTAATAATTAAAATAATATCATCAAATAATGGCTTCTGTAAAGGTAAAATATTTTTTTTATAATAAAAAAAAACACTGAACATTTAAATAAAGCATTTTAAACACTACAAGTGAATTTACTTAGACAACATTATCATGTACTTTATGAATGTTCACTTTGAGATTTGCTAAAGATTACATTTACATTTATGCATTTAGCAAACGCTTTTATCCAAAGCGCATTCAGGCTGTAAATGCTTAATCAGTATGTGTGTTCCCTGGGAATTGAACCCACACCATTTTGCGCCTTTGAACGCAATGCTCTACCACTGAGCCACAGGAACACAGTGTACATGTAACGTAATCAACGTATTATATTTTTAAAGATCTTTAAGTGTTACACGACGACAATATTATCCTATACAATACAACCTTGAATAACTGACTATGCAGTCTAATAATTGAGTACAAGTCTAGAGAGTTGAGCTTAATTATTTTCCCAGCTGATTCTACAATACTGGTGTCAGAGGGACTCATAGTGATGACGTCATCAAGAAGCAGGGGCGTCTCTTACCCGGATGGCGGCCTTGTTGCAAAATACTTTATTAATGGCGAGCCAGGTGGGCAGATCCAACATGTTCTGCAAAACCTCCTCATCCAGCTCCAGGTTGGTAAGCTGGCCCTCCCCTTTCAGAGTGCTCAGATTAATCTTATCTGGGGAGAGGTTCTTAGCAAACCTGCAGAAAAGAGAAAGAGAGAGAGAGAGAGAGAGAGAGAGAGAGAGAGAGAGAGAGAGAGAGAGAGAGAGAGAGAGAGAGAGAGAGAGAGAGAGAGAGAGAGAGAGAGAGAGGAACAGGGAGAAATCAGGGAATATAATCAGTAAGTTGAACGGAGAAACTGAGGGATGCAACAACAATAACAACAAAAAAACACGTTGTAGTTTTCCATTAAGGTTTAATGGCTCTTTCTCTTGACTGTAATTTTACAAGCAAGCAGACCGGTGAGCTGTGCTGTTACCACCCACCACTTGAGAGCTGTGAGTTTGTGTGTGTGTGTGTGTGTGTGTGTGTGCATTAAGCATTTTCAAATATGCTTAATCATTTCAATAATGGGTGATTAAAGACACGATTTAACATTGCTAGAAAAAGCTCTTTTCACTTAAACACACACACACACACACACACACACTTTTCATTTTCAATGGATTGTCACAATGAGCTCAACATTAATACAGCATTATATAATTAAAAAGAATAATGGAAATGTTAACATAATATAATGGTAACATTTTAATATAGGGACCAATTCTCACTATTAACTAGTTGCTTATTGTCATGCCGATTATTAACATATTGACTGTTTATTAGTACTTATAAAGCACATATTCTGCACTGCATATTCTACATCCCTAGTCCCATCCCTGAACTTAACAACTAACTTACTAACTGTTAATAAACAGCAAATTAGTTAGTTTGAGTTAAAAGTCATCAGTTAATGGTTTCTTAATAGCAAGAATTAGACCTTAAAGTGGGACCGATCTTATTAGTATAATTATAATATAAATAATAATCAAAATTTTAATATGACTAGACTATTTTAATTTAAACATTAATATTATTATTCATTCATGGTTGAAACTATAAAAAAAAATCTCTAAAAGGTGTTTGCAGAGTATTATTTCCTAAGAGAGCTTAAACCAGCACAATATAATAAAATATGTTTAAGAAATACTGGACTCTGCATGGATTGTCAATTAATACTAAGAATGTGTGATTCTGGAATTTCCTGCTCAGCATTAAATATTAAATAATTGTAAATATATAAAAAAAATATTTGGAAAAAATAACTTAAAAGACAACATAAGAAAAAAACTAAACAACCATTTAATATATATTTACTGGAAGTCCTTCATTTTCAAAGGAGACTTACAGATTAAACTTGAACTATAATTTCATCCTAAACACATTCTACTTTTGTAGAATAGACAGTTAATGAATGAAGCAATCAGAAATAATTATTGATTTAATTGAACACTGTAGCCTCAAGCAATCCAGAACTATTGCTGGTCATTTATCTTACTCTGGAAGCTATTCATTCATTATTCATTCATCCATCCATCCCATCATGGTCATTTAGCGGAGGGTAAATGCTCCCACTGTTGACCTCTTTTACTGGAGATGTAAAAAATTATCATGGGTAAAAATGCGACCCCACAAACAATTAAAACAAATATGACTGCCAACGGGGGAAAATTGTTACATTTGCATTTGGAGGTCACAGACAGGCCTTGTTTTTCATCTTTGCCCTGCCGATATATTCTATCAACAATTAAATAAATATATTTGAAGTGTTCTATGATGTTCTTCGCACACGTAGCCACCCTGAGGATCCACATTCACATCGGTTTCAGTGACCCGGAGAATCTGAGGAGAACTCACACAGAGGCCTTGACCTCCTGTTTCTGAGCGCATTGATTTTGCAGTTAATGTTTAAGAGAGTTCCCGCAAGTGCAATGTTCTCCGCATGGCGCTCAGCACCGAGGTTGATAACAGAACTCATTTGTTATCATTTCCTTCAGCTGTTTTCGCTCGGCGGGCTAATGACACAAACAGGTCAGGGTGTGGAAAAACCAGTCACTCAAAGTCTATGATGTGGCCAAGGTCAACGCTAGTCAGGGCAAAAAATATTTGTGTCATGATAGCTTGAAGATGTTGGATAGCCTGTTTATTTGACCTTCAGCCCAGTTTAAACACACTATCACACAAAGTCCCAACAGTTCTCTCTGACACAGATTAAACCAAAAGCTAGACTAAAAATGATTGCTCCTTTGAGAGTCACTGTTAACCGTGTAATTAGGTCCCAGACTAGGTCTAATCTACATTTGAGAGATACCCTTAGACAGCCAGTTAATCCCATTTCACGACTATCTCACTCTAACTGAATCAAATAAAGAGCTCTATATAAAGAACTACAAGTAGATTATTAAAGCCTACGGAGGGACAAAACACCAATAACCACTTCCATAACTTCCAAGCTTCAAATACAGAGGCAGCTAAGAGTTTAAAAGCTGCACTGAGGAAACCACTGGCCTGGAAACCTAGAATACTGTACTTTAGCTCATGTAGGTAAAGTTAGAAAAAGTTTCCATAGACTGAATATATAAGGATGAAAGTGTCTAAAGGTCGGAAACCGTGGCACTCACTTTCCTATGAGTCGCTTTTAATAATCCTGGGCCTGTATCATAAAACAAGTTTACCAAATAAGTCTGGTTTATTTCAGTTAGTCTGACTCAATGTCAGTTGATTTGGTTCAAAATGAGTCAGACTAATTGAAATAAGCCTGGCTTATTTGGTAAACTTGTTTTATGGAACAGGCCCCAGCTTAATGCAATAAGAAAAACATATATAAATAATAAAAAAAATCTTAAATCAAATTAAATTTAAAAGAATGAATAAAAAGATAATAAAAATAAATTAAACTTATAATATAACAAAATCATATACAAATATGATGACATTATAGTATAACTATCTAGAAAGAAAACTAATAACACACACACACAAACAAATGCAAAGACACAAATTAAAACAACGCAAATGAACACTTTTGATTTATTTTTGTATTGAATGATGGAAGTGTGGAGGAAGCAGCAATAAAAAATTGAATGGTGATGAGGCAGACAAATTTCCCTTATTCTGAGCCTCCACAGAACTGTGGTGTGAATAATTAAACCACCGCTGTGCAACGAGCCTTGCGTGGGCTTGTTCATCACTCTGTGTGTGAAACAAAACCCAACATGAGACAGAGAGTGTGAAAACTTCCATAGACACGCCAGTTCAAAACAAAATGTGAACAGTCTGGCCTCCGCATTACGTAGCCGTGCTCTGCAAACAGTTAAATATTCATTCAGACATGGCCTACCTGCATACTCTGATATCAGATATCAGGTCAGTCCTAAGACGCTCCATCACTACAGTGAAGAGATCGGACAGATGCCAGCCAGGTGGCATCAGGTATAGGCTCAAATTTAACTACTTGGATCATCTATTAGCAAAACTGAGGTAAATACGACTTTATTTGGTCCTAATAGACTATATTTGCTTTAAAAGATAATTTCAGTGTTGAAGAAGAGCAGGTAAAAATTACAAGTTTATTTCTACAACTGCATGATGTAAACCAATCCTAGATGACAAAAAGGCCATTGAAAAATTATAACCAGCCTCCTACAAAACGAGTGGTGTGTTTTAACAGTCAACACATTCTGTCCCAGTGATATCAGCACTGTTGAACTGATGAGGGCGGTGTTTGGCCTAACAGCACAAGACCACACTGTCAGATGCACAGACACCCATTCATACCATCATCTATCACATAATAAGCACAACGCACCACAGAATGAACTAACACATTAGACCATGTATGCAGGATCTGAATTAATGGGTTTAATTTTGCTGTGCGCAATTAGATATGACGACGTGTTAAAAAATGCATCTATTTTTAATTTCAAACCTTTCCTTCAGGTGAAAAGTCCCTATCCATAATATTGTTGTCTTGTCTGAATCAGGTGAGGAATATGCACAGATCAAGCACTGTTAACAAGTGAAAACAGTCCAAAACAGTTCATGACAAATGTCGGTGGATTTTGATGTGAGAGGACAACGGGGGATGGACTTATTCACCGCAGGAAGTTTTATTATGGACTGCAATTTTGGCCAGAAGAGATTTTAAGTTAAGAGGCCTTATGTGGATTTGTTTCTTACAAACATGCCGCTTTCCACTTCACAAGAAGTTAATTTTTGGACTGTAGTAATGTGGATTTACTTGTGGGTTATTGTGATGTTTTTATCAGCTGTTTGGACTCTCATTCTGATGGCACCCATTCACTGCAGAGGATCCAGTGGTGAACAAGTGATGTAATGCTAAATTTCTCCAAATCTGTTCCAATGAAGTAAACTAACTCATCTACATCTTGGATGGCCTGTAGGAGAGCAAATTGTATTTTTTGGTTGAACTTTTCCTTTAATATGTGGATGAGTTACTGCACATTCAAAGTTACCGCAAATGGGTATAAACTACATTAACTGACAATTTTTTAATTCTGATCAGAATGTAACTGGTATATTTTCAATTGCCACTATTTCATAAAGTCAATCAAGTCATGCTATATTCACCACACAGCAATTAACAGAGTAAATCACTGCAATACATGGCCTCGAGTGACATATTGATCTTATGAAATGGCAGAAACAGCAATAAAATAGAAAAGACCAATACTGAACAGATTATTAATCACTAAAATACTGCCAAGAAATTAGAAATCGAGTTAAGACAGTGTTTTATGAGAAAATATTTCACTAGTGTCTAGGGCACTTGTGAAACATGATATTCAGAAAGAAAAACTCAACGGCTCCACTCATTGGTTGAAACGTATGCGGCCTTGATGATGTCACTTGAAATAGAACATTGTTTGAAAGGTCAAACATTTAGATTATGGATTACAAAAACTAAAAATGTTGTTCTCTTTTGGAATACTATGCACTGATATGCAAAATGTAACCAGAAACATGTATTTGAATGTATTTGTATCCCTGCACTCACTGGACGAATTTCAAAGTGTGGGCATCTCTTGAAGGAGATGCTTGAAAGAGATTATGCCCCAGTTATGGTGATTTACTAATCTAATGCTTTACACCAAGGACACAGAAGGATAGCTCTGAATAGCCCAAACGCAGCAGTTATTCACAGAATGACAGACGCCCTAAACATCCCACAAACACAAGAGCCACGAGAGAGAGTACTCGGCCTCATAGAGTCGACCTGAAATCTCCTGAGCATTTACAGCATATCTCAGCACAACGTTTTACACTAGCCAAAATCAATAGAGGTGTGTGGACAAATTCTGGACAGGAAAATAAATTAGTGTCCAATGGGAGTCATTAGAAGACAACAGCTGAGGGACCGAACCTGAGGAAGGTCATCATGCGATAATATCAACAACAGCAAGGATAAACAGCATAGAAGTGGTAAAAGAGAATAGACGGTTACTTCACTTAGGGGCTTTCACGTAGACAGAAGAAATTATTGCTTTTTTATGACCTACAAGCACTGATCAACCCAAGATATGGACCAGAACTAAATAGCTTGCTATTTAAACAAATACCTAGGCTCATACCCAATAAATAAATTCATTAACTTCTCGGAGGACATAACATAGCATATTTGTAAAAGAAATAGTGATTCATTTGGGTTTATAATATACAAGTTATAATGTTCACTGTAAAAATGAACCTCTCTGATAACACTGTTAATTATATAAGGCAGTGTTTCAGACTAATTCAAACCATTAACTCAGCTTTCTGAACTGTTAATTAAAAGAAACAACTCCTTGAGTCAGTCGCTGTATGGTTTTGATTAACTGAAGAGACAGCTTATAAGATTAATTTGTTTATAAATCAGACCAAACTGACTGTGTTTTATGTTTGTTTGCATGAAACCTTATTTTAGTATTATTTATTTATTTATTTACATTCTATTACAGAATGAATTACTGTTTTGAATGACTTTTTAAAATATATTTCCAGTTTAAATTCTTATTTTAGTAACTTTGTGCTTGTGACATTTGAATTCGTTTTTTATCTTTAATTTAATCTTAATTTATGCTATTTCTGTTTTAGCTTGAGTCATTTTAAAGAGTCAACTCTGAATCATTGAAATTAGTAATTATAAAAAACCAATCCCAATCCGTTTCATGTTGACGTCAACATGAAACATTAGCATATTGCCCGCCCACTTATTGCGCGTTGACCTGAGAAAACTTGATTTTCGCATTGGTCTGAATTAAAATGCAAATTCAGTCTTTGCCACTAGGTGTAAAACTAGCGGGGTTTTAACTACGGGGCTATTGGCACCGACATCTTTTGTCATTTTTGTACTTCAACTTAAATATATTTTATTTCAGCTAGCTTCCAAAGCAACTTTTGTAATTCTGGTTTAAGTTTTTAATCTTTTATTCATATTGCATTTGAGTTTTAAATAATTTCATGAAAACAATTGTAAAAGTTTTAGTTAATTCTAAAGAAAGATCTTTTATTCGTATTCAATACAGTCTATGATGCAAAATCAGCCTAATCATATTGGCTCTTCTTAAGGCTGACTAGTTGTTCAACACATTCGACATTTGACAACCCACCAACCCAGACAATTTTGAAAATATGTAGGACTATATTTGCATTTCCTTATAAGACTGTGAAGATAAAATACCCAAGTCGAACTACCAAAGGGTGAATCAAGGGGAAAGTACACAAGCATTTTCTCGAGTGCGCAGGTGAGATCAGCCAACTTCCTTTCGGCTAAATGAAGAAAATCCAATGAGGTGCTTTAAGTTTCACTTCAGTTCACGTGAAAGCTCAGCTTCGTAATGTGGAACAAACCCTGTGTCCTGATTCTGTTTGAGTCCCGGCGTAACAGGAAGAGACTGCTATCAACATATGCGACCAAAAGCTGCTAAAGTGCCACATGTTGCATGTCAATAGGGTTCCGAAACCCGGTACCAATAAGGTAAAATATTTGAAATATTTGTCTTTTGTTTCTCCGAAACGGATGTAAGAAGCATCATCACCAGCACTGCACGTGAAAAATAATTTCCCGACTGAGAAAATGCACGTGCACTCAATTCGGAAAGCTCTAATAATACAAGTCCAACAGATCTTTGTAGTAACGCGAGTGTGCGGTTTTCACATTCAGACTTAAAAGCACAATAGGGGTCGACCGATTATCGGCGCCGATATTAAGCATTTTTACGATTATCGATATCGGCCATTTTCAAAACAGATTTGCCGATACATTTTTTTTTTATTATTATTTTTGTATTATTATGCAAACAAACATACTATTTACAGGTGACATTATTTATTGGTGAATAAATAATACAGGTGCAATTATTTAATGTTTAAATGCACTATTTGGCTCGATGCAGCCTGTCTGAGCGCAACACTCTGTGGCCGAGAGCAATCTCTGCCCACCGCTCATCTGATATGTAGGGAGTCACGAGTCCGACCAATCAACGCGGAAAACTGAAGGCAGTCTCACACCGAAAGCACTTGCTAACCGGAGCTGCCTCAGTGATCACGCATCAGTTGTCTCTCAAAGGTAAGGCAGCAGTAGACGTTGCTGAAGTTCACTATGATGTCCGCGATGCGGAAAATGCGGGCGGAATCGTGGAATGCAGTCATATAATGGAATTTACCGTATAACGCGGAATGTCACGGAATGTGTCGAAGTTTGGATGAATTAATCAAAAGTAGGTCAGTACACTTAAATCGACTCACGCTATGGACTAGTATCTATAAATATTAAGCCGCAAAAACACTTTAAATATGAATCCTGCATGTTCTGCATCTCTGTTAATGAATGACACAGACGTGCGGTTTCATTTACTGCACACATACATACTGAAGCGCGTGTGATGCTCGCGGTGTTTACAGCATCTGCCGTCTCACTAAATGAAGACATAAATACATGAACAACATCCCCAGAACTGCTCGGAGAGTCACTTCATGAGCATTTGACCGTTTCATTTGAGTAAAACTATCGTCATAACATATATACATAGGCTACAGAAACTTAAAATGTCCTATTGGCAACCTGTCAAAATATAAATTCGGTTTAGCCGAATATATTACTGTGGTGCAGTAGAATATACGTAATACAACTACAAACAATTATTACAACTTATGTTGAGAATAATCACACAATACGCTAAATACGTTTTCTTTAAGTTTTACAAAATGTTTACAGAATGCTTCTGGGTGATCGCTGCACTTATGTTATTATTAATATTACTGTTTATTTAATGTTGTTATTAACAGTTTTCAGAATTAAAGACATGTTTAAAAGCATTTAAAGAACGTTTTTTGTCAGAGCTCTTGTTATTATCAATTTTGGCATTAATTTTCATTTTTACACCAGACACGTATATCGGTTCAAAATATCGGTTATCGGTCTACTTGATCTGTAATAATCGGTATCGGCCCTGAAAAACACATATCGGTCGACCCCTAAAGCACAACTCAGGGAATGAAAGCATCCGAGGAGCGCGTGAATGCAGTGATTAATTTACACTTACTCTGACGACCTTCCATTAACTAGCTAAGCTACTACTACCCCA
The DNA here is from genome assembly GCA_003573665.1 of Oxygymnocypris stewartii. Classification (NCBI taxonomy): domain Eukaryota; kingdom Metazoa; phylum Chordata; class Actinopteri; order Cypriniformes; family Cyprinidae; genus Oxygymnocypris; species Oxygymnocypris stewartii. The sequence goes on along the minus strand of QVTF01010565.1, from coordinate 852,899 downwards.
TAGGCTAATAATACATCGATTAGCAATGGATTATAAATATACTTAATTATTATGAAAATACCAGAGATGGCTTGAACAACACAGATAAACTCTACATAGTCGTAGTCGAGTGTTTATTGTATTTATTTTATCATTCAAAACGTTTATATCTTTTGTTTACTTATCCATATCCCAGGAGCATCAAGTGTTCGCTACTTCTATGACTGGATCTGTGGATGTTCTGTGTGAGGGCGCCATCTGGCATCCAGTATGAATAAAAAAGACATCACTCCCCGGTTTCACAGACAAGGCTTGAACCTAGTCCTAGACTAAAATGTAACTTTTAGCTGTTTTAACTGAAATAAACTTGCCCTGACTGATCCTAAAATATATCAGTGCCTTTGTTTTGTCTCAAGATGCACCCCAGTAATGTTTTTTATAAGCATGTTTATAAAAATTACTTGAATGTCCTAATTGAACTATGATCTAATCCTGGTTTAGTCTAAGCCCTGTCTGTGAAACCGGGCCCATGTGTTTAGTGCTAATGGCCAATCCAATTATTAATTGGTAATTAATTATTTTTACAAGTATCTGTTCAGGCACCGGTACCGTTTTAAAAGTATCGATTTGGCACCTGTATCCAAAAAAAAAAAATACGATACCCAACACTACTTGTCAATTATCTTGCAATCCATCCAGCTGATCAATGCTAAAACACAGTCATTGTTAGTGACAGCTGCTGTAGAAAATGCACCTGGGGATGCGCCTCTTCAATTGTGTCAGAAAGACCACTACATTGTTTCTTTGTAAATATAGATTTTCTAAACATTCTTCCACTTTAAAACACTTTTGGCAAAGAAACAAGTAAAGTGTTACTTTAATGTTTGTGTGACTTCATTCCTAATTTATTAAATTACCCATTCTTCTGTGGAGCACAAAACAAGAAGTTTAGTAAGATGCTCGCGCTGCTCTTTTCCATTCAGGGAACTGAATGGTGACTAAAAAACTACTGACTTGAATTTCAATCTGTTCCTCACAGAGACATCTTGTATGGCATTAGAAAACCTACAATAATACATTTGTCTTTTGAAATACTTTTAAGTTTGTTTTTCTCCCCACTTTTTAAAACTTGACTGTCCCTGTTTCCCATTCACTTCAATTATAGAATGGAGCCGCTCTTTTGGGTCAATGAGGTTTAGAACAACATGATGGCAAGTAAACTATAACATTACCGAACAAACTATTCCTTTAGATAAACCCTGATCTTAAGAATTACTCTGATGGAAATATTTTCTCATTCTGGCTTGGAGTTCATGATGCACTCCAAACTAATTATAAAAGGGCAAATACAGCCTCATTGACCACCACGAGAGTTTCTACCCTGATTTTACAATGATTAGCCATGAACACACACTAACAGACAGACAGGTCTGCAATGCATTATATGATTTAGCTTCTAAAATGGGAGCCAGGCCAAACACGTTTCATTCCCTTGACAACTGCATACATCTGATTTTCACTAAATCAGACAAAACAACAATACTATTTAAGAAATATTATTATATGTTTAAATATAAATATACTATATATTTAGATAATATAATATAAAGCACTATATTTAAAATAGCTTCACTGCTTTAATTAGAACAACAGTGTATGTAGCACTAAGGTGATGCACAAAGACTGGTGGGTAAATTTCCCTTTCCACTTCATGTGAAGTGCTATGTTGACTTGTTCCCCATGCTGTTTTACACACTCTATGGTTTGAAATTGAACTCAAGATGGCTGCATATCCCTCTTCAGTCCACTTTGTATCAGGCGATTGGAACCTACCCAAAATGTTTGATAAGCTACACTGTATTGCCAAAAGTATTGAGTCATCCCCTTCTAATGAAAGGTTTGACTACTTCAATAATTTTCATGAGTACAAATCTTAATGTTTAAGCATTTAATGATATTCTAGGAAATTGTGTGCTTCTAATATTATAACAACAGTTTGGACAGGACTCTTTTCTATTCTAACATGACAGTGCCTCTGTGTATAAGGATCAAAGAGAAATGATGATTCAGTCAGTGTGGAAGAACTTGACTGGTCTGCAGAAAGACAAGTCCTAATCCCAGCTGAACACCTCTGGTGTGACTTTAAATGCAGACCTTGAGCCAAAAACTCATCACCAAACACCAATTATCACCAACACCAGACTATTACAGACTGAAAAAGTGCCGCCGCAATAGGAAAACTTGATTTTGTGTAGGTCAAAGTCTGTGTAAAAGTCCCTCAGCAGTAAATTAATTCAACACAACATCATAAACAATAAGTCAAGGTCCACAGAGTGCACTATCCTTTTTTAGAGGGCCTTGAGTGCCACTATTCCTCTAGAAAATGCAGAGTGCGCAGCCAACACAAACCCGAAGGGCACGGTCTAAAGTTATGACCCTTATGAGACGCCATTCCACACCATCTTTATTTTATCACGCTGACTGGTCGACATCTTGGACCTAAACTACTGCTTTAAATCAAATGAGGAACACCATGAGACACATTTCACAATTTTACCAAATGGCCTCTTTTGTCATTTTGAATGAATAGGTGTAGTATTTCATCTGGATGCGCTCCACTGAGAGAATAAATAATGCAGGTAGGTTGGTCTCAAGAACTGACACAACAATGGCACACAATGGTGAAACTATTTGGCACAATGTGCACTCGGCCACAAAGGCAAAACATTGTTTCTGTTGAATCCAGGCCGTATCCTTTTCAATCCACCCAGTTTTAATTCAAGTTTCCATAACAAACTTTACAGAAATGAACTGACGCGACTCCTCCAACCCGCTCAATTGACCTATCGGTAAGCCCCGCTTCCCCTTAGTTACTGTTGCTCCCTCGGACAAACAAACAGAGTTGATCACTGTCTTACAATGACAGCTGTGTTTTGGACACAGAAGGCCACCAGATGGGAATTATATATTCTATGGAGGGATTTATAAAATATTTTAAAAATAAATACGGGTAACTTGAACGAGGGTTTTATAGATCACTATGCAAGTGGGAGAAGTCTCATATTACGGTCGGTCATCACGATCGCGGATGACAACATTCAGGATCAACACTGTTCATATATCGCAGGGTACGATTAAATTAATGTACATTTAACCAGTTTAATAAGGAGAGGCTCTGAAATGTAGACCTTCGTTTATGTGTTTTGTGACCTACACTGTACAAGATGTGAGAACAGTCCACTATTTAAGTTTGTATGTTAGCATGGACTCACTAACTTTAACGTTAGCTGGTTTCTGCCATTGGCTAGTCTGCATTAGAGGGGAGGGGCTTACCGATAGATCAATTGAAGACGATAGATCAATTGAAGAGTCCTCCATCTACAGAGCTAAAAGTTCAAACCACTAATATAATAATATTGACAACAAAAAGCGATATTGTTGGAATTGATTCCAGAACAATTTTTCTTTTTTAGCTGATGAATGATAAAACCATTGACAACCAATCCTAAGCTATCCACATTTGATGAGCTCAAGTATTTAAAGCAGCAGATGACAAAACTGTAGTGTGCACATAAAACAAACAGAAAGTTACCATGCATTGGTGTGCATGCTAATATAGTTATCATTAGTGGCCTTAAAAGTCCCACAGGTTTCAACAGAACTGGAATGCTTATCATACATAAAGTTCTACATATCTCATGAACATCCATGTTTTGTGTATTAAAGGAGGCCCAATGTTGATTTAGAAGCCAATTTTTTTCAAAGTATCTTCCATTTGTGAAAGCCACACACATTTGGGTGAGTAAATGAGAAAATATTTATTGAATGGTTGATTTCCATCTTTGGCCAATTTGATTATTCAGACCTGTAATCTCTTGAACCATGTTTAAATCCAATATCTCCTAAATAAATCTGAAATTAGCAGAAAAAATTCACATTCTTTCCATCTAGGCCTGGTGAAATTATATCACCATAGACACGCAAGGGGACACGTCAGACGTCACCCACCCAATATTGTGATTTAAAGCTGTGATGAAACTTAAAAAACTTTTTTTCTTATGTATTTTGATACATTTGATTACATTTGATACATTTGATATACAAGTATAATGGCATATCAGAAAGTTTAAAATGTAGGGCAGGTCTATGCATTGGTTGTTGTAGCAAATATGTTTAAATAAATGACTGGAGAAGTCCTGCATACATCAACAGAGAAAAGTCTAATGTTTTCACCTGGAAGATCCGGTTATGACATTTAAAATTAAAAAGAAAAAATAACATGCATGGCTGAATCATTCACACTAAAATCTAAAACATACATGTGGAAAACAGATATTATTTTTCCATACCAACTGAAAGATGCCAAATTCAGAATCTAAACCTTTCATTTATGTGCCATAATCTTAAATATTTTTATACATTCTTAGTTTACATGGCATGATCCAACTAGACTATTTGATGATTAACTGACCTTTAAGTGACACCACAGGGCTAGAAATGGGATCAGTCAGTCATGCCATGCCACGAATCCACTTAAATCTGACCAAGGATCTAACCTGTCTGAATGGGATGAGGGGTGGTTACCAAGGCAGAGGAAATCTAAAAAAAGATCCCAAGCCATAAGCGCCCTCTCTATCACACTGACACACACAAAAAAAAACATTAAGATGAGAGCAGACAGACTCGTTTGGCTGGAGACATGACACCCAAAGCGTGTTTTGACATCAACCCAGTGCAACAGCATTTTGTCTGGCAAGCTGTCAAACCCCAGTTATGACCCAGCATGTGTCATCCAGCACAGCCACATCAGCAGGACTCGTCTCAGCCTTTAAACCACGATTCGCGTTAACCGAGCATCGACGTGTGTGTATGTAAAGCCCGTCGGGAAGGGATCAGCTCTGACCTGGAGAGATGTTTAAGGATCTGTTTCTTGATCAATCCAGCCATGACCGGTATCTCATCAATCACTTATCCAAGGACGGGTTGCAGATTTAGGAAGCTGTACATAGTAGGTTTCCTCCAGTCAACCGGAGTGTTTTCTTCTGAATAATGAAGCGTCGTAATGGGAGAATATAAGCATGACTCGTAGAGGCGTCCGTCGCTACCGCTTCACCATCGGGTCCATGTTGAATGCGCAGTGACGCGTCGGTCGACGAACGCGCATGCGCAGGAGCACCCCATGCAAATGAGGCTCGCCCAAATCCTTTCAGCCAATCGGATTCTGTCTATCACACCATGTCATTGCGTTTGTTATAGAAATATAAACAAATAATAAATATATATATATATAGAATGTATATTTTTTGTATCATATTCAAAGTATTACACTTTATATATATTTTTTAAATTACTTTCTTGTGGAAATTTCTTGTAAGCTATTCCCTGTAACCCCCCCCCCCCTTTCATTTTTTTGTTCCTTTGATTATATTTTGAATGTAACTAATCTTTGTGTTACTGTTAGTATGCAATAAATACAGAAAAAAGCAAGTAATAAAAATAAATAAATATGTATATATATATATTAGTGGTGGGCCGTTATCGGCGTTAACGTGCTGCGTTAACGCGAGACTCTTATCAGCGATAAAAAAAATATCGCCGTTAATCTATTCTCAAAGTTGGGTTGGGAGCTGGGTCTATACTATGCAAGCTATGATGACTTTCACCCTGATATTTTAGCACGGATGTATACCTAGCCGAATTGCACTGTAGGGGGCGAAAACGAGTCTTCGAACTAGAGGCTCGCAGTCCGTGATGGACAGATTGTTAACGGCTGGTCTATGTGGTAATACAATCGGGCAGGACATCCAAACGCTCACCTATCATTCATCAACCTCAAATATGGCTTTTCATCTGAAAGATGTATGTAGTAGCAACTTTACATGGCCGCTCAATATGATGTTAACCTAGAGAAACGTGCGCTATTGAAGTGTTTGTGTGGAAGCGCGTTTGCTGCAGGACAGGCTCCGGTGCACTCACTTGCTCTTAAAATCTCCGTCATTCTTGGTCATACAGATAAAAGTAGCCTAATACATCTTTCGAATCTGTAAAGACTCTACGTTTATTTGTGTACACTCAGAATAACAACGAAACGTTGCGCTTTTAAGCAAACAGGATGCGCTTTAGGTCTCATGTGAACTTGAGCGAGAAACTTCGAAACTCCGTCTTTGAAAAATATATCTATAGAGAGTGAAATGTCTAAAAAATAAAAATAGAAGACGTGTGTGTTAGCATGGATGATTTACATGAAATTTAATCTGTGCAACACTGTGCATAAGATGGCTTTCAGTTCAATATAATAACAAAAAACGACATTTTGGGTTTTTATTCAACTAATAAGGTGGGCACGCTGTGATCTGTACTATATTTTTACTGTAATTGACCGTTATCGGCAAAAAAAAAAAAAAAAAAACAACAACACGGGAGTGGGAGGGAATGGGAGTCATTCTTCCGGGAGTGGAACGGGATTTTCCCCCAGTTTTTTCGTGGGATTGGGACGGGAAGAGATTAAAGTTTGTGATGCATTTTGGAAACAGGAGATGAGCCCCTGGTCTAATGCGCCACCTGGCTTGAGAAACCCGTTCTCAAAGACTTACTTTTAGTCATTATTTGGGTAGCACACATATTCTGAATGCCTTCGGCAGAATTCAAATGAGCCATTTTAATCTAGATTAAAAAAATTAATCTATGCCCACCTCTAATATATATACATATTTAGTAAAAGGTTAACTACTTTTTTACATTAAAGGATATTGTTTTGTATTATGAAAACAAAATTAACAAAGTTCTTAAGGTCTTGAATACATTGTCAATTTACTGGCAATTTTTATATACACAAAAGTGTTTAAATTAAGTCCCATTGTTTATGTTTTTTGTTGTTTTATTATATAATTTGAATGTTTTATGTCATCTTTGAAATTGAAAAAAAAAGTTGTCGTATAAGTAATAACTCGTATGACCAATAGAGGGGGACAAAGGAACACAGATTAACTGAGAACACGGTAAGAAACAACTCTTTACATAAAACTGCACACATTTTATTAAAAAGAATTAGTTTATTCTATTTTCAAATAATTTTAAAAAGTATGAACGTACAACGCTTGAACTGGCAGATTAGTGCATAGAGGCAAATTCTGTAGCTATAAAAAATAATATGATTTAGAAAGCAGAAAAATCTAATTAAACCATATAAATCATAATTTTGCATTGCATTATAAAGTCATAGGTTTGTTATATATTGTATCAGTGTTAGTCCTATATAAGCTCAGCAACTCTCAAACTCTAAAATTCATCAATATACATTACATTCACTTGGCCTCTACAATGTCCAACAAACAGAAGTGAATCTGTCTTCTCTAATATATGTATGATAATGCTGAGAGTCTTTATGATTGAGATACGCCCAGTTTAATGACCAGCTTAAAAAACTAAACAAAATACAGTGTAAATACCCATATGAACAACAAGATCAGAATTTCAATTCCAAGGACTTCGCTTCATGTTTTCAAAAAGCTCCTTCACATTTTGCATGTCCTCTTTCAACCTATCGGGGGCGTCTGTCTGTTCCAGCTTCTGAGAAACCTGCAGAGGCAGAGTATTAAAAAAGACATAGTCATGCTGTTGAATAATTACTTTGCTAAATCGAAATACTTCATCTTTCCTGACCACCCAACTTTCAGATGATTTCTAGGGGAACACACGGTATCAAATCTCCTTTCAAAACAGGTTTTGAACATCCTGAACTAAAACTAGGATGTGAAAGTGTTGTTACATTTCATTAAAGTGGCAAAATAGGTTTCCGTTATAGAATTTCGGTGGCTTTGATGTGCCTGAAAATCCTGTGAAAATGTTCTGTGAAACTGCTACAAATGCACGAAAGAGTAGATGTGCGATGTTAAGACAAGATTCGTACCTCGCTGAAGTAGCGGAGCATGAATTTGTAGAGTTCTCGCAGAGCTGCAGATTCATTGAACTCATTTTGATGTTTCTGATGAAGAAAGGGAATTAACATTTAGGCAATTTGCATTACAATCATCTACCTATCAATACACTTTCTTTAATTTCTAGGTAGTGTCTAACATTTTGTACCTTTGACTCTCCTTGAAGAAATATTTTCAACTCTTGGCTGCTAACTGAAGACTGGTCCTTCACTAACTTGTAGTAAGACTTCACTTCCTGTTTGTACTGAGGGATGTCTTTGCCGTAGAGCAGCTTATTGGTTGGTGAATGCTGTAGGAGAAAAACAGACTCAGTAATCTCAGATATTCGCAGCTCTCCATGTTAGGTTTCAGCGGTTACCTTGTCCAGGTGTAGCTCGGCTAGTGAGAAGGAGTCCATGAAGGCCTGAGCGATGACGGACAGACAGCCGTCCACGTGAGGCGTCTTTTCCATGTCGCTGAACACAAAGTCAGGGTTCTTCAGGATGTTCACCCAGAAACGAAGCGGAAGGCTGATAGGGAGGTTTGAAAATATATGCACGAACATATAAATGTGAATAAATCTTGTGAGCAATCAGTGCAGCTGCTGGTGGAGCAGTGCTAAGTGTACTTCAATAAAAGTGTGCTATTCAGCACCTGTTTGTTTTCCAGATGTGGAGAACATCTGGATCTGACATTTTTTTTCTCTCTGCTTGGGCATCCAGAAAGTCGAAAAAGTACTTGATGGCCAGTGGGGCCCTGCTGTTAGGCAATCCCCAGATACCCCTGAACAGATTCTCCACAAACGAATGGACTGCTACCTGGTGGACACAATGAGCACATTTTTCATTTATATAATGTGTATACACTCTATCTATCTATCTATACAATATATAGTATACAGTATATAATAAAATGCTTATTTGTGTCGATTATTCTCACCTTGGTGGAGAGCAGCTTGGTGAGGTACATCTCTTTGAATTTTAGTGCTTTATTCTCTGGATGTTTGCTCAAGTCTGTGTCAATATCTGGATCGACCTAGACCAATCAAAAAGTCCAGTTACTCTGTGCATTTGAAATGTCTTTCATATCATATTTCTTGCAATATACAGTGCTCAGCGTAAATGAGTACACCCCCTTTGAAAAGTAACATTTTAAACAATATCTCAATGAACACAAAAATATTTTCCAAAATGTTGACAAGACTAAGTTTTATATCTGTTAAACATCTGTTTAACTTATAACATGAAAGTAAGGTTAATAATATAACTTAGAGAACAAAATTTTCAGTTTTACTCAAATTAGGGTGATGCAAAAATGAGTACACCCCACTGAAAGTCTCTGGAGCAAAGCTACATTTTAGACTACAAATGTCTAATTTAACAAGAATTCAACCACAGGTGAGTCTAATTATGCATTATACAGGTGACAGTTGACTATAAAAGGGTGTTACTTAAAGAAAACCCCTTCCCATTTCATGCTGTCAGCAATGGCACCACATGGAAGAGAAATGTCACAAGACCTGAGAAAGAAAATAATTTATTTACACAAGAAATGTGAAGGCTACAAGAAGATCAGCAAAGCTTTACTTATCAGTCAGAATACTGTAGCAAAAGTGGTACAAACATTTAAAAAAGATGGAACTGCAACCATCTCACAGAGATGTCCACGGAAGTTAACACCTCGTCAGGAGCGTCTTCTGATGAGAAGGGTTTAAGAAAATCGACATGCAAGTTCACTGCAGTTATCTAAAGAAGTAGAAAGCCAAACTGGGGTGACTATTTCCCATGACACAATACGGCGTACACTGCAGAGGAATGGCATGCATGGGTGCCGTCCACGAAAGAAGCCTCTCCTAAAGCCCAGGCACAAAAAAGCCCGCCTAGAGTTTGCCAGGGCCCATGCTGACAAAGATGAAGACTACTGGGACTCTATACTCTGGAGTGATGAGACCAAGATAAATGTTTTTGGAACTGATGGCTTCAAAACTGTATGGCGTCGCAAAGGTGAGGAATACAAAGAAAAATGCATGGTGTCTACAGTGAAACATGGTGGTGGCAGTGTCCTTATGTGGGCTGCATGAGTGCTGCTGGTGTCGGGGAGCTGCATTTCATTGATGGCATCATGAATTCACAAATGTACTGCTCTATACTGAAAGAGAAGATGCTACCATCTGTAGTGATGAGTCAGAAGCGTTTGGATCCATTTGCAGCTTTTAATGAGAATAGTCAGACAGTACAGGGTCAAATACCGGCAAGGCAGAGCAGCAGGGGTTAGACAGAGACAAGGTCGAGTACCAGGCGGAGGGTCAGGGCAGGCGGCTAGCAAACACAGTTCAGGTGAAACAATCCGAGGTCGGGGCAGGCAGAAAACGATCAGAATAACAGGAAACCAGACGCGATTTCTTTAAGACTGCAAGGGAAGCTCAGCTTCCCCTATAATTGTCAAAAAATGAATGGTCAAATATATGTACTATTATGTTAACATTTTATTGACTAAAAATGCGTTAAACACGTTCATCTCGAACGAAAACAATTTCGTTCAGAATCAGCTACTTAGGTCGGCTGACTCGATTTCCTTCTCATTCATTCCCGTAGCGTACAGTGCATTACTCTGTTGAAGCCCAGCGTCCATTGACTTCAATGGGGCTGCTTTAAACAGTTTTTTTTAGTGCTTAGAAACAAGACGGTCATTGGATAATGCTGCGATTATGTCCCGCCCACGGACGCTCAGCGTCTCTGGGATGAATGGAGGAGTGGGCTGGCCCGGACTCCGAGCGTCTGCGTGATGATTGGAGGGTCTGTCGAAAGACTGCATCTCCTTTTGATTGACAGCGATTTTGTACTATAAAAGTCACTGACACTGAAGCTATTCGAGCTCAGTCCCATCGCGGAAGTGTAGTCGAAAGACAAACTGCTGCAACCTATTTCTTGGTATTTGCTTGGTGAAATTGCTAGCCAATTTTCATCATACATTTCACCCAGATTCCTTGTTTCAGTTCAACCTAATTCCCATATTTCGAGTTTAATATCTTTTTTTAGATCGTTTGTTCATTCATTCATTCATTCATTCATACATACAGTAGGCTAGAAGATTTTCTTGAAAAGGAATGTTGGGCAGAATTTAGGTATAAATAAATGGTAAATTTTTATGATGTTGGCCAAAAATGAGCTTCCCCTCTTTGAAAGACCAGCAGCCGCCACTGCAGGAAACGGTCCAAGGTCAAGTACACAGAAATCAAACACGGGTATAACGCTCAGAAAAGACAGCCAGGGCAAATCAAGGCTTCACAAAGAGTCCGTGTGTGTGTGTGGCTTATATGTGTGTGTGTAAATGAGCTGCAGGTGTGGATGATCAGTCAGTCCCAGGTATGAGGAATGATGGGAACTGGAGTCCGAATGGGGATGGTTAATATTCAAAGGGACGGCTCCCTCTAGTGGTGCGAGGGAGGCGGTAAAGGAGCCTCCTCTGTAACACCATCACTCCGTGCCCTTGGTCGTCGTGCACTTTTCCAACACGACAATGATCCTAAACACACATCTAAGGCCACTGTTGGATTTCTGAAGAAGAACAGGGTGAAAGTGATTCAGTGGCCAAGTATGTCTCCTGATCTGAACCCAATCGAACATCTATGGGGAATTCTGAAGAGACAAGTTGAGCATTACTCTCCATCCAGCATCCAATCTCTAAAAGAGGTAATTCTTGAAGAATGGCAAAATGTCGCCAACTTGTTCATTCCATGCCTAGAAGACTTGGTGCTGTCATTAAAAATTATGGAGGCCATACAAAGTACTAGATTTAGTAGTTTTTGTTGTGGGGTGTACTCATTTTTGCATCACCCTAATTTGAGTAAAACTGAAAATGTTGTTCTCTAAGTTATATTATTAACCTTACTTTCATGTTATAAGTTAAACAGATGTTATATTAAACTTAGTCTTGTCAACATTTTGGAAATGGTTTTTGTGTTCATTGAGATATTGTTTAAAATGTTACTTTTCAAAGGGGGTGTACACATTTACGCTGAGCACTGTATAATAAAAGTTATTTTCCAACAATTTCTTCTTATATATACTGACAGTGATTCAATTTTTAAGTTATTATGCCTCATTATAAGAAGAGGCAAAAGGCTTGGCGTATCCTTCAACAAAATCAACAATACAAAGATTGTGTTCAGATTTACTTCAAACGCTTCCTCTCATTTAAACAGGAAGAAGCTGGCAAAACCGAAAGTATAACACACCCACATTCACTTCACTGCAGTGTGTGAATGCAATCGCATCTAGTTATAACACATGAAACACAACACAGTCACTTGAAAGATCATTAGGTGTGTCAGTGCAATGAGAAGGACACACCGAAACAAACAATTTACAGAAGTATGCATGCCCTATGGCAGCTCACCAGATGGAAGTACTTGGCAGCGAAGTTCTCATCATCTGTGAAAAGAAACACCATAATGATGAGTATGTAAGCAAGCAAAGTCAAGCTGATACTGGCCCTGTGGCCCAACAATTATTATTGTTGTGCTTTACGTAGGGCGATAGGATGTGTTACAGTACTGATTCTCTACTGTGGTTAGAGTGGGTATAAGTAGAAGTTAAAATGGCCACATGTCAGCATCCAAATTTGCACAATGCAGATGCACTCCAACATAGACCATAAACAGACATGCAAACATAACCGATGTGAACAATGCATGTGTTCATACATACATTTTGACATATTGGAACTTGTCTGACATTAAACAATATTATTACACTACAAACAGATCATTGATCACTAATATACACTCAAACGTATATATGTCATGGATTCATTTATATTCATATTTGAATGTACAACAATTACTGATCTGTTAACTATTATAAAATATAAATATATCAATAACTTCATGAAAGTTATAAAAGGCAACTTGAAACTTCCTGTGGTACATATACAGGAAAAGAGACTCCACCGACAGATATAACACATGGTATAAAGAGACAAAGACAACCAATGCCACCACTTCCTTTACACAAAGGCCAAATTTCATAATTGAGCTTCAGTGTGAGAAGTTTGCCTTAGAATATCAACTCCTTGTTAATAGCTCCAGTTCAGCTTGACAAGTTCAATAGAAGGGATAGTTCACCCAAAAATAGTAACATTCTAATTATATACTCAAGTCATTTCAAACCCATGTGACTTTATTTCGTGTGTACAAAAAAAAGTTATGTTTATCAGACTGTTAACACTGCTCTCTTCCATATAAAGCAATTCGATGGGGAACCAGTATCTGTCAATCTCCAAGAAGCACCATAAAGCATCATAAAAGCACTATATTTATAGATCTGATGTCATATGAAAGCTTGTGTGAGGAATACACTGAAATTTCAGACTTTCGTAATCTTTGGCCACCATTACTTTTTATTGGTTGGAAAATTAACCTTGGACATTCTACTTCTTATATGTTACAAGGAGACAAAAAGGCCTACAGGTTTTTCTCTCAGCTGATGTAGTGTACAGAACACATCTGGTTGCATTGTTACATGAAAAAAAATTACATTTTCAGAACACCCACATTATGTTGCCATGTAATACTGGATGTTTTGTAGATGGGGGGTGGGGTGTTTGCAAAGCTACAGTATTGTGGTAATCTCAAAGGCTGTTTGTAGTGAACTAATATGGGTTGTCAGTTTATACAGATATTAACACTAAGAATGCAAACCTATTTGAAGTACAATAATAATGTAGCAACAACTTCAACAGCAAAATAAACCACCCAAAATGTATTGATTGTGATATTGGGCATGGCATTGTTTCATTGGTGGATGATGGGAGGAATGTGACTCACCCTTTACACTGCTCTGAGACCTCAATGGTGCATGGACTTTTGTTGTGATAACTTTAATGCATGCTCCATCTCCAACCTGGATGGAAATACATGATTAAAAACACAAACCCTGGAAAAGCTGAGTAAATGACTAATGTGCTACAGTAGACTCTGGGTGTATTATGGGTTTGCACAACAGTTGAGCATAATCTGGGTTTATTTGGCCTCGTGATACAAGCTTTGCAAGTGAAAGGTCAATCTCATGTACCTTGAAGAAAGCCAACAGAGAACATAAATATACTCAGCAAGACAGTAAGACAAACTTATTTTGTAGTATTTTATCTGTTACATTTCTATTCACTCAGAACTATTGTTTTATTTTATAGAGATATTAACTATATTTGTAGATAAAAAAAAAAGATTAGTCATTTCCTTTTGCCACTGTTTGTGTTGCTATGTAGCTGCTGGGGTGTTCTGGGTGGTTTCTTAAGGTTCCACTGAAGTGCCTTGAAACGTGCAGCACTACTCAATGTGCTGATGTAATTTCAACTGAAACAGGAAGACATGGCAGGGCATCGAGCAGCCCCTCGCCTTTTTTAAATAGCCAATAGCGTTTCATTTATATCACAGCTCGGCCAGAGCCATTGGTTAAGCTTGGTGAAACTACATTTGACATCCACAGTGTAATAACTCCTTTAGATACAATATGAAACTGATGTTAAAGAAAAATCATTATTGCAATGATTTCATAGATGTGTAGTTTAGTTTTAAAATTGTGCAATTTAAGTTGGTGCATGGCACCGGTGTTATCTCTTCTACTCATCAATGCTGTTTCTAATTTGTATAGGTTTATATAATCGTTTCTCCTCCTGCATGTAACTTAAATTATAGCATTTTGTTTAAAATTCAAATGGGTCTGATATGTTTTCTGGTCTGCGCCGGCTTGTGCACGATCCACTCTGTGCTATCGTGTGTCTCTGGACCAGAGCTGTCTCTGTGACACAACGCGAAACCAGACCAGATTTGCCCCAATGGAAATCAAACTTACACTGTCTGAATCAATCCCTATCCACTATATAGCATACTCCATGCCATTCACCATAAATAGTAATTTTGTTAACAAGTAAGCAGAAGAAATTTCATCAGAATCTTCAGCATTTATTTATAGTATAGAAGGTGGGATGCTTCAGATTCTATAAAGCTTTTGATTAGACAGAAAATCTGATAATTTTCATTGATCACTTATCACTTATCACTTAGCATATTGACGGAAGTGAGGAACTATAAATTGTTCTTTGTTTTGGCTCACACTAGCCAAAATAAATTGATTTTATGGGAACTTTAATAGCTGTGACCCATTCACACCAAGGATGATAACTATATCTATATATTTTTTATAATAATTCTAATTCTATGAGAACAGAGGATTCCATGTCACAACTATAACGATAACAACGCAGAGGAATGAGATCATTGGAATCGCTCTCAGAACTACTTTTTCCAGTTAATGATCAGCCAATCAGAATTCATATAAGGTGTTTCTCAAGAGGTCCTGAGTACTTTTTTTAGTAGAGTACTTTTCTTTGAGGTCCACTTCTAATGTTCTAATGTCCACTTCTAATGTTATCAAGATTTGTACATAAAAAAAATCATAATTTAGAAGTAATAGCCTATTTTCTGTGATGTTATGACTTGTTTTGTAGTAATATGCATTGCTAAGGACTTCATTTGGACAACTTTAAAGGCGATTTTCTTAATATTTCTTTGCACCCTCAGGTTCCAGAATAGTTGTATCTCGGCCAAATATTGTCATATCCTAAAAATCAATGGGAAGCTTATTTATTCACCTTTCAGATAATGTATCAATATTTAGATTTCTCATTTCCGGACTACTTTAAACCAGCAAACAACTGCAGTACGTGCTCATAATAAACTGAATGTTATTGGTTGTTATAATAGTGATCTTTATAGTTGTTTTTCTTGGTGTGAACAAACCTTACCTCAAAACCCTATACCTTTATCTTATTATCAGCTCTATATATAGAGGGGTGAGAACCAGAAGGGCGTACGTGAGATTTTTGGCAATTTAATGGAGATATATATATATCAAATGAAAGCTCTTAATGAGCTCGTTCTACTGGCAAAAGTACTATCATCCATGAGTGTACACATTTTTATTATAAACAATTGAAATCAGTTCCCAAAGTCAGCTTAAACTATGGTCAAATTTTTGTTTTGGCTCTCCTGTAAAGTTAGTGAAATGTCACTTATGCCTTTCTGGTTCTCACCCCTCGATATGGCCCATGTGGGATTTGTATTTTATCAGTTGTCTGTTTGATTAGAAGACAGTCCACTTCTCAAAAAAGATGTTTACAGCATTTTTTGCTCTCATGCACTCACCTGATAATGTTTTAGAGTGTTCAACATTGTAACATGCCCCCGAATCTCTGAAGACTCGTCAACTTCCTGTAGCATGACAAACTTTCCTTCCTTTTCATACTCTGAGTGCACAACATAAAACAGAGAATACAAACAGGAATTAGTTTGGCAGATATTGCAAATGACAACCTGAAACTGTGTGTCAATAACAGACGTAGGTTCTTTAAGGAAGTTTTATGAAATATTATGATCATCAACAGTGAGAGAGTTAGAAACAGTGAGTTTACTAACCGATTTCTATATCCCTGGTCTGCTGGAAGGGAAAGCCAAACTTGCGCTGGAAGGTCTGTAAGATTTTCTCCTTGACCTGTTGTATTGTGTCACAGGTCAGTGCGTTGACCTCTAAGGGTTCACTGACCTCTCCTCCAGTCCCCACAGCAAACACCACCTTCAGTTTCTACAGGGGGCGAAAACATAAACCAAACAATTTAATGACTACTGGTTTTATATGTGGCACATAATATATCTATAATGTTTTTTTATGAGAATGAATGGAGAAGCAAACAGTTTAAGGAAAAAACACCTAAAGAGCTCAAAATAAAAATATGACCTGTAATCTTCTTCAAAAACTATTGAATGTTCAATTTCAGAGATAAGTTTAAAAAAAGTTGCTGCTTTTATGATTCCACTCATAATGTCTTTCATATCCCTGGTTGTTCATACATACAATATTTAATAAACCAGTCAAATTAAATATTATTTATAGACCAATTTCTTACATACTTTATTTATTACTGTCAGATAGATCAAAATATTTTAAACTGGCAAACCAATTGTTTATCTATATGATTTATATACATATATATGATAATATATGAAGAGTTTATTAGCAAAAAAATCAACTTGGTTGCGTCAGAGTTCTAACGCTTTGGGAACACCTTGCGTGATAAGTCTTGAAGCACATGGGAAATCAATCCAAGGTGTAATTGGTACGTTAGAGCGGGTGATGTCACAAACCAGGAAGCTATAAAGCCTGCCCAAACGAAGCTGTCACTAGCTTTTTGTGTCTTCACAAGCACTCTGTGTGAATCTATCTGTCATATTTGGTGTTGTCTGTCAATATTCATTGCAGTAGTTATGGTGAGCAAGCAACAACAAGCTTTTATGATGTGTGTTCATCCCTGCCTGTGTTATTTAACGGGCGGGGATACACACATTCTATGTGTTGCTTGTTTGGGAGAGGAGCATGCACTGAGAGAGCACTGGCTGTGAGCACTGCGATATGCTACCCTTACGGACGCTCCAAAACCCACCTGGCATTCTATCGTGAGGACGCTCAGGCTCACGTTCCCCAGGGCTCTGGTCCCGCTGCTGCTGAGGCACAGCATAGGCTGCAGTCCTGGGGTTCGCAAATGGATCTGTCAGCGGAGGTAGAGACGGGCACTGCCTTATCTCTGCCTTCAACTGACAGGTTCATTGCTTCGTATCAGGGTTGGGAAGCACGCGCTGCGGTTTCTTCCGCCCCGATCGAGGCACATACACTGCAGCTATCTGATTCTGACGAATTAGATGCTGCCAATGCAAGAGATACTGAGGATTCGCCACCTCAGTCTCGTGCTTATGAGGAGCTTGTCACAACCTCAACCAGCTCCTCAGTCTCGTGCTTATGAGGAGCTGGTTGAGGTTGTGACAAGAGCGGTTGAGAAATGATGTACTGATTGGCCAGCAGAAAGGGAAGACGTTCGTTCAAAAGGCAAACTTGAAGAACGCTTTTTACCTTCTCGTGCACAACCTCAACGCTGGGGATTACCATTTTTCCCTGATCTCCACACCGATGTGTGGAGATCATGGTAGAAACCGTTTTTTTTATAAAGTCTATAGTACACAAACATCACACTATTCCTCAATATTAAATAAAAAAGAGCAAGGTTATGGAGAGATGCCTAAGGAGGAAGAGACGCTCGCGAGCTATCTCTCCCCAGAATCATCCTCATCCATTAAATCCAAGATATTACCCACTAAACCAGTGAGAATCACATCAGCACTGGTGGGGAAGGCTTATTCAGTGGCTGGTCAGGCAGCAGCATTTTTACACACTATGTCACTGTTGCAAGCCTACCAGGCTGAATTATTGACAGATCTCGATGAGGGCGAGGGTATTAGTCCGAACACAGTTTGCGAACTCCGTCGGGCCACAGATTTGTCTCTCAGGGCCATCAAAGAAGACGGCTAAATCAATCGGCCGGCCTGGTGGCCACTGAGAGACATTTATGGTTAAACTTGAGTAACATTAAAGGAAAAGATAAGAACTTCCTTATGGATGCTCCCATTTCTCCCTCTGGCCTCTTTGGCGGTGCTGTGAATTCGGTTGTCGAGAGATTTCAGGAATCAGCTAAGCAAGCGGCTGCATTCCAGAAACTCCTCCCCCGCCGTGTTCATATCTCCGGGGCTGTTGAGCGGGATCAGCCCCAAACATCTAAATCCAGCTCCTCCCACCGTGCAACACAAAACCAAAGCGTGGCTTATCGAGCTCCCCCACATAAAGACTGGGGACACAGTAAACACACTCAACCGCAGCCTTCAAAGGGTAAAATGGATCTGAGGACCATTATTAATTCTAAGAAGCCTGCGGGGAAAAGGTCCTGACGCCCTAGGGCTCAGGCCAGTGAGGACTTCTCCCTCGAAGTAGAGCGGTTAACACCTCATTTTATGGTACCCGTCTCCCTCCGATGTCCTCAGGGGACCGGTCTGCCAACCCGGCCACCTCGTGTGCCTCAGGGCGCAGCTTCCTGCCGGTTCGCCGTTTCAGGACGTCGTTCTGACTGCACAACTAGACAGAGCGTGGTTTATAGTGCTTCCCCACCTAAGAATGGGGACACGGGAAGCGTGCTCAATCGTAGCCGTCAAAGTGTAGAACGGATCTGAGGACCGTTATTATTTCTAAGAAGGTGACAAAAAAAATAATAATAATACCTGATGCCTGAGGGCTCAGGCCAATGAGGAATCCCCCCCCCCCCCCCTCCGAAGTGGAGCGGTCAACAACTAATTTTACGGTGTCCGTCTCCCTCCGCTGTCGTCAGGGGACCGTTCTGCCAACCCTGCCACCTCGTGTGCTTCATGGCATAGCGGTCTCCGGCGAGCGCATATCTCAAGGTCCACCCGGAAATGTAGTTGCCTTGGGATGCCCGCCCCCTCCTAGGAGGGTTTCAGAGTGGTCAGTTCAGACGCTTCCTGTCGGTTTGCCGTTTCAGAACGTCGTTCTGACTGCACAACTACATATAAATCCAGAAACCAGTCTCGAGAGGCTGTTACCGCTAGTAGAATTTTGACAGCATGGAAACTTCTGCCAAATATATCTTGTTGGGTCCTGCAGATTAGAAAAAGGGTTTATGGGGGTGTTTTTCACCAAGGTGGCCCCCCAGCAGGCTCTGGTAATGGAACAAGAAGTGAAACCTCAGTTAGAGAAAGGGGCCATAGAATATGTACCTCACTCCAACAGGGAAACCGGGCTTTACAGCCGGTATTTCATAGTTCCAAAGAAAGATGGGGGGTTGTGTCCCATTTTAGATCTTCGAGTTCTGAAGAACTCCGTCATGCAGCTCAAGTTCAAAATTTTAACTTTGAGACAAATTGTGCCACAGATCAGATCTGAGGATTGGTTTGTCACGATAGATCTCAAGGACGCATACTTTCCCATATCCATCCTTCCGTATCACAGGAAGTTCCTGAGGTTCGCTCTTGGGGCAGAGCATACCAATATCAGGTTCTTCCGTTCTGCCTAGATGTATCACTTTCACGAAATGCGTAGATGCGGCAATGGCACATCTTTGTCTTCAGGATATTCGTATAATGAACTACATCGACGATTGGTTGATTCTAGCTCAGTCGCATCAGTTGGCAGTTCGACATCGAGATGTCATTCTTGCCCACATGAAAGAGTTGGGGTTACGGCTAAACACCAAAAATAGTGTGCTTTCTCCACTACAGAGGACCACTTTTCTTGGTGTGGCATGGGACTCAACGTCGATGCAGGCGCACAGGTCACTGGCACGTATGAGTCCATCCTGTCAGCTGTAAAAAGTATAAGGCTAGGCCAGTCACTCACTGTAAACACATGACAGCAGCATCCAACGTGACAGCTTTTGGACTGTTGTCCATGAGACCCCTGCAGTGGTGGCTCAGGACCAAAGGGTTTTCCCCGAGGGGCAACCCCTTTTCACATAATCAAGTTCACGCGGTGATGCTTACGTGCCTTGATAATGTGGAAGAAATCTTGGTTCCTGTCCCAGGGTCCCATTTTAGGGAGCTTCAAGATGCTAACGACAGATGCCTCTCTCATGGGCTGAGGAGCGATCTTAGAGGGATGCTCAAGTCAGGGTCTTTGGAAGGACCATCATCTCTCATGGCACATCAATCAAGTCTGGAGATGTTGGCTGTATTTCTTACTTAAGAATTTCCTAGCAGATCTCAGGGGCAACCATGTGCTCGTCTACTCAGACAACACATTGGTGGTCTCCTACATAAATTACCAGGGGGGGTTGCGGTCATGTCCACTTGCAAACTGGCGTGCCAAATCCTCCTGTGATTTACCCCGAGGTGGTGGAGTTGATATGGAGGGAGTTCGGCCAGGCACAAGTGGATCTGTTTGAGTCTTGAGAGACGTCTCACTGTCCACTCTGGTTCTCCCTCACGCATCCAGCTCCTCTTGGACTGGACACGGTGCAGACGATGCCTAGTCTTCGTCTGTATGCATTTCCCCAGATCGCTCTGCTCCCGGGAATCCTGGAGAGAGTTCGCCGGGACTGGGTTCTACTACTTTTCATTGCCCGCGGTGGCCGGGCAGAGTATAGTTCCCAGATATTATATCCCTTCTCGACGGGCCTCCTCTGGAGCTCCCCGTCAGGAGGGACCTTCTGTCCCAAGCGGGGGGCTTGAGATTTCACCCCTAACCAGAACTGTGGAAACTGTAGGCTTGGCCCAGCTCATATACTCATAGATTGTTGAGACCATTCTCCACTCCAGAGATCCCTCCACGAGGAAACTTTATGCCTTGAAGTGGAGTTTTCTCTTCATGATGTAGTGACCATCAGCTCGACCCAGTTTACCGCCCAGTTGGTACAGTGCTGGAGTTCCTGCAAGAGTGGTTCTCTGCAAGGCTTGCCCCGTCCACTTCAAAGGTTTATGAGGTGGTCATAAGTGCTTACCACATAACTTTGGGTGGAATATAATTGGGGAAGACCCCTGGTATCTCATTTTCCTCCATGGTACTTGAGGCTCTGTCCTCCTCCTTTCAGAATGCGGACCAGGAAAGACACAATTTGCTTTGCCCAGTGTGGGCATTAGATGCTTATATCCACAGAGCTGCCCTGTGGCGTAAAAATGAACAGTTGTTCGTATGTCCTGACCTCCTAACAAGGGATCCCCTGCATCTAAGCAAAGGATGGGCAAGTGGGTGGTTGAGGCCATCTCACTTGCTTATGAGTCGGCCGGTCCACCTTCTCCTATGGCTGTCCGGTCTCACTTGACCAGGAGTATGGCGGCCTCCAAGGTCCTGATATCAGAAGTTGCTCTCCAAGAGGTTTGTGATGCGGCAGGCTGGTCTTCACTGCACACATTCGTCAGATTTTATTCTTTGGACCTGGACTCTACCCCAGGTTCCCAAGTGCTCTCGTCCTAGTGCTGCCCGTTAGATTCACACAGGACAGGCACTTGTCGCTATGGTGATGTTGTATTGACGTTCCCAAAGCATTAGAACTCTGACGCAACCTTCGTTCCCTCTTCAGGGAACCGAGGTTACAGTCGTAACTGAACATTTTTTTATTGTTATCGTGTTTTTATTGTCTTACATTATATTAGTTAGCTGTATTTTTTTAGTTAACCTAATCAAAATAACCTAACTGCAGTTTGATTGAGATTAATTGGAATGCTCAATAAAAAAAAAAACATTTTTATGAAGATTGTTAAAAACAGAGTTATCTGTTTTTGCAAATTAACTCTTCATATATAACATTGAGTCAGATTTGTAAAAATGAAATCGACTTAAATTACTTAGAATGGAAGTATAAAAAAGGCACAATTGCATAAGACTATGCAATTTAATTACTTCTTATTTTTTTGCCACAGTAATTTCCTGTAAAGCAGCAGAATACAATTTTAAGCTATGAGTTAGACCATCTTCTGAC
The DNA here is from genome assembly GCA_003573665.1 of Oxygymnocypris stewartii. Classification (NCBI taxonomy): domain Eukaryota; kingdom Metazoa; phylum Chordata; class Actinopteri; order Cypriniformes; family Cyprinidae; genus Oxygymnocypris; species Oxygymnocypris stewartii. The sequence continues at coordinate 830,637 of QVTF01010565.1, read as the reverse complement.
ACAAATATCTTCCTTTGGAGAAATGGCATTTACTGACTTGGCAATACATGTACACAGTCTTGTGCAAGACTGATATCATTGCAGAATGCAGAAGCATAAAGGTCGCACCAGTCTAACTGTGAGAGCCTGCTGGTGATTTGGGGGGGAGGGGGGAGATGGCCTTGTCACTTGATTCTGTCCACAAAGTATCATTCATCTTTCCTGTTTTCTTGTTCATACAAGTGTGTTTATGAGCAAAAAACTGCTAGAAACCAACTATCCAACCACACTGAAGAAATCAGGAACAAAAAAATGATGGGAAACAAAATGATAAATGTAATTCTATATGGCCCAGCATTAAAGGTTACGTTAGTTCACCTAAAAATGAAAATTATGTCATAATTTGCCCACCCTAAATTTGTTCCAAATCTGTTATGAATTTATTTCATCAACGTTAAAAACATCAACAAAGATATTTTGAAGAATGCTGGTAACCAAAAGGTTGCTGGTCTCCATTGACTTCCATAGTATGGAAAAAAATATTGAAGTATATTTGGGTCAGAAACTGGTTGATTACCCACATTTTTCAAAATATCTTTGTTGATGTTCCACAGAGGAAAGAATTCAAGCACATTTGGAACAACAATTAGTACATGATGGAAGAATTTTCATTTTGTGTGCACTATCCTTTAAACAATGGTTCACAAACATGTACGAAAAACACAACAGTCAGAAAATGATGTTTTATTAACAAGGTTCGGGAGGAGCACGATCAGATAATCAACCAATTTGGCGCAGGTGCAACTCGTTTAGCTAACCATCCTAAACGAGCTCAATGCGTGTATATATAAATATAGATGCAGCCTGCCTACCTCTGTCCAGTGACAGTTTTCCGGCATCCCTCCTCCACCCCAACTCCTCACCCCTAATCTATTTATCCCATATCAGGGATGGGGGAGTTCTCTGGGTTCGGGCCATATTCCGGGCTCAGAGCCCTCCCCCAGGACAGCAAGCCAAAATATGCTTACTATTTGCTATCAGATTAAATGTAATGGTGAACTTGTGAAATGATACTTGAAGAACTTGTGCAAGAAATGTTGCATAATGAAGCTACAGGATGCTTTCCTGTGGTTTAAGGATGGACATGACAGAAACACAAAAAGCAGAAGCTTATAAGCATCTAATGCAAAAATGTACACAGCTAGCAAGAAACGTCTGCTCTTTTGAACTTTCTGTTCAGCAAAGTGTTCTGTATCAAATGTCACGGTTTTAACAAAGAAATATAATCACAGAAATAAGTTATATTTAAAAATATATGTTAAATTGTAATAATATTTGACAAAATTACTGTTTTTACTGTGTTTAGATCAAATAAATGCAGACAGTTCTTTCAAATTTGTTAAAAAGAATTGCAACTTTTGAACGGTTAGTGTGGTCAGGGAAATATTTGGTGTTTTTGATTAAAATGGGCAATTTTATCAAATGTGAATGTGGCCTGCAAATTACAGAAAGGTATTTCTAAAGTTAGTACTTTCCATAACTGTTTTTTTCCATAACATTTTTAAAAACACTTCCTCATTGCACAAAAGAGACAGTAAAAGAGGAAATACTGACCAAGGCCTCAAAGTCCTGCACTTGGCAGAGAAGCCAGTCCTCGCTAAGAGTGTACAGAGCTTTCTCTGTCACCGAATCCACCGGCCCTTTCGAGATTTGCTGAGTCAGAGCAGACACCAACAGAAAGAGAGGCTGTCCTACTGATTCCTATGGAGGAAACATATACATTTGTGAGTATTTGAAGATAATATGTGCTTTCTAAATCCCCAGCAGAGTGGATGCATGGACAGACCCTGAGGAAGCCATATAGACAGATGGACATCCAGTTGGTAAGAAGCTTCTCCACTATGGACTCTGTGCGGCGCAGGAGAAGTTTGGGATTTGCATTGCTGGACTGGTCCATCAGACTCTGCAAAAGATCCTCCATGACCTCGGTGAGATAAACCAGGTCTCCGTGGAGGGCCAGAGTCAAGAGAGATGCCACTGTACATCTAAGAGGAAGAGGAACAGACAGAGATAAAAAGAGAGGAACAAAAACACAAGTTAGAAAGAACAGAAGATATATATGCATCTGTCTGCAAACAGAAACCAAGCACAGCTTCATTCATTGATTCATTTTTTATAATATGTACAGTATATTGCAATTTCTTGTATTATGTTCATTTTAATTTTTAATATTGATGCTTTACAAAATAAAAGTAATTTTATATGTTTTTAGTGTTTTGTTTTCTTCATTTAATTCATTTTGTTTTATTAATAATCTTTTTTATTACTTAGCATTTGAACATCTATAACATTCTATAAAAATGTTCATGCCCTTGCAATGCTTGCTATTGTTGTTTAGTCTTTAATATAAATGGTTATGGGGTTTCATGGAATATTTGTCTTCATGAATAAGAGATAAGAGGGAATGTCTCCATGTCAAGGTTTTTTGAGATGTCGTTTCTGAAGCAGTTTGATATAACAATTGTTGGATTTGTGCTGCTCAGATGAAGTCTGAGAATTAAAATATTCGCAACTGAGATTACTCAATAAACCCTGCTCATTTTTATCATCATAATTTCATCTCCTGCTTCCTGGTCCTTGCTGGCTTCCTCTCAGATTGATAGAAGACTTTTAGTTTATTACTTGTGCTGTCAAACGATTAATCACGATTTGTTTGTTCTGTGTATATGTATAATGTATATATAAATACACACACATACAGTATTTATTTTTTAAATATTTACATGAATTATCATGTCTACATTTATAATCATATAATTTATATTATACATACATTTAATATATAAAAAATAACATATTTTCTCAAATATATACATACATGTGTGTGTATTTATATATACGTAATAAATATACACAGTACAAAAAAGTAACAAAAAAAGGATTTTGGGACAATTAATCGTTTGACAGCACTGGTTAGTACTGATTTTGGTTCTCAGTCGAAACTGTCCTGACTTGTTTTGGATACCAGATAAAATGGATCTCTTCTAACAGGATCTAGGTAAGAGACTGAATGCATTACTCCTGCGAGGAGTTTCAATCTGACACCATCAAGCCAATAAAGTACTTTGAATCTAAAACGAAGTTTATTAAGTACATTAGTAAACACATATCTGTGTTTCAGTGTGGAGGTCATTTTAAAGGTTGGACACTTTTGAGTTCCCTCGAAGAAGAAGATCTGCTATTCTAAAAAAAAACACAAAACATTATCTGTTTACACATCTAAGCAACAGGCATCAAGCCAAGGTCTCAAAATAACTGTGACCAGGTCTATCAAGTCATCTTCAAATAGAGGTGAGAATATGTTTAAAGTGTCTTCTTCCTCTTTGGAACTCGCTTTGGACAAAAGTGTCTGCTAATGCATACATTCAAATGCCTTTGACTCACTTGTCTTTTATGTTGAAGTTTTTCTGTTCCTCTAATGCATGCACGAAACAACTGAGAAACTGCTTATCTCTGATCAGCGCAGCAAATGCCTGACATTTCTCATCTACAGTTGTCTGCTCAGAGTCCTGACCATAAAAAGATAGAAATAAAACATTTAGTTTGTGATATATACATTAATATAGTGTATATATTACTAAAGACACTGCAGCATCTTACCTGCCCAATGTCTCTGATCATGACTACCGCCAGAGGACCAGCCTAGAGAAAATGAGAAGTTATATATTAAACAAACAAACACATATAGCAACTCTACAAGAAAAAAGGGAATTTCTGAGAGATAAAAATATGAAACCTCAGGAAAGAAGATTTTTGAGGCAAAGTGTTTGTAATCCAGGAAGGGTATGGCTCCAACATTATCAATTAAATCAGATTTTTCTGTTTGCAAGTCAACAAAGCCTGTCAAAGCAAACATAAATGCATAGTGCAATCACACACAACACGACATGAAACATTTCTAAAGTATGGCGGTAATTTGAGCATTTAAGGGAGTAACAACATGTTTATGTTTACAGCAGCATGTTTGCAAACACTACGTACATAACCTACATAACCTGTGGTGGTTATGTAGTTACTTACACGCTCAAAAAAACACACCCGAAGTCTCCATGACGTTCTGGACCCCAATAAAGCTTGTGATCCTTTTTCAGTGTAAATAAGTTTAAAAAAAATTGTATTAACTGCCATGCATATTGCTTAGAAAAGTAATAGTTGCATGATTTAAGGCATTATTTGTCCTATGCATAAATGTGCAGGAGGAGTTGCACACCAAAGTTGAATATTTAAGGTTAGTTGTGTGTTTATAACACTAACCTTCAGTATGAACAATTGTGATGCTTGCAAACACCACAAAGACCATATTTTCAAAGATGGCCAACCTTGTCGTATGTCCCTTCTGATGTTGCTTTCCAGCATTTCCAGTTGCTTGTTCATTTTCTCATTCATTTGTCTCTGGCTCTTACGGTGAATAATGAATCCAACTAGACAAAGAAGCAAACACATACATTAGTACCTGCAGGACTATTGTGAAAATATGTGACATAAATCTAAAATCACTTACCAACAGCACCCAGAATTACGATCAAAATCAATGCAGGAAGGATGAGTAAATATATTAAATGACTTTGAGGCTTAAAGTTTTTTGAAAAGTCCCCAAGACCTATCTGAAAATTATAGTAAAAGAAGGAAGGATTTATAAGGTGTTTAAATTATTTACAATAAGTAATTAAGACAATTTGAAGAAGACATGAATATGTACACTCACAATGAGTGAGTCCACTGCTGGCACGGGTCCTGATTCTCCTTTAATCCTACAGATGATGGCATTGGACTCAATCTTCTCCAGAACACACTGATACTGCTGATCTCCATGTAGACCCGTCACAGTCACCTCACTGAGACTCAAAGTCAGCATATCTGCTCTTTTCTGAGAAACAGAGAGTGCGGGATTGTTTGGAAGTTGTACATTTCACAAGTTGATGTGCAGACACATAATACATTTAGTTTAGAGTTTTTAACACCAAAAATGCAGACAGTAGACTAAAGTTAAACTCACTGTGTCATTAAACTCACCTGAATGTTCACCTGTACATCATTTGCCACATGTAAGGTGGTGAATCCAGTGAATTCTGGATCAGGCATGTAGGACAAATAATCCACACAGTCCACAGTGAAGTTCCCAACATTCAACAACAATCTAAACTGATCACCGCCATCATAGCGGGGTGAGAGAAACCACACATCCTGAGAAACAGAGACAATGAAAATATGACTCTAATACATGTGATATTTGAAGTTGCATATAAGCTGTGAATACAATTAGTTATCAGTCGATACAAAATTCTGACATAGACAAGATGATGATTGTATTCTGACAATCAATATTAAACTGAAAATATTACAATTCTATAATATTTCATTTAAAATGAATAAAAACCTAATAAAAAAAACTAATAATGAATAAAAACTTTTTTTTAATTGCTTGAATTGTTTAGGCATCATAACAGTTTAGATGTCAGTAAGGTGATTCTTGCTCTGAAGTTGTAAGTAGCTGATCTCTGTGTATCATGCTGTGAGCAACTGCAGAAGTAATAAACACATCTTACCTCTGAGCTTGTGTTGTTTTGTGTTTTCAGCACTTTATTTGAGGAAAGGACAGTAACTGACTCCACTAATTCCATATTGCTGCCCCGAAGATGAATCTTCCTTCCACCACTGCATGAAGATACATTTAAAATATCTTCAGCAAGTAATTCATGATATAAAAAAACATATTTATTAACATTTGAATTCCCCCACTTATTTTGCATATGTAGCTTTTGAACGGACACGTAGACACACAATAACACACATTTCAGCAACCAATGGAAGTGAAACCCATCAAAAATATTAAGAAAAGCCTGGCTGTCAATAAGCAGGTTGCTTTCACTAAACCTCTTAAGCAAGACTAGTCTAAGGGCACATGTGAGTTAGTAAACTACAGATCTCAGAAATATGCCAAAACATGCAAGGAAATGACCTAATGACTCTCATTTCTGCTTTCGTTTTTTTGCTGTCTCACATATGTTTTTTCATCTGTTCTAAAAGTATCTCTGCAGATCATTGCAAACCTTATTTTTACACATTAACAGCCTTCTTGCAACTCTCATGACTAAAATGCTCTGAATGACATAGCATTCACTAATTAAAATGTGCAGTTGTCATCTTAAGATGTTGATGGGATTTGGAAGCTGATCTGACAGTGGTCTGAAATGTCTGACCTGCTCCAGCTGACTGATGGCTGTATTCCAGTGCAGCTGGGCTGAGAACTGTAAGTGATGATGCTGTTACCATGACAACGGTCGTCAGGAGTAACAACACACACTTTCACTGTTCCTTTAGTTCCACTGGGAGGAATGTGGAACCTTAAAGTGTCACTGGAGCGATCCAGCACTGGAGATCTGAAGAGAAACATTCATGCACAGATATACAGTATCATTTATCTGAATCTACACACATTCATATACAGTCCATGACTAAACACAAACAAACAGTCTCACTCTTTAGGAATGCACTCCAGATCCCCTCGAATACGGATTTTAGTGACAGATTCCAGGTTCTTTCCTCTTAATAAAACATTGTTTCTGCCATGGAAAGAAACCTTGCTCGGCTCCAGAGAGAGAATCTCCGGCTTCTGCAAAACACCAAAGGTTGCACTCAGTTACACTCAAAAAGAAAGAAAGATTATAAACAAAATAACAGAAGTTAAAATGATTTTCATAAATTATATAATTGAATGTATAATATTAAATAATAATAATTATTATGATTACTATTATTATTATTATTATCACTACCATAAATACACATTGATTAAATATATTGTATATATATATCAACAAATAATATGTTACACATAATTTAAAAAGAATGATGATTATTACAGATTGTTCCTCAAATGGGGAAACTAAATCCTCTGCCTCTTGTAAAGTCATATTCTTTTGAAATAGGAACATACAGAAAAAACAATATCCCTATTTTGTGAAGTTGCACACATAATCAGAATGACACTTACAGCGTAGACCATCTCAGAGAGTAGATGTTTACATGCATCCTAAAGAGAGAAATAGCAGTTCATGTACTTCCTGAGTTCACTTCAGTCAACACAATGATAATTCGGCTGTCAACTATGAATTACTATCAATTTATGAAGGGACGCTATTTCCCAATACACATATACTGAATCCCTGCATTATAGGTAACATGTCTCCTCACCTGTATGTTTAACTGTGCTCCAGGTCCAGGTGTCCAATCACAACGCTGGGAAGAAGAGGACCAGTGACACCCGGATGAGATACACTGAACACACCTGCATTTAATTCATATTTTTAATTTTTTTGAAATAAAAGTTCGAAGAAGTCTTTCAAAACTATTTTAGACTGTGCATTTCTCACTGTGTATAAGAAGCATTTGGTGAATATTCTGTGATACTGGAACAGTTTCTCAGCGTCAGCATCTCTGTGATCTTCTGACCCTCAATAGTAACAGTAGCAGAGACTTTTAAACCTGAACAGATGTTTATGATTATAAATAATCAGATTCCGACTACATAAATGCACTGTATGTTAGTAAATATACAAGTTATTTGAAGGAGAACCAACCTCCAGTATAGAGCATCTCGTCAAAGAAAGTACAGGAACAGTTTGGGAAAACTGCCGGTGGATCAGACCCGTCACACAGCTTCACACTTTCTTTAGTGAAGGCGCACGAGAAAGCAGGATTTCCTGTGCTCTCCAGACTCAAGGACAGATGTAGAGTAATCTGTGTAGGAGAGGGCAATGGCAAGTAAAGAGTAGTCTTGTAAATATTTTGTACATTATATTTAAGAAAATACTTTTAGATATTAATGTCTACCTTTCTAGAAAAATTCTCTGTCATCTGAAAAGAAAACAGCTGTGTCTGAAGAGAGTTTTTTGGGATGGAAACCCATGAAGTATCTGAGCATTCATCTTGAGTAGAACATCTAGATAAAACAGGATTAAGTACATAACAGAACTGTCTACACAGACTGCTCATCGTGTCTATTTACAGTGGATGATAAGAGGTTAACATGCTGTTCTACATTTAGACATATTTAATGTAGATGCAGCCTGGAGCAGATATCCTGTGTGATATATGAAATATTTAATGTGATAAAGGCAAGCTGACCTGTTCACACACCAGCCGCAGAACGGATCCAGAGCAGCTCTGCAGTCTTTCAGAGTGCTGTATTTATCACAATGAACCACGGACACTCTTCTTAACTACATAAAAAAAAAAAAAAAAAAACATGAGCAGAAAGAGACAAGTATAATGATTCGATCTAACACACAGTTCTTTAACTGCGGGGCATGGGAGAATTGCCTTTTTTGGTGGATAAAAACATTGTCATGGATCAACAAAAGTATAAGGCAAACTATTCCTTTCATGTTGCTTCTGAAAAGCATTATCACTTTTTACTTATTTATTTTAGAACACTAAGAGTAATTTTTGTATAATTAAAATGTTCATTATTCAATATTTTCAAGATTTTTCTACTACACTAGTAGTATATATAGTATACTTTATATATTTTCATTGTTTGTTAAATGCAAATTTTTAAACCTTACCTGTTTCTTCAGAGCGATGTAGATATGTCTGAAATCTACTGGATCAAAATGCATTCTGGGAAGAACTGCTCGTTCATCATCAGACTTGAACAGCACAATTGGACAGCCTGGTGCGAATTTCTCATCCAACACAAGCTAGAGAAACAAACAGAAATAAAAATCATGAATATACTGTATATGTAAATAGAAATAGTGGGCATGTGCCTAAAAATAAAAACCGAGAAAAGTGAAAATAAATGCACATGAGAGAGAGGTGATACAGACCTTTATGAGTTGTCCATCACTGGTTCCTATGAACAGCACAATCCAGGATCCATTTCTAATTGCTGACACTGCTGACATTGAGCTGTACTTGAACACTACAGAGAGCGGCTGAAGTTCACTACCAGTCTGCAACACAAACAACAAAATAAACTTTATATGACTTTGGCGAATAGTAGACTACAACTATGTTTATCATTCATGATGCAACATCAATAAAGCGAAATACTGTTCTCATTTTATTTAAAAACGTGTATGAATGCAATTTCCAACCTCAGATCCACATGGCTTTTCACCATTAGCGCAGAAGCCCTTAACTTTTCCTTGAACGTGACTGATGTTGATGTTGATGTTGTACAGAGCCAGCGCGCTGTTCTCCGGATCCTGCTGATTCTGTGCACTGAACACACCTGCCCAAATAATACCGTTATCTGAGGGAATAACAGTGGAGGCGACGAGCACTGGACGAAGTTTATCACTGCAGCATCCTATCATTACAGCCTGTAGAGATTTGATTATGTCTAGCTTTTTTTCTTTAGAGCTGTTCATCCACAAGACGAGCACTTTCCTCTCGGAGTCAGTCTTTGCGTTGAGAAATAAATAGGATTGTGAAGGCGAAACTCTCTGGAATCCATCAACAAACTCCACATCTCTCACTGTGCTCTGAATGATGGCATCTGATCCTTCTGCTGTTCTTGAGAAAATCCCTCCTGTTTGAGACTGTAAAGTGTTCCACAAGGTAACAACAGAAAACAGAGAATCTTGAGGTTTTGCATCTTCATCCTTTTTCCCAACCAAAAGGAACTTACCGGCTATGAAGGCAACAGATTTCTCATTCTGTCGCAGGCCTAACAGTATTTTACTTTCATAATGAATACTGTTTGTAATGTCATTTATATCAAGAACTTCACAATATCCATCTTCAAAAGTCCCACACGTTACCAGGGTGCCGTTGGCGTCAAAAGGCACCAGAATGTTGACTCTGTTATGGTAAGTAGCATTAGTGATGTCTTTACTTTTCTCCTCATGCAGATCGTGTCTCATCTGATGTAGTCGATGTTCAGTAAGAACAAACAACTTACTGTTACCAACTACAAAGTCCTTGATGTCTCCATCAAAGTTCAGCACATCACCGCAAATGCAGTATTTCAAAAGTACAAGTATCCCCAATAAGTGTTCTCTCATCTTTCCTGCATATGTGATTAGCAGCTGAAGTCTCGAGATCTTGTTCCAGCGATCAGCACTCGTGAAGAAGTGGATGGAAGTGAAATCCGTAGATGACTTCCGCGCAACACACCAACAAATCTGTTGCCCTGATTGCGACATTTAGATGTTTTGGAAGTTATAACATTTAATGATGAAAAACCTGTTATGATCAAACACAGAAGAAAATACGAGTCAGGAACAAGTCTGTACACTTTTGGATTCATTTTACTGACAAACTTTATGTTTAATAGTTTTCATTTTGTGAAGTTCTGTAGTTCTTTAGTAACTGCTGCACCCTTGTGGTACATGAACAGCTTCATATTTAGAAAAGAATAAAATACACAAAAATATAATTTTTGCCATCAGATGTAATTCGATTTTTGATGAACTTTAGTGAAACTTTTTATCTGTAGACTATATTTCTATTTTATATCTAATTATAAACTGCAGTGAACTTAAATCATAGTTCATTATAGATAAACATTATTTGGACATCATTTTTGTTGACATTGATGCATCATAATAAACCAAAAAGCCACAGAAACAGACACTGAAAAAAACATTAATAGAGGATTAATAGCGTACTAATCAATGTCAGTTAACTGTTATTTATGAATAGAAATATTTAGATATATAAAGTCGGTTAGATGTTTTATTTATAAAACAATAGCTTTGGCAATACATATCTAAAATGAAAGTTAAATATTTAGACATTTTAAGGTATTAAAATATTGCCAAATTATAATGTACATTATGGGTAATAATTTAGCTTATAATATTAGTTATATTACCATACAAATTTTAATAATAGTACTTCCCAAAAAATACTTTATTTTTATGCACTGTATACTGTTTAATTTTTACTGAAACCCCTATACTGTAAAAAGCACCGTCCTTCGGATGAGACGTTAAAACCCAACGTTTTTTCCCACAGCTTATATTGACTATTGTTTTTCATGGGAGCTTATGGAAGACTGGAAAATGCACAGAACATTCTTATTCAGTTTACTTTCATTAAAATGAGCAAAAGTCACACAGTTACATTGTATCCCAACTTTATAAAGTTCAGTCCACTTAAAATGTAAAACTGGAAGTATACTAAAGAAATTTGTGTTAGGATTAAATAGATGCTCCGAGACACGGTTGATCGGTTTGTTTTTGTTTACCTCGACGACATCCAGGTCTTCTCCCAGAACGAGCACGATCATGACCGACACGTAAGGCGAGTGCTACAGCGGCTGCTGGAGAATTGTCTATTCACCAAGGTGGAGAAGTGTCAGTTTCACGCACGGTCGGTTCCGTTCATGGGTTTTATTCTCTCGCCCGAAGGTGTCCGAATGGATCCCACCAAGGGTAAAGGCTGTTTCAGATTGGCCCACCCCAGACAGTTGCAGAGCGGTCCAGCGTTTTCTGGGGTTTGCCTATTTTTACAGGTGGTTCATTCGGAACTTTAGTCAGGTCGACCTTCCTCTGACGGATCTCACCTCCACGAAAAAACGGTTCTATGTCGCCGCAGGCCCAGACTGCTTTTGAAAATCTGAAGAGCCGGTTTATTTTGGCTCCCATTTGAAATACCCCTGACCCGTCTCGACAGTTCATTGTGGAGGTGGATGCATCCGAGGTGGGGGTTGGGGCAGTTTTGTCTCAAAGATCATCTTCGGACGAGAAAATACATCCCTGCGCCTTTTTTTCTCATCGTTTAACCCTCACGGAACGGAACTAAGACATCGGGAATAGGGAGTTACTAGCTGTCAAGCTGGTGCTGGAGGAGTAGCGTCACTGGTTAGAGGGCGCGGGGTTCCCATTTATTATTTGGACTGACCATAAGAACCATGAATACAATATGCACCGCCAAAAGAATAAATTCAAGGCAGGCTCGCTGGGCATTATTTTTCGGACGTTTCAGGTTTGCCATTTCTTATCACCCAAGCTCTAGGAATGGTAAACCTGGTGCGCTATCATGGATTTTTGAGGCTAAGGCTAGTCCCACCCCCCCTGTGGCTATCCTTCAACCCAAACGGGTTGTGGCGGCAGTAACCTGGGGGGTGGAGTCCAAGGTCCACGATGAGTTACGCGACTCCACTGTTCCCGCGGGGTGCCCAGAGAGTCTGCTATTCGTGCCCGAGTCAGTCCAAACTAGCGTCCTACAGTGGGGCCACTCTTCTAGCCTAGCTTGCCACCCTGGAGCTACTCGTACTCATAAGTTAATCAAGCAGCGGTTTTGGTGGCCGTCCATGGCAAGGGATGTTCGACAGTTCGCGGCGGCCTGTCCTATTTGTGCTGCGGGTAAGGGCTCCAATCGACCCCCAGCAGGGCTACTCCAGCCGCTGTCTGTGTCTTTGCGACCCTGGTCACACATAGCGATGGACTTCGTCACTGGCTTGCCTCCTTCCAATGGCAAGACGGTAGTCCTCACTGTGGTGGACAGATTCTCGAAGGCGACCCACTTTATTCTCCCCCCAAATTGTCTTCAGTGAGGAAGACAGTGACTATTGTCTTGGACCACGTTTTCCGCATCCATGGCCTCCTGGTGGATGTGGTCTCTGACAGGGGTCCCCAATTTGTGTCTAAGTTTTGGACAGAGTTCTGTCGACAGCTGGGGGCGTCTGCGAGCCTGTCCTCCGGATATCACCCACAGACCAACGGTCAGGCTGAGCAAGCCAACCAGGATTTGGAGAGGGTCCTGCGCTTTGTTGCGTCTGCTGATCCGTCATCTTGGAGTTCCAGGTTAACCATGGTCAAGTACGTGCATAACTCTCTCCCGGTCTCATCTACGGGTTTATCTCCCTTCCAGTGCTGTTTAGGCTACCATCCACCCTTATTCCCCTCTCAAGAATCCGATGCCATTGTTCCATCCGCGCATGCGTTTGTTCAGAGATGCCTCCGTACTTGGAGGATCGCCAGAGAAGCCGTCACTCGGACTGGCGAGAGAAACAAGGCGTCGGCGGACCATCACCGTACCAAGCCCCCACTTTACGTGTGTGGTCAGAAGGTCTGGTTGTCTTCCAAAGACATTAACTTCAGACTTCCCACACGTAAACTGGGACCCAAATTTATTGGACCATTTATTGTGACTAAGGTGCTCAGTCCGGTGACGGTGCGGCTCAAATTAACCCCACAATTTGATAAAATCCACCCAGTGTTCCATGTTTCCAAAATCAAGCCCGTCTTTCGCACCCCCCTTCAGCCCCTGATCTCCACCCACCAGACTCATCGAGGGGTCGCTTGTGGTTTGGTTGTGCGATGGTTATAATGTTATGGTGCTTCATGCATCATTCAAAGAACTAAGATGCATTGCAGTTCAGTGACAAGTTATTTGCATTTGTATAGTGACATGTTCTTTTAGATACCAATATTAACTTTTAACTAACTTTTGAGACTGCAGCTTTGGAGGCCTCTCCTCCAATGGACACTAAAATGTGCAAGACAACCACAAGCTGAGCAACAAGCTCCTCTCTTCACCACAAATCATAACCAAAAGACATATACATGTATATACCCAACATTTTTTCAAGTAAAAAAACATATTGGGGCATTAGCCTAAAATTATGATAAAACACAAACATTGTGTTTAATGGTTGCATTACAAACTTAATAAATCTTAACCTCATTGGTTAATTTAGAATGTTTAGGCTTGCCTTTAAATACATAGGTGAATCCAAAAAAACATGCACACTTTTTTACATGCACTCTGGTAAATGTTAGAATGGTTTGAGTAAAGGCACACAGTAACTATAGCAGCCAACACATTTTCTCTGTAGTTTTTAGACCCCCACCCTCTTCTCACCCCGCTGCTTGCACTTTAATCCACTTCACGAGTGGATGCCTCTGAGTGCAGTTGATCGAAACGTCTGCTGCTCATCACATATGCAAGATGAGAAGATACTTACTTGGAATACTTGTACTTTTGAAATATTGCATTTGTGGTGATGTGCTGAACTTTGATGGAGACATCAAGGACTTTGTAGTTGGTAACAGTAAGTTGTTTGTTCTTACTGAACATCGACTACATCAGATGAGACACGATCTGCATGAAGAGAAAAGTAAAGACATCACTAATGCTACTTACCATAACAGAGTCAACATTTTGGTGCCTTTTGACGCCAACGGCACCCTGGTAACGTGTGGGACTTTTGAAGATGGATATTGTGAAGTTCTTGATATAAATGACATTACAAACAGTATTCATTATGAAAGTAAAATACTGTTAGGCCTGCGACAGAATGAGAAATCTGTTGCCTTCATAGCCGGTAGGTTCCTTTTGGTTGGAAAAATGGATGAAGATGCAAAACCTCAAGATTCTCTGTTTTCTGTTGTTACCTTGTGGAGCACCTTAGAATCTCAACCAGGAGGGATTTTCTCAAGAATAGCAGAAATATCAGAGGCCATCATTCAGAGCACAATGAGAGATGTGGAGTTTGTTGATGTGTTCCAGAGAGTTTCGCCCTCAGAATCCTATTTATTTCTCAACGCAGCGACTGACTCTGAGAGGAAAGTTCTTGTCTTGTGGATGAACAGCTCTGAAGGGAAAAAGTCAGAAATCATCAAATCTCTACAGGCTGTAAGGATACGATGCTGCAGTGATAAACTTCGTCCAGTGCTCGTCGCCTCCACCGTTATTCCCTCAGATAACGGTGTTATTTGGGCAGGTGTGTTCAGTGCACAGAATCAGCAGGATCCGGAGAACAGTGCGCTGGCTCTGTACAACATCAGTCACGTTCAAGGCCGAGTGAAGGGCTTCTGTGCTAATGGTGAAAAGCCATGTGGATTTGAGGTTGGAAATTTAATTTATACATGCTTTTAAAAACAAGAACAGTATTTTACCTTATTAAGACATTGATAAGATCTGTAATAGAATGTTGCAAGATAAAACATCATTTTTTTTATAAAAGTTAATTATGTAAAGTTTAATTTTGTTGCTTGTGTTGCAGACTGGTAGTGAACTTCAGCCGCTCTCTGTAGTGTTCAAGTACAGCTCAATGTCAGCAGTGTCAGCAATTAGAACTGGATCCTGGATTGTGCTGTTCATAGGAACCAGTGACGGACAACTCATAAAGGTCTCCTTCATCTGTCTGTCATTTATTTTCACTAGTCTCATTGAGTTTTAATTTCTAAATACCTGCACAATATTTCTATTTACACACACAGCTCTAAGCTAAACCATGTTTAGCTGTGCATTTAAACTACTTTTGTTCTGTTTGTTTCTCTAGCTTGTGTTGGATGAGAAATTCACACCAGGCTGTCCAACAGTGCTGTTCCAATCTGATGATGAACGAGCAGTTCTTCCCAGAATGCACTCAGTAGATTTAAAACATATCTACATTGTTCTGAAGAAACAGGTGAGATTTAAAAAGGTCATTAAAAAAAGTGAGAATTTCTAAAATAATGTAGCCATGGGGATGCAGGGGACATGTCTGGTTATTTAATAGTACTTATAAAGCACATATTAATGTCTTATTCTACATGAAATTTTACTAGATCTCTTAGCCCTACTCATACCTAAACATAACTACTACAAACAACAACCTAACTATTAATAGCAGCAGATTGAAGGAGCTTATTGAGGGAAAACTTAATCTAAAATATTACCATGTAACATTCTTCCCTGCATGTTTTCACTGGATAAATTTGATATTATGGGCAAATTTGTATGTATAAATCTAGATTTAAAATTCATTATAATATAATGCATTCATTTCGCGGTGGCTATCTGGTGGAAAGAAATATATAAAATCAAATGTGATACCGTTGGTTAAGCAGATGCCTGTTTATCCCTATAAACAAACAGCATTGTGCAATCCCTAGTTGCTGAGAAAAAGCATTTTAAGACATAATTACATACTTTAATTAGGTTTTGCATTGAAATAATTCAATACTACTTTTATCAAAGATAAAATACAAATTTTTGAGTCTTCTGGTTCAACTAACTAGTAAACCGGTAATAGAATAGAATTGAATAGAAACGTGCATTACAGTCAAAATTCTCTCCCCCTAACTTATGAAATAATGACTACACCCTGATCACAGCACACATATAAATATTATAATGAATATAGTTGTCAATTTTGTGTTTTAGGATATTAAACTCAGATATGTTATTTGTATTATATGTATTGAAAAATGTTAAATATTACTTCATATAAATATTGGGTAGTACTTAATTTTACAGTGTTCTTGTTACTCATGTTACATTACCTTAGTAATAGCAGTAAACAGTAACAGTAAATTATGCATACATTCAAGCAACTAATCCTTTAATAAGTACATGTTGTCCATTAATATTACTCAATACTTAATTAGCTCTTTTTGGCTAGACAACTTTATATTTAGACAGAGTTTACATAAAAACCTGCATCATTTCAGGTACATTAAACACAGATTTGTCCATATCAAATGTTCTCATCTGTTAAAGTAAGATGTTCAGAATTTTTCCCAAAATCACGGTTCATCTGATATATCTGATTTCCCAATCTGTTCTGTTAGGAGGAGAGTGCACAGATAGAAAAGCATTTTATTGGCTGCAGTCTGCAGGTATTATGGCCGATCACAAAAGCCAACATTGAGCTGCTAAACCTAGACAAAAATATCCCGCTACATTTTATTACATTTATGTGCAAATCACTGTCCCCGCGTCCCCCATTTCCATTCCTGCAAAGCAATCATAAAATCCATAAATAAAAATATTGCATAAAACATAGACAAAGTTTATTCAATTTCGTATATTTTAATTGTTGGCTTTTCATGTATTACATTTTTTTTTTTACTATTGGACACATCGCTATTGGACAGTTTTGGAAAGAATGCTTAAAATATTTCAGAAAAGAAAAATATTAAAAACCTCTTATCAAAAAGGAAAAGCTGGCATGGCAGAATGAGTCTAGATGTGTCTTCTGCTCATATATTATGTTTATGTTATTATGTAGTTAAGAAGAGTGTCCGTTGTTCAGTGTGATAAATACAGCACTCTGAAAGACTGCAGAGCTGCTCTGGATCCTGTTTGCGGCTGGTGTGTGAACACACACAGGTCAGCCTGCATTTATCACGTGTTATTTTTCACACATTAGACATGATGTCTACTATAGGCTGCATCTTCATTAAATATGCAGCGTGCAAACAGTTCTGTAGTGATATTTTGGTTGATGCTGTTTTTATCTAGATGTTCTACTCAAGATGAATGCTCAGATACTTCATGGGTGTCCATCCCAAAAAACTCTCTTCAGACACAGCTGTTTTCTTTTCAGATGACAGAGAATTTTTCTAGAAAGGTAGACATCAATATCTAAAAGTATTTTCTTAAATATAATTCAGAAAATATTTACAAGACTACTCTTTACTAGCCGTTGCCCTCTCCTACAGATTACTCTACATCTGTCCTTGAGTTTGGAGAGCACAGGAAATCCTGCTTTCTCGTGCGCCTTCACTAAAGAAAGTGTGAAGCTGTGTGACGGGTCTGATCCACCGGCAGTTTTCCCAAACTGTTCCTGTACTTTCTTTGACGAGATGCTCTATGCTGGAGGTTGGTTCTCCTTCAAAGAACTTTATAGTATATTTACTAACATACAGTGCATTTATGTAGTCGTAATCTGATTATTTATAATCATAAACATCTGTTCAGGTTTAAAAGTTTCTGCTACTGTTACTATTGAGGATCAAAAGATCACAGAGATGCTGACGCTGAGAAACTGCTCCAGTATCACAGAAAATTCTTCTTACACACAGTGAGAAAATTAAATGCAGTGAGAAAAATATCACAATGCAGAAATGATAACACAGAGCTTATCATCTTCATGTGTGGATTTATGCAGGTGTGTTCAGTGTATCTCATCTGGATGTCACTGGTCTTCTTCCTCTCAGTGTTGTGAATGGACACCTGGACGTGGGCCGCACATACAGGTGAGACAATGAGTCAAAAACCTACAATTCAGTGCTTCAGTATATCTGTATTGGTAAACTGCACAAGTTTCATAAAGAGTTATGATGATTGCATTGGCTGAAGTGAATTCAGTAATTAAATACATAACTCAGAATTCTCTCTCTTTCGATCTTTTTTAGGATGCATGTAAATATCCACTCTCTGAGATGGTAGGAACGATTTGCTTGTCAACTTCATTTAAAACACTGCGGTCATATAGAGTTGATATGGATTTTGTGCTGGTTTATGGTGTTTCTTTACTGAGTAAATTTGTTTGTGTTTTGTTGAAGCCGGAGATTCTCTCTCTGGAGCCGAGCAAGGTTTCTTTCCATGGCAGAAACAATGTTTTATTAAGAGGAAGGAACCTGGAATCTGTCACTAAAATCCGTATTCGAGGGGATCTGGAGTGCATTCCTAAAGAGTGAGACTGTTTGTTTGTGTTTAGTCATGGACTGTATATGAATGTGTGTAGATTCAGATTAATGATACTGTATATCTGTGCATGAATGTTTCTCTTCAGATCTCCAGTGCTGGATCGCTCCAGTGACACTTTAAGGTTCCACATTCCTCCCAGTGGAACTAAAGGAACAGTGAAAGTGTGTGTTGTTACTCCTGACGACCGTTGTCATAGTAACAGCATCATCACTTACAGTTCTCTGCCCAGCTGCACTGGAATACAGCCATCAGTCAGCTGGAGCAGGTCAGACATTTCAGACCAACTTTCATGCTCATGGTAGTGAATCTTATGTCACACAAACCATTTTAGTCATAAAACTTGCAAGAACATTATTTGCATGGAAAAAATTTAATTAGCAAAATAATGCTCTGCAGACATACCATTAGAACAGATGAGAAGCGGTTTGATGGTGAGTCCATTACACGGCTGACTTAGACAAGTCTTTCTTAAAGTTTAGTCAGAGCAAACTGCTTCCTGACAGCCAGAACATTGTTAATACGTATGGCAGGTTTCACTTTCACTAGTTGCGGAAGTGTTGTATTGTGTGACTATAAATGTATAGTCTTGGAATTAAAGCTTTAATGCAATGCTTTAATATTGCTTCATATCATGTAATACTGGCTGACATTGTTTTCAATCTCTTCGTGCAGTGGTGGAAGGAAGATTCATCTTCAGGGCAGCAATATGGAATTAGTGGAGTCAGTTACTGTCCTTCCCTCTAATAAAGTGCTGAAAACACAATACAGCACAAGCTCAGGGGTAAGATGTGTTTATTACTTCTGCTGTATCGGACACAGATGTCAGCTATTTATAATTGTATTTTTTTTAATGATTTTTGAGTAGTCAGGAAGGATTTTGCGGAAAACTGCATACTGTATACGCTGCTTATCCACTGCTTATCAAATCATGCTCTTTTTCGGTACACAAGGAAAAGTACCTCCAGTTCTGGGTAGTGTGAAGCTGAAATTTTGTTGTCGCAATAAACAAGAAAAAATTGATAATTCAAGACATCAAACCTCCCACGAATCACTGATTGTAAAAACAAGAAAATTGTATTTATATGTTCATCAGCACAACCAAAGCATGCAGTTATATTTTTTAACTACATAGTGTACCTTTAAAGAAATTTTGATTCCTTGTGTCATAATATATTTAATATTTTTATATAAAGCTTCATATGTATTCGAATCATATGTTCATTGTCTCTCTTTCTCAGGACGTGTGGTTTAACTCTCACCCTTATGATGGCAATGGTCAGTTTAGATTGTTGTTGAATGTTCATAACTCTGCGGTGGACTGTGTGGGTTATTTCTCCTACAAGCCTGATCCAGAATTCACTGAATTCACCACCTTACAGGTGGCCAATGATGTACAGGTGAACATTCAGGTAAAAAATGTCTTTAGACGAGCAAGATCTGCCCCTTAGAATTTGATCTGGCAACTGTGCATTGATAGGACTAATTATTATTTTGGGTCTCTGTTTCTCAGAAAAAGGCAGATATGCTGAATTTGAGTGTGAATGAGGTGACTGTGACGGGTCTACATGGAGATCAGCAGTATCAGTGTGTTCTGGAGAAGATTGAGTCCAATGCCATCATCTGTAAGATTAAAGGAGAATCAAGAGCCGTCACTGCAGTGGACTCACTCATTGTAAGTCTGTTATTTTGATACTGTTAATTCTTTGGTATGTATATAGATTATATGGATGTTCATAATCTGACTTGATTATACTGCTGTGTTAAGTTTAATGTAAATCTTAACTTTGTAAAGTTAAGATTTACATAAAGAAAATAATCTACTTTCATTGTCATTTCAGATCACGGTTGGCAGTTATGTTCTTGGGATGAGTGGTACAAAGCATCTGTTCTGCCTCAGTCCACAGAATATAACTGGCCATGTACCTGTATGGAGGAGCGATGGAAACACAAATGATTCTCAGCATCTTCCAGACTGAAAAACTATGATTTTCTATTCCAAATACTAGAGTTATAGAAATTATAGATCTAGGTTTTTATGCAATTATACATTTGGGCAGATGTTTTTTTTGTTATTGGAGTATTTTATATACTTCTTGTATATTAATTTTAATTAACAGTTCAGCTTTAATTAACACAATATGTATTATGTTATGATCTCTAACTATTCACCAGTCACTCTTTCAGACACATGCCAACATACAAACTCAGGCGCTGTCTACTAATCTATTATACACTGCACAAACAGCACAAGCTTCCTACAGAGGACAGGTCTGTTATTAGTATTGCAGTACAATTATTTTGTTGTCAAAGACTTTCGTTATACATTTTTTTTCACTGTACACCTATATGTACGGTGGCTGAGAGAGCTCAGCATGCTGCAACTTCAGAAAACACATGCAAATAGAAAAAGCACCAGCAAATGAAGAAATGAAGAAAACATCTTCATCAGTTTGACAGATGGTGCAAATGCTCACAACACAACCAAATAAAGAAACACACTGCAAATGCTCACAACACAACCAAATAAAGAAACACACTGCAAATGCTCACAACACAACCAAATAAAGAAACACACTGCAAATGCTCACAACACAAACAAATAAAGAAACACACTGCTAATGCTCACAACACAACCAAATACATTTTCTTTGCAGTGCGTTTCTTTTTTGGTTGTGGTGTGAGCATTTGCAGAGTGTGCATTGTAAAATTGAGGAAGTTGTTTTCTTAATTTGAAGATGCGTTTTTTCTATTTGCAGCGCGTTGAGCTCTCTTGGCCAACATATATTTATATTTTGTTGTTATTAATCTGATAACTGTTATCCATATACTGCATTAAACAGCATATTTATTAATCAAAATGGCTAATATACATTATATCTAAGCTATAGTCTGGTCTGTATTTAAATGGACAAACACAGATCACAATGTGTGCTTCATTATTAATCAGCAGGTCTAAATTTGTATATGGCTAAAGTCCTGTTCAGATTATTACTGCAGTTACATGACTATTAGCCCGTTCAAGCACAGAATTCCATGTAAAGGCATAAATGGTAATCAACAAAAAAATATGAATAAGCAATCTACGACTCAAGGTTAATTTTGTGATTTTTTTATGTAATAAATGTTACATCACATACAGATATGTTGTGTGCAAAAATTGAACTACTTTAGCTGTGAAACAATATCTACACCAAAAGCTTCTGTGGGCTATAGCTATATCCGTTTCAACTAAACTGACTAACTAGCCTACCTCAAAATTTCACAAAATGGAAATATTCTGAAAATGTGAATAAGAGAAATTAGGGGAAGAACCTGCCCTAAATCTAACAATGCCACATGATTGATTTGATGTTATACATTATTCTGCTATTATTCAGCTAATCTGAAACGGCTTCAAATAAGTACATTCACCATGATTGTTCTGGCAGAGAGGCTCTACTACTGCACTGATGATAGAGCCCACAAGAGATGCACAGTAATACAGTTAAAGCTCATGCTTTGAGACACAATCCATCAGACAGTGATACAAATACAAGTATGGAAAGACTGTCGCAAAACTGGTTGGAACAGGCTACGAAGCAAATTATATTTTTTTTACATATTGTTACAGGTAACAGGCTTTGTGATATAGGGAGTAGGGTTATTTTCTGCGGAAATAGTATCTGTACTTTGTAGACATCTTCCCTCATCTGAAATAGATTTGTTGGTGTGTTGCGCGGAAGTCATTTACGGATTTCACTTCCATCCACTTCTTCACGAGTGCACGCATCTGAGCGCAGCTGATCGCTGGAACACGATCTCGAGACTTCAGCTGCTCATCACATATGCAGGAAAGATGAGAGAACACTTACTTGGAATACTTGTACTTTTGAAATACTGCATTTGCGGTGATGTGCTGAACTTTGATGGAGACATCAAGGACTTTGTAGTTGGTAACAGTAAGTTGTTTGTTCTTACTGAACATCGACTACATCAGATGAGACACGATCTGCATGAGGAGAAAAGTAAAGACATCACTAGAGTTAATATTCTGGTGCCTTTTGACGCCAACGGCACCCTGGTAACGTGTGGGACTTTTGAAGATGGATATTGTGAAGTTCTTGATATAAATGACATTACAAACAGTATTCATTATGAAAGTAAAATACTGTTAGGCCTGCGAAAGAATGAGAAATCTGTTGCCTTCATAGCCGGTAAGTTCCTTTTGGTTGGGAAAAAGGATGAAGATGCAAAACCTCAAGATTCTCTGTTTTCTGTTGTTATCTTGTGGAACACTTTACAGTCTCAAACAGGAGGGATTTTCTCAAGAACAGCAGAAGGATCAGATGCCATCATTCAGAGCACAATGAGAGATGTGGAGTTTGTTGATGTGTTCCAGAGAGTTTCGCCTTCACAATCCTATTTATTTCTCAACGCAGCGACTGACTCTGAGAGGAAAGTGCTCGTCTTGTGGATGAACAGCTCTAAAGAAAAAAAGCTAGACATAATCAAATCTCTACAGGCTGTAATGATACGATGCTGCAGTGATAAACTTCGTCCAGTGCTCGTTGCCTCCACTGTTATTCCCTCAGATAACGGTGTTATTTGGGCAGGTGTGTTCAGTGCACAGAATCAGCAGGATCCGGAGAACAGCGCGCTGGCTTTGTATGACATCAGTCACGTTCAAGGCCGAGTGAAGGGCTTCTGCGCTAATGGTGAAAAGCCATGTGGATCTGAGGTTGGAAATTAATAGTATTCAATATACACGCTTTTTAAAAATGAGAATAGTATACCATTTGTAATAAAGTACCCTGAATCTGTTGCATGATGGGGCGTAGAATGGGGGGGGGGGGGGGGGATTTAGTAGGGACGTGTCCCTTTCAATATCCAGCCATACCAAACTGTCCCTAGCAATAATTTGAACAAATAATTAAACATATGTTTATGTTTTTGTCATTTCAGACGCATCTGAAATGGCATACCATTGATATTAGGCTACCTAACGTTAGAAAACTGCGCTCTCTCAAGGACGCGCATTTAATAGGCTATATGCGCGTAATGTAGTCGCAAATGTACCGGACGAGAAACGCAGCCGCATTTAGAACAACTCACCGGTATTACACCCAATTCAAGACAGCAGTCTAAAACTGTTCATATACAAGCCCACTTCAGGAATGAACAAAGTTGCATTGATGAGTTTAAAGTGGTATTTGTTGGACAAAACAGAGCAAATGGAAAGAGAAAGCGCGATCTATGGCTATTATATAAAGCATAGGGACAGAAAGACAAACGTTGAGATACACAATCTTTCATCCTAGGGTAGTCATGAACATCAACAATAATTTGGGACAAATATAATTAGATTTGTATTTTATTTTTTGTAAACTATGTAAGTGGCACTCTGGTGCAGCAGGATTTGGAAGAGCATCCTGAGTCACCGCGGACAGTCTTTAACTTTAAATTAATGTTGATCAACTGAATGTACAAATCAAACTGTCAGCAGAAATATCCACAAAATAAAAAACAACACTGATATAAGAGCGTGCAGTTTATCTGTCAATCAGATGCGCACGAGTAACAGCTGAGTTTTCTTTCAGAATCATCCTGGGTCCAATACAATTAATATTCAAATAAAGTGATGTGTGATTAAAGGGATAGTTCACCCAAAAATGAAAATTCTATCATCATTTAATCTCCCTCAAGTAGTTCCAAACCTGTATGAATGTCTTTGTTTTGCTGAACACAAAGGAAGATATTTTGAATAAAGTTTGTAACCAGGCTGTTTTCGTCGGGTTTATGTCCCCTCCAATGTCGAAAGCAAACCCACGCCCTTGGTACTACTCCTTGAAGTCATATAAAGTTTATTTTGTTGTTTGTGTTGCAGACTGGTAGTGAACTTCAGCCGCTCTCTGTAGTGTTCAAGTACAGCTCAATGTCAGCAGTGTCAGCAACTAGAACTGGATCCTGGATTGTGCTGTTCATAGGAACCAGTGACGGACAACTCATAAAGGTCTCCTTCACCTCTCTCTCATACACAAATAAACACCTTTTTTTCAATAGACTCAGACATTTCTGAATACCTAACAACCACTTACACTTACACTTATAGCTCTAAGTTGTTTGATTTTGCATTTGAAATACTACAGCCATAATTAGGGCCCAAGCCAGAAAGGTGCAGGTCCCTATTGATATTGTTAGGATTCTTTTTTTTTATTGAAAAAATGAAATAGGCTATTATATACTTTACTGGTAATATATTTTATATAATTATTTCACAAGTGCTATTAGATTATTAAAATATTTTTTTTAAAATGGTTACAGATCATAAAATGAGTTGGTGACAATTTGCAATAAATTATCTTAGGTTGAGATTAGTTAATGCATTAACTAACAATGAACAATATATTTTTACAGCATTTATTCATCTTTTTAATGTTAGTTAGTAAAAATAGTCATGTTCGTATTAATTCATAGTACATAAACTACATAAACTAAGTATGAACGATAGATTTTTACTTTATTTGTGTTAGTTAATTATTTATTATTAATCATGTTAGTTCATGGAAATGTAAATTGTTTAAAAAATGCTTATAAATCATTAAAAGGTTTGGTAACACTATAATAATGTCTCATTTGTTAACATTAGTAAATGCATTAACTAACGTGAACTAACAATGAAAAATATATTTTCACAGCATTTATTAATGTTTGTATGATGTTAATTCACAGTGCATTAACTAATGTTAACAGATACAACTATAAATGTTAATAATGTTTGTTTCGATTATTAACTAACATTAATAGATGATTTATAAGGATTGTTCATGTTAATAAATATAGTTCATGTTAATTACTGAAACCTACATAAGACATATGTTGAATTCCTTGTAGAGAAAAGAAATGCCTTGTACCTTCATTATCCTGCCAATTATATGGTGTAACAAATAATTCAGGAAAAGGACACTGATTTAGACCACTAACCACTAACAAAAAAATCTTCAAGGAATTTGTTTAACGATATAGGAAATGATGTTTTTAGCTTATTTAAGACGTTTTTCACAATCCTTTCTGACCTTCTCCCCATTTGTTTAATGATCTCTTGTACAGAAAACCACTTATTTTGCTCTGTGTCAATTAAATCTCCAACTTTTAAAACACCAGATGAAATAAAGCTGTTGATTTCAATGCTTGGTAAACTATATTGATGACACAACCATGAATTGTAAAAAAGTGGTTCTTCAAGCCCAAAATGATTCTCTCTTTCAACTTCAAATATACTCCATGCACTAAGTACAGACTGATAGAACCCTCTAATGCCCAAACTCTCGATTACTTTTTTAGACATTAGAAAAACTTGTCTGTCAAATCCCATCTTACTAGTAGCTCGTAATACTGCCAACCCACACATTATCCAAGGCTTCAAATCTGTATCATAAAGCATTTTTTGGGCTGATTGTAACCTCATAGCTTTCCATTTTGACACTAAATCAATAAGACCTTGACCGCCTTCAAACACAGGCAAATTCAAAAAGCCTGGACGAAGCCAATGATGTCCTCCCCAGAAAAAGTTTACAAAATGTCTTTGGAGCAGCTGTAAAAGTCCTGCTGGAGGGTCCAAAACAGTCAATCTGTGCCACAACATTGACGCAGCCAAGTTGTTTACCACTAAAACCCTGCCTCTATACGATAGTTGTGGTTGGATCCAACTCCATCTTTTTAATCTTCCAAGTACTTGTTCAACCACTCCATCCCAATTCTTTGCCATATATTGTCGAGTACCAAAAAATATCCCAAGAATTTTCAATCCATCTGTATTCCAATGGCACTGCTGTGGGAGATGAGGTGGATCTTCTCCTTGCCATTTACCGGAAAGTAGTGCTTCTGTTTTATTCCAATTTACCCGTGCTGAAGATGCTTTCCGATAAAGATCCAAACACTTGCACAGTTCAAAAATATCTTCTTGAGATCTTATTATGACTGTAACGTCGTCAGCATTTGGCGTTTTCCAGTTGTATCTTCTCATCTTCACTCAATTTTGGAATTCCACTGAGAAAAAAATCCATTGCCTCAGAATCACAAGGTTCAGCACTGTAAAGTTCTTCGTAAAAAGACAAAACTTGTGAAATAATTTCTCTCTTTTCTGTTGTTTCTCTTCCATCAGATAGTTTAAGATGAGTAATCAACTTCCTTTCTTGAACTTTTCTTTCCAACGCAAAAAAGAAAGATGTTGAGGAATCCATATTGTTAAGTTGAGTAAATCTAGTTTGTACATTTGTTCCTCGATCTCTTTCTACATGCAAATTTTTTAAAAGAAAATTATATTGTTCAAGCAAATCTCCACTTGTTCCATCTCTCTCACTTATAGAGCTATTCAATCTCATTATTTCTTTTTCCAGCTGTTCGATTTTCTTCTGGATTTCTTTTGCATTATTGTTTACATACTGTTGACAAAACGACTGAATCTGAATTTTCCCAATGTCCCACCATTGACTTAGGGATTTAAACTCGGTCTCTCTCTCTCTCTCCAAGCTCTCCAAAAGAAAGGAAATAAATGTACAAAAGTACGATCTTGCAGCAAGCTGTTATTAAAATGCCAATAAGATCTGTAACTAGTGTTTGATATTGTAACCATAACAGAAACATAATAATGATCAGAAATTGGTGTAGGATAAATTTTGCTATCAAAAAATCTTCCTCTTCTACTCTTCTGAACATATATCCTGTCTAATCTGGCCACCGATATTATATTACAATTCATTTTCAGCCATGTATATTGCCTACTTTTAGGAAACGATTCTCTCAAATCAAATCAAATCAAATCACTTTTATTGTCACATCACCACAGCACAAGTGCCTTGGTGAGTGAAATTCTTATGAGCGTGCTCCAGACAGTGCAAAAAAACCCCAAAAAAACAACAGTTTACATATGGACAGTACATATTTACAGACTGTACAGAAGACAATGTGCAAAATACACATACATATACTCAGTACACACAGTGTACTATAAAGACATACTTCGTTACCAATGCACCAATACACATTATACACCGTATTTACACGTCTGCATTATGTCCACATCTATGCATAGTAATATGTGAAGGTGTAACAGATTATAATTTACAGTAGATTGGTTGTGCAACAGATTATACATATGCAATGTCGTGGGTGTGCTTTTATGGTGTCCAGTGATAGCAGATGTGTTAGTGCAGTGTGTGCGTGTAGTCCAGTTGAACTGTGTTAAAGTGCAGTGCATGGCATGTTGTGTGAGTGGGAGTGTGTTGTAGGTGAGTTATTTCTGACTGTTCATTAGCCTGATAGCCTGAGGGAAAAAGCTGTCCCTCAGTCGGCTAGTGCGGGATCGGATGCTACGGAAACGTCGCCCTGAGGGCAGCAGAGAGAGCAGACTGTGGGACGGGTGGCTGGAGTCTTTTATAATCCTCCGGGCTTTCCTTGTACACCGCCTGGTGTAGATATCCTGGAGGGAGGGAAGCTCACCTCCAACAATGTGGCGGGCTGGGTTTCCAAACCAGGCGGTGATACAGCCGGTCAGGATGCTCTCCACAGTGCAGGTGTAGAAGGATCTGAGGATTCTGGGGCTCGTTCCAAACTTCCTCACCCGCCTCAGGAAGAAGAGACGCTGATGTGCCTTCTTCAGCACTGCATCTGTGTGAGCAGACCATGTGAGATCCTCGGTGATGTGAACTCAGAGGAACTTAAAGCTGCTCACCCGCTCCACAGGTGTCTTGTCGATGGTGATGGGTGTGTGTTCTCTGCTCTGTCTCCTGTAATCCACCACCAGCTCCTTGGTCTTGTCGATGTTGAGTGAGAGGTGGTTCTCCTGACACCATTTAGTCAGGGTACTCACCTCCTCTCTGTAGGCCGTCTCATCGTTGTCGGTGATCAGGCCTATCACCGTTGTGTCGTCTGCAAATTTGACGATGACGTTGGAGCTGTGTGTTGCTGTACAGTCGTGTGTGTACAGGGAGTACAGGAGTGGGCTGAGGACGCAGCCTTGAGGAGCACCAGTGTTGAGGATCAGGGGAGATGAGGTGTTGTTGCCCATTCTGACCACCTGACTTCTGCCTGTCAGGAAGTCCAGGATCCAGCTGCACAGAGATCTGTTCAGTCCCAGAGTCTGGAGCTTCGCCACCAGTGTGGCAGGCACTATGGTGTTAAATGCCGAACTATAATCCACGAACAGCATCCTCACATAGGTGTTCTTATTTTCCAGGTGGGAGAGAGCAGTGTGTAGGGTGAAGGCAATAGCATCGTCTGTGGAACGGTTACTGCGGTATGCAAATTGTAGTGGGTCCAGTGAAGCAGGCAGCACAGAGCAGATGTGTTCTCTGACGAGCTTCTCAAAACACTTGCTGAAGATGGGTGTCAGAGCAACGGGCCTCCAGTCATTCAAGCATGTGATTTTATTTTTCTTTGGTATGGGCACAATTATGGATTTTTTGAAGCATGAGGGAACCACAGACAGAGAGAGGGACAGATTGAAAATATCTGTAAAAACCCCGGCTAGCTGGAAAGCGCATGCTTTGAGCACACGGCCTGGTATACCATCAGGTCCCACGGCTTTACGGATGTTCACCCGTTTGAAGGATCGGGTTACATCCGCGACAGAAAGCGTGAGTGGACTGACCTCTTCTGCAGCAGCCGTGTGAGCACTCTCTGTGTGGGCGGTGTTATCAGCCTCGAACCGAGCATAAAAGGTGTTGAGCTCGTCCGGTAGAGAGGCGGCAATGTTCACAGTAGCTGGTTTATTCCCTTTAAAGCCTGTGATGTTGTTGATGCCCTGCCACATGCTTCTTGGGTTGTTGTTGCTGAAATGTTTTTCAACTTTGTTTTTGTATTGTCGTTTGGCTGCTTTGATGGATCTCCTGAGATCGTAACTGGCTTGTTTCCGATCATCAGTGTTTCTGGATTTAAAGGCAGATGTCCGCGCTGACAAGGCTGATCGAACATCACTGTTAATCCACGGTTTTTGGTTGGGGTAGATACGGATTGTTTTTGTCGGTACAACGTCCTCTATACACTTCCTGATGAAACACGTGACCGTATCTGAATACGCCTCTATGTCGTCATCAGACGCTGCCCGGAACATGTCCCAGTCCACGTGATCAAAACAGTCCTGTAGTATAGCGTCCGATTGGTCCGACCAGCATTGGACTGTCCTGAGGGCGGGTGCTTCACGTTTCAGTTTCTGCCTATAAGCAGGCAGGAGCAGAACGGAGGAGTGATCTGATTTGCCGAAAGGTGGGCGGGGGAGGGACTTGTATGCGTCCCGGAAAGAAGTGTAACAATGGTCCAGTGTACGATCCCCACGCGTGTTGATGGTGACGTGTTGAAAGTATTTTGGAGCTATTGTTCTGAAGTTGGCTTTATTAAAGTCCCCCGTAATAATAAAATCTGCATCTGGGTGCGTGGTTTCCTGCTCACTTATATTCCTGTATAGTTCCCTGAGTGCCTGGTCTGTGTTGGCTTGAGGAGGAATGTAAACAGCCGTGATTATGATTGCTGTAAATTCCCTCGGTAGCCAGAATGGTTGACACAGAAGCGTATGAAATTCCAGATCAGGGGAGCAGAAGGATTTAATAGAGTGTATGTTCCTTTCATTACACCATGAGTTGTTGATATAGAAACAAACACCTCCGCCTCTGCTTTTCCCTGTGAGCTCCTTTGCTCTATCCAAGCGGTGCACGGAGAAGCCCGTGAGCTCGATGGCTGAATCTGGAATCATAGCAGACATCCAGGTTTCTGTGAGGCAAATAACACAGCAGTCCCTTGTTTCTCGTTGGTATGAGATGCGCGCACGCAGTTCACAGAGTTTGTTATCCAGTGACTGAACGTTAGCCAGCAAAATTGTTGGGAGAGGAGGTCGGAAAGCACGGCGTCTCAGTCTGACGAGAACGCCAGCTCTTTTTCCTCTTTTTCGGCGTCGGCGGCGTTTCCTCGATTTCGCAACCCAGACAAAGGGATCTGATGCCGTGTCTGTGAACAATCCACCGGCATTCAAAAACTCAAAGTCCGGTTTGCGTTGCGCGACGGAGGAGCCAATGTTCAAAAGCGTGTCTCTATCGTAGACAGTTATACTAACAACATCTAACACGTAAAACAACAAAAAAACAAATAAAACATACGAAAAACTGCAAAGTTCCCTCTCGAGCTTTCACGAGACATCACGGAGAATCTCTCCGTTATGGGAACTCCTTCCCTCCAACCTTTCCTGAAGACCTATTGGCTCACGCCAGTCCAAATGACTGGCCA
This sequence comes from Oxygymnocypris stewartii, assembly GCA_003573665.1. NCBI lineage: Eukaryota > Metazoa > Chordata > Actinopteri > Cypriniformes > Cyprinidae > Oxygymnocypris > Oxygymnocypris stewartii. The sequence continues at coordinate 799,965 of QVTF01010565.1, read as the reverse complement.
ATTGTCGCGAAGCATGCAAATACGAGCTCGAGAGGCAGTATAAATGCGGCGCCCGCGACAATTACGTCAGAATCTTTTTCTTCACTTGCTGAACCTAGGTTATGGCTTAAACTATTACAGCTCACGGTTAAGGTTCGCTCATTCGAGGGCAGGCCTCGTGGCTGCTCCTCTACAGCGTTCAGGTGAGTATGACATTTCTTAAAGGTAGTCCGTCTGCCCTCTGATCAGCGGTGGACCTTCGGGACTCAGGTGTTGAGCTCGTGCCGACTAAATGTCCGCATTCCTCTCACCGTCGAACCTGCAGGACAAGACATCAGCCCGGCTTCTCACGCCCCCCTTCCATGGCGGTGCGGAGAGCCGAGGGCAGATGCGGGAGCAAAATGAATCTCACGTCGCCGCACGGAGAAAACCCACTGTGTAAGCAAAATGCAGCCCCCGCCTCAGAGCGGCGTTCTGCTGTGTGCAGAGCACAATCACTTAGCTCCTCACTCATTCACAGGATAATAGCCCCTCATTAGCGGCTACCGTGTGTAGTGGACATTTATAATTCACATGATAACCGCCCCTTATTAGCGGCTGCCTTGTGAACGAAACAGCCTCTCATTCACATGTTAATAGCCCCTCATTAGCGGCTACCGTGTGAACGGGACAACCTCTCATTCACATGTTAATAGCCCCTCATTAGCGGCTACCGTGTGTAGTGGACATTTATAATTCACATGATAACAGCCCCTTACCAGCGGCTGCCTGTGTGTAGAGGACATTGTTCTAATTCACAAAGCGCGCGAAGGCAATGGGATCTGATGCCCCTGCGCGGAAAGCGCGCGAAGGCGAGTCACTTGACACCCCTACGCGGGAAGCGCGCGAAGGTGAGGAGTCACATGACACCCCTGCGCGGAAAAGCGCGCGAAGGTGAGGAGTCACATGACACCCCTACGCGAGAAGCGCGCGAGGGTGAGGAGTCACATGACACCCCTGCGCAGGAAAGCGCGCGAAGGTGAGGAGTCACCTGATGCCCTGAAGGGCGCATCCTATCAGCCTTCCAGATTTCGCCAGACTATTACGCCAGTTGTTTACGCCCCTACACGTGGTGTTCAGCTAGGTCGTATAGCATAGTCAGCCTGTAGCTATTACAGCCGTTATATTGTAGCAGACCGCGGGATCGAGGTCATCCCCACATGGGTTATAGCTGCCAAGCCGCTGTGTCAGTTCATTAGCGCGTGAGAAGCTATTCCAAGAATCTCACGCTGGTTGCTCTGCATAAGAGCGAGGGTACACCCTTCAATTCAGACGCAGACCACCCCGTTTCAATGGCGTGGCGTAGTCTCTAACACTGACTCGAAATGCCCTTATCCTGTACATAAGTATAGGTATATGAGGCATATGTATAAGAGGTATACCATTGCTCGGAGAAGGAGCGATAGAACAAGCCTCAACGAGCGGGCGGGACGGCTGATTTGTCCAGCCGCTATTTGGGGTGCGTAGGTGAGAGGGTGGACTCTGCCCGATTCTAGATCTCGGACCCATCAACAGAGCGCTTGGAAAGCGTCCATTCAGGATGTTAACGCTAAGCAGATCCTGGCGCGAATTCGCCCCAGGGACTGGTTTGCGTCCGTGGATTAAAGGACGCGTACTTTCACATTCAGATAGCACCGCGTCACAGACGGGTTTCTGAGGTTTGCTGTCAGCTGTCAAGGAAAAGCACAGCGTTCCAATACTCTGTTCTCCGTCCGGGCTGCTCTGGCCCCACGCACTTTCAAAGTGCATCAATGCTGCGCTTCCCCCTCAGATCGAGTGGAAGGTGCATCCTCAACTATCTGGACGATTGGCTGATTTTAGCTCGGTCCCTGGATACGCTTATCAGCCACATAGACTCGCTGCTTATTCACTTGGAGTCCCTACAGCTGTGTCAACATGCAGAGAGCATTCTCGCCCCCACCTCTCGCGAGATCGCGTGGGGATGAGAGCCCGCCTCTTGCGAGATCGCATGGAGATGAAATCCCGCCTCTCGCGAGATCGAGCCGCGGCCAATTGTCTTCCCTGCGCCTTTTCAGGCAAGGCAGCTCTGTTCAGTTGAAGGTATTTCAGAGACTGCTCGGACTCAAGGTGGCGGATTCAGCGGTATTACATCTGGGATTATTACACATGTGCCCGCTGCAGCTATGGCTGGAATATCGAGTCCCGTGAACGGCGTGGACTTCGGGATGTTTGCGCATCGCGGCCACATCGAAGCTCTGACGCAACCCAGATCTCTTCGGCCGGGGAGTTCCCCTGTGCTCGGTAGCGTCGCGCGTGATGATCACAACGGATGCATCGACTCACGGCTGAGGAGTAGTGTGCGAGGGAATGCCAGCTTCGGGACTGTAGCTGGAATCTCAGAGCCGGTGGCACATAAACCGCCTGGAGCTGGAAGCAGTTTTCTTAGCTCTAAAGGATTTTCATCCACAGCTGGAACAGCAGCATGTGTTGATTCGCACCGACTACACGTCTGTGGTTTCGTATATGAATCCTCAAGGAGAGTGGAGATTGCACCTCGAGTCGGTGGTATAAATGGATGAGCGGACAGACAGAGATTCAGATGCGGTGGCTGCAGAGACCGTATCTCAGCTTTGTTACTGTTTAATAAAGTCTAATTTTGACATCTGGAACTCTGCTTCACGAGCCTCATTGACTAATATGAAGGAATCCATCTTGCGCTCTTTGGGCCACGACAGAAGCAGTCTTCTTAGCTCTAAGGATTTTCAGCCACAGCTGGAGCAGCAGCATGTACTGATTCGTACCGACAACAGGTCTGTGGTTTCGTATATAAATCATCAAGGAGAGTGGAGATTGCACCCCGAGTCGGTTCGGATGATTGGAACCGCTAGCGTTAAGGGAGAGCGGAGGTGGATCTGTTCGCCAAGAGCGAGAGCACGCACTGCCCGTTTGTTCTTCACTCTCCGCTGACATCACGCACCAGGGTGCAGCGAGCATCATTGGCCCGAACCAGCCTGGGTTCCCAGACTTGACGGAACTGCTGGAGGCACCGCCTTGCCGTTACCCGGCAGGAAGTATATGCTATCCCAGGTGGAGGGCTCGGTGTGGCACTCGAACCTGGAACTATGGAGCCATCATGTGTGATCGCTTCAGGGGTATCAGAGGAGATGGGCGCCTTACAGTCTCGCACGCTCATGGGAGCGCGAAAACTCTCTACAAGACGTTTGTATGCTTCAAAATGGGAGTGTTTGTGAAAGAGTCAGGCTCATATCGACCCGACTACTTGCACCGTATCGTATGTTCTGAGTTTCCCGCTGCACAGACTGGATAGTGGATCATTACCATCGACACTGAAGTCTATGTCGCGACCATTGCCGTGTTCGTTCCCCGCAGAGCGGGCAATCGTTCGGTAAAAGACTACATCCCCCATGTCCATTTTCGTTTCCGCCCTGGGACCAGGAAGTTGGTTAAGAGCTCTCTCTTTGCAACCATGTGGGCCTCTAACATCCGTAGGTTTGAAGGAGCTATTCCTTAAAACTACAGTCCTTCTGGCCTTCGCTTCGGCTAAGCGCATAGAGCATTTACATGCTTTTTCTATGGACAGCGACTGCATTCGATTCGGTCCCGGGGACTGCAGTGTCACTCTCCGGCCGAGATTGGAATAGGTGCCTAAATCACTGTCTACCCCCCTTCAAAAGGACGGTTTCGCCGTCAGCTCTTGCTACTAAATCATCGCCCTCACAGAGTGCGGACGCCCAGACTGCAATTTGCCCCGTCAGGGCTTTGAGATTTTACATTGACCGTTCAAGCAGTTTTCGGCAATCGATCCAGCTTTGGGTGCTATGGTGGTGTACGAAGGGCCGAGCCGTATCGAACAAGTCTGTCACACTGGATTGTGGACGCTATCACGGAGGCATATACGTTACAACCCAAGGTTTGGAAATGCCCTCTGTACATTAGGGGCCGTTCAACGAGGGCTATCGTTCCACCTGAGAGTGGTCAAGATGTATGTGTATTCAAGATATTTGCTTGGCAGCCGGTGGGTCTTCACAGAATACCTTCGCCAGGTTTTACAAGCTGGACGTTCAGTCCTTAGCCTCCCAAGTGCGGTCGGTGAGTAACTAATTCATGTTGCTAACGTTACCTTTTGTGGGAGGGGCTGTTGTACAGTACATTACGCAGCCCTCTATGAGATGCTTGTTATTGTCGGCCCTGAGTTCAGTGCCGCGGACATGGTCATGTTATGGTATGCTGCTCAAGCACAGTTAGCTCTGTATAGCTCCTATATACTGCTATTGCTGGATGTGTTCTGCCCTGCTCTCAGCGCAGCCCATGTAGTCACTTGCCAGATATGCAAATTTAGTATACCTGAGGTGTAGGCGCTCATTGGCTTATCTCACCTATCAGCTGTGAGCCCGCCCTACGAGCGCCATTATTGGTGGGAATTCTACCTCGCTGTGTAACTGGTACAGGCTGCCCGTAGCCTCTCTCACGGCGGGATTGAATAACGTTCCCATAACGGAGAGATTCTCCATGATGTCTCGTGAAAGCTCGAGAGGGAACGCTCCGGTTACTATCGTAACCTCGGTTCCCTGAGAGCGAGAACGAGACATCACGGTGATCGCCGTGATCGCTGCTCGTTCAGCCAAGCGGCGTTCAGTATCATATTCTGACGTAATTGTCGCGGGCGCCGCATTTATACTGCCTCTCGAGCTCGTATTTGCATGCTTCGCGACAATTGGCCAGTCATTTGGACTGGCGTGAGCCAATAGGTCTTCAGGAAAGGTTGGAAGGAAGGAGTTCCCATAACGGAGAGATTCTCCGTGATGTCTCGTTCCCGCTCTCAGGGAACCGAGGTTACGATAGTAACCGGAGCGTTTTCCCGGAGCTTGCAACACGGCGGCCATTCTCGGCGCCATCTTGGACGAAGATCCAAGATCTCCACACATCTACAAGTGAATGGAAAAGTACTACTTTCTTAAGAGCTTCTGCTGAATTAAGATGAGGTTCATCATGATTCCGATCAACTGTATGATCAAGAGTACAATTAAAATCTCCAGCCACAATGATAACATTTCCACGAGGAATATTATTCATAGCTTCCTGTAAAAAATAAAGCTTTCTAAAAAATAAAACTCGTTCACATCCAATGTTGGGAGCATAAACATTGATAAAGGAAATGGACACATTTTGTAAAATAATATCTACTCGCTGCATTCTTCCAGGGATAATTTCTATCATATTGGAACCCCCCCCCCCTGGGTACTTTCCGATATTAGAATAGCTACTCCAGCACTTACACTAGAACCATGGCTAAGAAACCTCTGCCCTTTCCATTCCTTTAGCCATTCTGCCTGGTTATATATATCTGTGTGTGTTTCTTGCAAGAATATCACACTGGCCTTTTTAAAAGCTAAACATTTGATTAGACCACTTCCCTTTTCTTTATTGCGACATCCATTTATATTTAATGATCCAATTTGTAGAGATGTCATAAGATATTTCTGTAATGCAGCGATCAAAACAAAGCTGTCCTATAATAATAATCAATAATAATTTACACTTTTCCTTAATGAATCATCTTCTTTACTTTGGTGATAATTTTTTTGAGACGGTATCGTTTTTGTCTGCTAAACTCCTCAACTGTGGTATTTATCATTACATCTCTACAGGAAGCTAAAAACTTCCTCAGATCTGGAAAAACCTGTTCGATTTGCGGATTCCGCACACTTTTTGTTTCATCAAGAAAGGTGCTAATCTGTCTCGCAGAATAGAATTTCACTTCACATCCACTCAATTCTGATGTCCCTATTTGAGGATCATTGTCTCCAGTTTCTAAGAAACTCTCTATACTTTCACATTCATTGTCTGAATCACAGTCAGACATCGCAATGCCAGAGCTAACTGTGAACTGACTACAATTTTCATTTACTTCATCATCTGATTTGTTCTCATTTTTATCTACACATTCCATTAATGGAAGTTCATCCTCTCTGCTTTTAGGTTGAGAGAGTGTTTCTTGCACTTCTGTTCTTACATTTTGCATCTCTGCAGCATTAGCACTCGTACTAGCGCCATCTGCTGGCTGATCAACATCAACATTTGGGTTATTTGTTTCACTTCTACTCTCATTTGCCCCTATACAATTTTCAGTCTCTTCAGCAGGTACTTCACGAACGACAGTGGTGTTCTCTTGAACAGTGTCTTTTTGAATAATTTGCGAGCCCGTCAAATCCGTAATAGGCCTATCATTTTGTTTACTAGGACATGTCTATCTAACGTGTCCATGTTCACCGCTAGAAAAACACAGCATTTGACCTGAACTGACAAAGATCGTATAATCTTTACCCCCCCACTGATACTTTTAGTACCAGATTCAGCGGGTCGTGTTGTGAATTCGGTATCACGTAGGTAAAATGTCGGAAAGACATAACGTGTTTCATGTTCGGGTTTTTAAGTCCTAGTGGAATCATTTTAATCGGAGCAGTCAATTTTCCATATCATTCAAGAATTTCTTTCAAGGTTTCTTCTTTTATAAACGGGGGTACATTTGAAAGTACAACTTTCTTAGACGGATTCGACAAGGGCAGAACCGGTAAAAAAATGTTGTTTACAACTAGACCTTTCTCGAGCAGTTTATCAACCATTGAAACCTCTTTAAGAAATATAACAAGCGCTTTGTTCATTCTTGAGGCTGATTTAATGTTTAAACCACCACCAACCTGTTCGCTGATCGCGACCAATACGTCCTCAATTGACACCGACTCCTCCGGCATGCACTTACAGCCGTGTCCAAGAGTCAAACGCGAAAATTCGCCGCCTAACTCCATACTAGCGCCGATTCCGCGCTGACCGTAGTCAGCGCTCAAAAGGGTTACAATTATTACTGTTTCTGTTATTAAAAAGAAAGGATAACCTTTTAAAAGTAAGAAACTCCAAAATGTGCTCCGAACCAAGCACTCTCGCTACCACTACCCACAATCCTCAGAGAGAGAGAGAGAGAGAGAGAGAGAGAGAGAGAGAGAGAGAGAGAGAGATTGTGTGTGTTTCACATAGCTGATGGTTTGGATTAACCCTTTAATTGCCATGTCCCTTAAAACCAGACTGCCAGAGGGTTACTGTAAATGCATGTGACCGCTGGGCACCACTTTCCTGATGCCACCGGGGTGGCGTTTGCATCAGCTTGGGCCCGCCATCGCTGCTTGCAGCTATATTTTATCATTTGTATTTCTGTTCTATTTGTTTCTCTAGCTTGTGTTGGATGAGAAATTTGCACCAGGCTGTCCAATTGTGCTGTACAAATCTGATGATGAACGAGCAGTTCTTCCCAGAATGCACTTTGATCCAGTAGATTTCAAACATGTCTACATTGCTCTGAAGAAACAGGTGATATTGAACAATCTGCATTTAACAAACGATACAATATATGTATATATACTACTAATGTAGTAGTCTTGAAAATATTGAAAAATGAATAGTTTTTGTATGTAAAATTTTAATTTGCCAAAAATTACTTTTATTAAGTGTTCTAAAATGTGTATGTAAAAAGTAATACTGCTTTTCATAATCAACATGAAAGCCTTATACTATTGTTGATCCAAGACAATGTTTTAATCCACAAAATATTCTCCCATAACCCATAGTTAGAGAACCACTACATTAAATGTTAATACTTTAATGTTAATTAAATGTTGTACACTGCACAAATTACTAAATCAGGCAGTTTGTGATCTACTTTAATGTGTGTTAGATCGAATCATCATACTTGTCTCTTTTTGTCTCTGATGTAGTTAAGAAGAGTGCCCGTGGTTCAGTGTGATAAATACAGCACTCTGAGAGACTGCAGAGCTGCTCTGGATCCTCTCTGTGGCTGGTGTGTGAACACGCACAGGTCAGCCTGCCTTTATCACATGAAATATTTCATATATCACACAGAATATCTGCTCCAGGCTGCATCTACATTAAATTTTTCTAAATGTAGAACAGTATGTTAACTTCTTATCATCCACTGTAAATAGACACGATGAGCAGTCTGTGTAGACAGTTCTGTGATGTACTTAATCCTGTTTTATTTAGATGTTCTACTCAAGATGAATGCTCAAGTACGCCATGGGTTTCCATCCCAAAAAACTCTCTTCAGACACAGTTGTTTTCTTTTCAGATGACAGATAATTTTTCTAGAAAGGTAGACATCAATATCTAAAAGTATTTTCTTAAATATCATTCAGAAAATATTTACAAGACTACTCTTTACTAGCCGTTGCCCTCTCCTACAGATTACTCTACATCTGTCCTTGAGTCTGGAGAGCACAGGAAATCCTGCTTTCTCGTGCGCCTTCACTAAAGAAAGTGTGAAGCTGTGTGACGGGTCTGATCCACCGGCAGTTTTCCCAAACTGTTCCTGTACTTTCTTTGACGAGATGCTCTATGCTGGAGGTTGGTTCTCCTTCAAATAACTTGTATATTTACTAACATACAGTGCATTTATGTAGTCGGAATCTGATTATTTATAATCATAAACATCTGTTCAGGTTTAAAAGTCTCTGCTACTGTTACTATTGAGGATCAAAAGATCACAGAGATGCTGACGCTGAGAAACTGCTCCAGTATCACATATAATTCACCAAATGCTGCTTATACACAGTGAGAAAATCACAATCTAAAATAGTTTTGAAAGACTTCTTCAAACTTTTATTTAAAAAATATGAATTAAATGCAGGTGTGTTCAGTGTATCTCATCCGGGTGTCACTGGTCCTCTTCTTCCCAGCGTTGTGATTGGACACCTGGACCCGGAGCACAGTTAAACATACAGGTGAGGAGATGTGTTACCTATAATGCAGGGATTCAGTATATGTGTATTGGGAAATAGCGTCCCTTCATAAATTGATAGTAATTCATAGTTGACAGCCGAATTATCATTGTGTTGACTGAAGTGAACTCAGGAAGTACATGAACTGCTATTTCTCTCTTTAGGATGCATGTAAACATCTACTTTCTGAGATGGTCTACGCTGTAAGTGTCATTCTGATTATGTGTGCAACTTCACAAAATAGGGATATTGTTTTTTCTGTATGTTCCTATTTCAAAAGAATATGACTTTACAAGAGGCAGAGGATTTAGTTTCCCCATTTGAGGAACAATCTGTCATAATCCTCATTCTTTTTAAATTATGCATAATATATGTGACCCTGGACCACAAAACCAGTCTTAAGTCACTGGCAAAAGCAAAAGCCAAAAATATATTGTACAGGTCAAAATTATTGATTTTTCTTTTATGCCAAAAATCATGCGGATATTAAGTAAAGATCATATTCCATGAAGATTTGTAAAGAAACTACTGTAAATACATCAAAACTTAATTTATGATTAGTAATATGCATTGCTAAGAACTTCATTTGGACAACTTTAAAGGTGACTTTCTCTACTTTTTTGCACCCTCAGTCTCCAGATTTTCAAATAGTTGTATCTCAGCCAAATATTGTCCGATCAAAACAAACCTTACATCAGTGGAAAGTTTTGTGGTCCAGGGTTACATATTATTTATGATATTTACAATATATTTAATCAATGTGTATTTATTGTGGTTATGTGGATAATAATAATAATTATTATTATTTAATTATTATTTATTAAATTATGTTATTAAATTAATTGTAACTTCAGATATTTTATATATATATATATAGTAACTGAGTGCAACCTTTGGTGTCCTGTAGGAGCCGGAAATTCTCTCTCTGGAGCCGAGCAAGGTTTCTTTCCATGGCAGAAACAATGTTTTATTAAGAGGAAGGAACCTGGAATCTGTCACTAAAATCCGTATTCGAGGGGATCTGGAGTGCATTCCTAAAGAGTGAGGCTGTGTGTTTGTGTTTAGTCATGGACTGTATATGAATGTGTGTAGATTCAGATAAATGATACTGTATATCTGTGCATGAATGTTTCTCTTCAGATCTCCAGTGCTGGATCGCTCCAGTGACACTTTAAGGTTCCACATTCCTCCCAGTGGAACTAAAGGAACAGTGAAAGTGTGTGTTGTTACTCCTGACGACCGTTGTCATAGTAACAGCATCATCACTTACAGTTCTCAGCCCAGCTGCACTGGAATACAGCCATCAGTCAGCTGGAGCAGGTCAGACATTTCAGACCACTGTCAGATCAGCTTTCACACACATGCAGTAGGCCTACATGTTTGTTTTAAGTTACAAATCTAAAGTCTGCTTTTGATTAAATTGGGTTTCATAACTTTTAATTTAGTGGTGGAAGGAAGATTCATCTTCGGGGCAGCAATATGGAATTAGTGGAGTCAGTTACTGTACTTCCCTCAAATAAAGTGCTGAAAACACAATACAGCACAAGCTCAGTGGTAAGATGTGTTTATTACTTCTGCAGTACTTAAAATTTGGTGTTAACCAGAAACAGTAAACAGTCCAGCAGCTCAGAGCACTTTATCATAATTAACATGAGTTCTCATCTGTCAGATTTGATCATTACTTTGCTCATATAATTGTTACGTTCTTACAGATATTTAATTAACTGTAACAAAACATTGTGTATTGTATTTATGGCTAACATCATGTAGCTTTCTGAGCATGTCAGATTTATTTATAAGTCCCATTTTCATTTGTCTCTGTTTCTCAGGATGTGTGGTTTCTCTCACCCCCCTATGATGGCGGTGGTCAGTTTAGATTGTTGTTGAATGTTGGGAACTTCACTGTGGACTGTGTGGATTATTTGTCCTACATGCCTGATCCAGAGATCATCCGATTTACTGCCTTTCCAGAGGCCAATGATCTACAGGTGAACATTCAGGTAAAGAGTGACTAAATTGGACTTACTGTCTGAAGCAGGCACGTGCAGGGGGGGGCGATAATTATTATTATTTTATATTAAAAGCTATTTATATTATAGCTTTCACGATTTCACACTTACATCTACTAGCACGATAAACGTAATGTGTATTTGGCGAGTATGGTAATACGTTGTAGGCGTGCTGTCCTGGGGGAGGGCTCTGAGCTCGGGAAGGGCCCAAACCCAGAGTACCCCCCTAAAAGCAAAAGAGCGTAGGACAGCCGCCAGACTAAGATCCCCCCCCCAAATACGCGTTTGAGATCTGGCGGGAGCTGGTTCCCGGGAGAAACCTGTGTGGCAGGCCGGGGGGGCCTACGAGCTCTGAGGGAGTGTTTTGGCATGCGTGGGTGGGCCCCACCGACCGCCGGAGTAAACTTCGTGGTTTTGGGGCGACCGGTCGGAGAGGGCTCAACTGAGGCCCAGCGATGGCTCACCGCGTTGGGACGGGTGAACCCTGCCCGCCGATGGATGAACAGCGTGGTTGAAGTCCTGGCCAGGAGGACCCGAGTTGCCTGCAGTGGGATAGTTCACGGAGTCGGCGTACCGGCCCTACTGGCTGTCAGCCCCTGCTAATCAGAGGACAGAGGGCGGTAGCTGGCCGAGAGGGCCCATGAAGCCTCCGACTATGGGCACAATACCCCTTCGTCGGACGGGTGGGCCCTATCGGCTTGGCAGATAAAAAAAGTTTGGGACGTCCGACAAGGAGGCTCTCACAACATCCGATGGGAGATCGAGACTCACAGCATCGAATGGATGAGCATCGCATGCGGATGGCAAGCATAGGAGCCCACCGGGACGTCTTGACATGAGACCAAGGCTACGCTGCTAGAAGGATAGTCTCGCCGACGAGTAGGGAGAAGAGAAACCCAGAACTGGGGGGCCCAGCATCCGATGGGAGATTTTAAGACTTAGGACATCGGACGGGTAAGCCTCGCCAGGCGGGGGGAAAAGGTTTGAGGATAGCAGAGACATTTACATTTATGCATTTAACAGACGCTTTTATCCAAAGCGACTTACAATTGCATTCAGGTTATACATTTTCATTAGTACATGTGTTCCCTGGGAATTGAACCCACAACCTTTTGCGCAGCTGACGCAATGCTCTACCACTGAGCCACACAGGAACACAGTTGAATGGTGAAGACAGTTGAAGACAGTTGAACAGTTGAAGACAGTTGAATGGTGTTCGGCAGGCGGACAAGGACCGCAGCGACGGCTAGGCCTCATTGCCCGTCGGACGGAAAAAATAGGTGGGTGACTGAGACCGACGCGGACGCTCTACGGGAGGCCAATACTCACTGAGTCTTACGGGTCAGTCTCATCTGCCAAGGGGGAAGCGGTAAGTCTTCTCGCTGTGAGGCTCTCGCCGACGCCCAACGGGGGCACAATACCCGCTGTGTTGGACGGGTAAGCGTTGCCAGCGTGGGACTAGAAAAGGTAAGGTTGTCTGGTCGGGAGCACCTCACCGGCGTCCGATGGGAGATCAAGACTCACTGTGTCGGACAGGTGAAGACAGAAAGGTAAAGTTTGGTCGGGATACTTAGCCGTCATCCTACTGGTGGGCGTGCCCACCTGTCTGATGGGTTAGCTTCGCTGACGTAGGAGGAAAAGGTGAGGTTGTCCAGCCGGGAGGCTCTTGCGGCATCCAACGTGAGATCGATACTCGTGAGTCGGGTGGTTGAACCTCGCCGGTGGTGGACTGAAAGCTAAGATTGCCTGAACGGCCGGGTATGTAGCGTTCGACGGGGTTCGATATTGTGGTGCGAGCAGACGGAAAAAAAGAGTTTGTCTGGCTGGGAAGCTCTCGCCGACGTCCAACGGTGGCTTCAATAATCGCCGTGTCGGACGGGTAAGCCTTGCTGAGCATGGGACTTGAAAGGTAAGTTTTTTCTGGCTGGGAGGCCCTCGCTGACGTCCGACGGTGGCTTCAATAATCGCCGGGTTGGACGGGTAAGCCTCGCCGAGCTTAGGACTTGAAAAGGTAAGATTGTCTGGCTGGGAGGCTCTCGCCGACGTCTGACTGTGGTTTCAGGATCGCCGTGTCGGACGGGTAAGCCTCGTCGAGCGTGGACTTGAAAAGGAGCTCTCGCCGACGTCCGTAGGGAGGAAAATACTCGCGGTCTGGATGGGTAAGTCTCGCCGGCCGTGGGGTGGAAAAGTAAGTTTGTCTGGCCGGGAGCACCTCGCCGGCGTCCGATGGGAGATCAAGACTCACTGGAGATGGAAACTCGCAGCCTGGATGGGTGAGACTCTCCGGCTGCAGGGTGGAAAAGGCAAGTTTTTTGGTTGGGAGGCTCTGGCCAGAGTTAGACAAGGTGTCAGAAGGGAGAGCCTCACCAAGCGTGGGATTTGAAGGAAGTAAAAGCCAGGAAAGCTCGCACCGATTTTAAGGCGTTTGTTAGACGTATTCACTCAACCGGGAAGGTTTACGCAGCATCTGACGGGGGTTCCACCCTTGCGGCATTGTACATGTAAGTTCGTCGATAGTCGGACGGAGCTCGAGGTTGCTCGACCAGGAAGCTCTCGTGCATGTGATTGAGTTCGTTACCCGCAGCGTCAGATGGTGAGCCTCGCTGATAGCTGACAGGGAAACGTTTGCTCCGCCGGCAGCATCTGACAGAGTTCAATACTCCGAATGATAGACATCTAATAGGGTAGATGCTATGAGGTTTGCTTGCATGCTTGTAAAACAAATCTAGTAGCGGTTCCTGATCAGTCTTGAAATCTTGGGCTGAATAGAATTCCCTGTGCTGGCGTATCCCAAATAAGTGCTGTGAATTTGGATGGATGGCATGGCTTGGAATCTGAGGTTGTGTCGACTTTGCCAGCCAGGTGCTAAGGCCCAAAATTTCATGGATTGCATGGTCAATGTTCTAATATTGCGAGAGAACAGTCGAAGGAATCAAGGTGTTTATGCTTGAACGGGGAGTTATGCGGAGCGGACAATAGATTTAGAAAGGGTTTCTTACCTCACGATGTCCTAGTAGCCTCTCTGATGGCTAGTGCTGAAATGGCGGTCAACGAAAGATCTGGTCATGAACCCTCGTTTAATTTGCGCCGCCTATAGGGGAAAGCTGAACAGGTTATTTCAGGAAACGGCTGAACTCGATGGAGAATTTGGTAAATGGCAACTTTGATGTCCGTATTCAATGATTTACGATTGTTGCAGTGCTTCTGTCATGAAGAAATGGCCAAGTGTTAGAGAATAGGTGGACATTGAATTGGGGCAATACGTCGCGATTCTCTCTCAAACGATTCTGGATCGATTATGAGAATTTCAGAATCAATTCTGGCTTAGATTTTAACCAGATGAGCGATGACGCAGAGTTGCTTTAGAAACACCCATATGCTGCTTGCTTCCAATTCCTCACGAGCATGCGCCACTTGAACCTTCTGTAAAATAATCTTTCATAAGGTTTGGAAAGGTTGGAGCAAGTTACAAGGAGATTCGCTGGCTTCATTGCGCAGGAGCGCTAAGAGAGACACGCGTTTGTGTTAAAAGCCGTTTTCCATGTGCCCCTTTAATACTTTGAGCACCTGTCCCTACAAAGTTCTCTGCATGGCCCTGGTTTGAAGTTCTGCCCCTTTCGTGCTATTTAATAAAATATGTGGTGCGCATTAGTAGATCATTGGTTTATGGTTTTGACGCATTTGTTTCTTGAACAGATCGATAATAAAAATGTAATGTCCATACCTTTGAAAATAAAGTTGGATATTCCAATCCATTTATTGTCCATGTCTTTGATCAAAGGTAACAAAAGCAAACAACAAAATAAACACTTTATTCAAGTCCATCACGGTCAAAAAAGTTTGTTTTAACCTATTTGACGCACACCCTTGAGTTGATTTGAGAGCATAAATACATTATACACCTAGTGGCGTGAAATAAAATTATAAACAAAAAATGGCTCCTACAAAATATATGTGAAAAATAATTAAAATATTTGATCTGGCAGCTGTGTGCAGAGATAGCTCCAATTGTTTTCTCTGTTTTTCAGAAAAAGGCAGATATGCTGAATTTGAGTATGAATGAGGTGACTGTGACGGGTGTACATGGAGATCAGCAGTATCAGTGTGTTCTGCAGATTATTGCGTCTAATACAATTATCTGTCAGATTAAAGGAGAACCAGGAGCCGTCACTGCAGTGGACTCACTCACTGTAAGTCTGTTTTATTTTCTTATCGCAACTGTAATGTTGGATCTCAAAAGATTATGGGAAGGAAAAGTCTACAGTTTGACTTGATAATTGCTGCTAAATCCTAGTCAACTTTATGCATAGGACATGTTTTTCACTGTCTTTTCAGATTGGCATTGGGCATGATGTTCTCAGGTTGGGAGAAAGTACAAACGATTTCTGCATCAATCCACAGAAACCATCTGGCTTAGTATGAAGGAGCAATAAAACACCCAGCGGAAAAAAAAATCCCAGTTTCTTACTGCAAACATTTGAAAAAAGGCTGGGAAAGCATGATTTACTAATACTAGGCAGTTCTATAACTTTTATATCTATCTATTGTCATAAAGATGAGCAAGGGTTTTTCTACAGTATAAAGACCCCTGTTGTAAAAATCAAGTTTTCAACGTTGTTTAAATGTCTATCTGGTGTTTTCAATATGCCTCAAAACAAACCTTGTGAAAATTCATCAGTCAACACCACAGCATTTTCTCCATAAAACTGCAGAACACAGTCTTAAAAACACGACTTAAAAACTGCCCGTTTCCTTCTGTCATAAACGAATCCAATCAACATTCTGGATGGGGTTTTCATATGATTTGCAAAACTTTTCTACCCAAGAATGTTGATTTTTAGAAGGTATAGCTGTCTGAGAAGGTAAACAGGAACATGGTTTGTTTAACAGCAACACATTATTAGCTGTTTAATAATATACAGTAGTCAAGCCAAAGGCTAATGAAATCAAGTACTGTCATGTGTCTAATGCTTTGGAGCAATACATAAAATTCTTTATTCTGATATATCAAATTGTAGACGACCTTGTTTTCTTTTTCTTTGGAATCAGTTTCTGGTTTAAACCTATATGGCTGAATTATTTCCAATAGTGATACTTGCCATTCTGTAGCGTTTTCTACTTCAATTGCGTGAAAGTGGAGCAGGAAGTCCTATCTGGCTGAGTGGGGGCAGGGACTAATTTGTATATTCATGAATCCATGTATACTAAATGAAGTATGGGTGTAAAGTTATATTCAAGCCATTTCAGGGCATGAATATATTTCCATGGGTTTAAATGATTAAGACATTAATTATCAATGATGAGTTTTAAGGGCAAGTTAGTTTCTGCAGGGGACTTTAATTTCATATTCATATTCATGTCATTCTTATTCTTATACACAGTATGCTTACAAATAAACATACCAAAAACATGAAATCGTTTGGAAAGAGTCTGGTCTATACTTAAAAGTCTTTAAAAATATATTAAGCTATCAACCATTTCAGACATGTTTTAAAATATTAAATATTATTGGCATGAACCAGACGCGATTTCTTTAAGACTGCAAGGGAAGCTCAGCTTCCCCTATAATTGTCAAAAAATGAATGGTCAAATATATGTACTATTATGTTAACATTTTATTGACTAAAAATGCGTTAAACACGTTCATCTCGAACGAAAACAATTTCGTTCAGAATCAGCTACTTAGGTCGGCTGACTCGATTTCCTTCTCATTCATTCCCGTAGCGTACTCTGTTACTCTGTTGAAGCCCAGCGTCCATTGACTTCAATGGGGCTGCTTTAAACAGTTTTTTTCAGTACTTAGAAACAAGACGGTCATTGGATAATGCTGCGATTATGTCCCGCCCACGGACGCTCAGCGTCTCTGGGATGAATGGAGGAGTGGGCTGGCCCGGACTCCGAGCGTCTGCGTGATGATTGGAGGGTCTGTCATCTCTTTTTAATCCACTTTTATGTCCTAAAACGCTCGTTTTTTGGGGTCGACAGCTTATAAAAATGTATTTATAGTTTTTTTTTTTAGCTTGTTTGCTATACACATTGTCACATATCAGCTTTTAGACTTTTTTTTTTTTTTTGTTATAAATAAATGACAAGGAGGCGGCAGCTTCTCGCAATGCAAAGAGACGGTTGGTGTGGGCGTGGGCGTGGTCTTCAGATTATGACACGTATCACTCTGTGTCTCCATTTCCAACTCAGTCCCATCGCGGATTTTGCATGTGTAGTCGAAAGACAAACTGCTGCAACCTTCATCGTATATTTCACACAATTTCACACCACATTCATTGTTTCAGTTTAACATAATTCCCACATTTCCTCCCGTTGAGTTAAATATATATATATATTAGATCGTTTGTTCATTAATTCATATAGTCTGAACTAGCCAGCTAGCAAACTGCACACGATGGCAGACAGTGCTAATATTGTCGACCTGATTTTGGCAAAGCCATTAGAAAGTCTTCCTTACGAGGAGAAACTTAGAATTAAACAGCAGGGCAGATCAACACCTAAGATTGATTTAGTGCAAAAGATAGGGAAAAGTAACAGGTCTTTTCTGCTCTCCTGGTATGACAAAGTTAGCTGGCTGACTGGAAGTGCTGTGAAAAAGAAAATGTACTGCTGGCCATGTCTCTTGATGAAACCATCTCATGGATGTGTTGTTTGGTCAAAATTGGGGTTTGGAGATCTGTCAAACGTTGACAGGGCATATAAAAGGCATGAAAATAGCAATGAACATGTGAGTGCATGTGCAAGATTAAGTTGCATGGGCAGGATCAGGGTTGAGCATGCAATCAATGAAGGTGCTCGCATTCAAGTGGCTAAACATAATGAAACTGTTAAACAAAACAGGGCCTTCCTAAACCGCCTTATTGATGTGACATCCTTGCTTGGCCGGCAGGAGCTGTCATTTAGGGGACATGATGAGAGTAGTGAATCATCCAACAAGGGGAATTACAGAGAGTTCACAGAAACATTAGCTAAATATGACTCTGTCCTGTCCACACAATTCGAGTCCTCAACTGTGTTTTCTGGTATGTCACACACTATTCAAAATGACTTGATCTCTGCTCTTGCAGCCACCATTTCTGATCAGATCAGAGATGAAATTCAGGATGCTCCCTTTTTTGGATGGCAGGTGGATGAAACCACTGATATATCCTGCCGTGCCCAACTCTCTGTCATTGTTCGCTATGTGGATAGTGCAGGTAAAATTCAGGAGCGCTTCAATGGATTTTTTGATGTTTCTGGGGGGCGAGATGCTCAGTCCGTTTTTGATGTTTTAAATGAGAACATGCAGGGCTACAATTTTAAGGATAAGCTTGTGGCACAGACCTATGATGGGGCTGCTGTCATGGCTTCAGCTCTCAATGGTCTGCAGGCCAAAGTGAAAGCAATAGCCCCCAGTGCAATGTTTGTGCATTGCTATGCACACAGACTGAATCTGGTGCTGTCACAGGGGGCCAAATGCTTGCCTGAGTGCAGAATTTTTTTTGCATCACTCTCTGGGTTTGCCACATTTTTCTCAAAATCCACAAAGAGGACGTCTTTTCTGGAGTCTGCAGGCTGCTCAAGGTTGCCCAGAAACGCTCCTACTCGATGGAATTTCACATCACGGATAGTGAGCACTGTGGCAAACAATTATGATGGCCTCCTGCAGACATTTGATAACATCATTGCAGATACGACAATGGATGATGATACACTGGATTGTGCCAAAGGCTTCATGAGGAAACTGGAGGATTTTGAGTTTGTGTTCATGTTGTACACATATGAACAAATCTTCTCTGAGACTGATGTGGTCTTTGATATTGTCCAGCAGAGAGCGATGGATGTTCTTTACTGCAAGAAAAGAATTGAGTCTCTTCTTGCATTTGTCAAAGAGAAGAGGTCAGAGGGGGCTTTCCAAGCTGTTTATGCCAAAGCAGCAGATCTCACATCAGACCCAAGAGATGAGCCCATGAGAAAGCGCCGTCTGACCCAATTGCAGGATCCCCAAGAGCGCTACAGAAATCTGTACATGGCCATCCTTGATAACATCTTGGAGCAGATTCCTCGACGTTTTTCAAATTTGGAAAGTATGCTTTTCTTAGAATTAGTCAATCCAGGGAAATTTGATGACATGAGACAAGCATTTCCAGAGGAGGCCTTCCAAAGTGTCCTGAAAAGTTATGGCCATCACTTTGATTCAGGGAGACTGAGGTCTGAACTTCAAGTCCTGTATTCAGATCAGGACTTGCAGAGTAACAGGGGAAAGCTGTGTGATTACTTGGTGTTCCTTAAAGACATGGAGTTGGACAGTGCAATGCCTCAGCTTTACAAACTGTTCTCATTAGTGGCAACAATTGGAGCTACATCTGCAGGTGTAGAAAGGAGCTTCTCCTGTTTAAAGCGGCTCAAGTCCTACACCCGTAACACAATGGGCCAAGGCCGTTTAAGCAGCCTAGCTCTGCTGGCCATTGAGAGGACACTGGTCAAGTCAATGGAAAAGACGCCTAGTTGGTACGACAGGGTTACAGAGCATTTTCTTGAAAAGGAACGTAGGGCAGAATTTACATATAAATAAATGGACAATTTTTATGATTTAGGCCGAAAATGAGCTTCCCCTCTTTAAAAGATCAGCAGCCGCCACTGGCATGAACAGGTAATAAACCATCATATCAGTCTTAGATATCCCTAAAATGGGAGCTAGGGTTTAAGGCCATTTTATCTGTAAGAAATAGTTCACTCAAAAATTACAATGATGTCATCAATTACTCGCCTTCAAGTTGTTCCAAATATTTATGAATTTCTTCTATTGAACACAAAATAAGTAATTGAATTGAAGAGTATGGGTAGCCAAACGGCTGATTTATCCCATTGACTTCCATAGTATGGAAAAATAGAATAAAAATACTACATAAAAATCACCTGTTGTGTTTCATACTTTCTTCAATATCTTATTTTGCCTTCAACTGAAGAAATAAATTCATACAGGTTTGGAATAACATGAGGGCAAGTAAATGCTGACAGAATTTTAGTTTTTGGGTGATCTATCCCTTAAGCGCTAAAAGTACTACTTGTGCATTTATTAGCACAAATATATATTTAAATATATTTATATAAGGCACTAAAAAGGCTTTAAAGTTTGACATACAGATCAGAATATATGTATAACATAACACCTTGTTTGCCATATTTTTAATCAAACACAGAATGCTTACCACTTTTTTTGCTGTGTGATATGATATTTCATGCATATGCACAGTGGTTAATGCAGCAGCCACATTTTACTAATATTTATAGTGGTTGCTGTGTATATAGCTGTAATATTTTATAGTAGTGTCGTTATTTTGATACCACAGATACGAAACATGAGAAAATAAACCAGCTGAGAATCTACATCTATACCCAAACTTCATGTACCAAATACTTTTTCAGTGCTATAAGCAACAATCAATATTTAGCAACGTTTGTGAGGCTAACAATCCTTTAGACAGTGATACCAATAAAAGTATGTTTTAAAATAAAAAAATAAAATAATGCTATTTATAGCCATGCATTTTTGCCATGTGTTACATGAACTGAATCATATAATCATATAATTCATATAAAATCATCAATAAATGAAGTAGTAGTATGTGGCATATTTTATGGTATTTCCATCAGGACAAAAGTAATACGAATATTATTATTTAACAAGTTGATCTACAAACTTCGTACTCTGTAACGATCTCATTCCCCGTGATGTCATAATTTACATTTTTAAATATTTAGGCATACTTTTTAATTTTTATTTTGTGTATCTTATTACTAGTATTAGTTTTGTATGATTTTTATATTTTAACGTTCACTCAAGTAACCGTTTGGAAAATTTGTCTTCATTTTAGAAATCAAAATGTCTCTGTTGTTGCTAGACCTCCGCCCTCATCTCACAGAGCTATACTTCACATCCACCCACTTCACCCTTACACTCATCTGAGCACAGCTGATCTCTGTGACAAGATCGAGTTATCAAATACACCAGTAAGCCTATCCAACTGCTCATTTACTTATTAAATAAGATGGGGAGATACTTACTTGGAATACTTGTACTTTTGAAATACTGCATTTGCGGTGATGAGCAGGACTTTGATTCAGACATCAAGGACTTTGTAGTTGGTAACAGTAAGTTGTTTGTTCTTACTGAACATCGACTACATCAGATGAGACGCGATCTGCATGAGGAGAAAAGGAAAGACATCACTAGAGTTAATATTCTGGTGCCTTTTGATGCGAACGGCACCCTGGTAACTTGTGGGACTTTTAAAGATGGATATTGTGAAGTTCTTGATATAAATGACATTACAAACAGTATTCATTATGAAAGTAATATACTGGTAGGACTGCGACAGAATGGGAAATCTGTTGCCTTCATAGCCGGTAAGTTCCTTTTGGTTGGGAAAAAGGATGAAGATGCAAAACCTCAAGATACTCTGTTTTCTGTTGTTACCTTGTTGAGCACCTCAGAATCTCAACCAAGAGGGATTTTCTCAAGAATAGCAGAAATATCAGATGCCATCATTCAGAGCACAATGAGAGATGTGGAGTTTGTTGATGGATTCTAGAGAGTTTCGCCCTCAGAATCCTATTTATTTCTCAACGCAGCGACTGACTCCGAGAGGAAAGTGCTCGTCTTGTGGATGAACAGCTCTAAGGAAAAAAAGCTAGACATAATCAAATCTCTACAGGCTGTAAGGATACGATGCTGCAGTGATAAAGATCGTCCAGTGCTCGTCGCCTCCACAGTTATTCCCTCAGATAACCGTGTTATTTGGGCAGGTGTGTTCAGTGCACAGAATCAGCAGGATCCGGAGAACAGCGCGCTGGCTCTGTTTGACATCAGTCATGTTCAAGGCCAAGTAAAGGGCTTCTGCGCTAATGGTGAAAAGCCATGTGGATCTGAGGTTGGAAATTACTTATATACTTTTTAAACAGTATTTTTTCCTTACAGAGACTTGACAAACATTTGTAAAAGAATGCATGTTTCATGACACACGTAATTCCCTATAGTCTATACCAGGGTTCCTCAAATCTTTCCCTGGAGGTCCAATCTGCTGCTGAATTTAGCTCCAACCCTGATCAAACTCACCTACCTGTGATTTTCTAATGATCTTGAAGACACTGATTAGCATGCTCAGGTGTGTTTGGTTAGGGTTAGACCTAAACTCTGCAGGAGTGGGCCAGATTTGAGAATGACTGGTCTATACAAATCCCCCGGTTTCACAGACAAGACTTAGGCTGACACTGTAAAAAAAAATCATGTGAAATCTACAGTAATTTACTGTGTTTGTGCACAGGAAATTACTGCATGATAGTTCACATTAGAATACTGTAGTTTTAGTCAAAATTGCAGTAATGTAAGAAGTACTGTGAGTGTCATGTTTAACCAACAATGTGCTGTAAAAAATGACCAGAAGGTTATCAAAATTGTATTGTTTTCAACACATCTAGCAATAAGTAAAGAATTATTTATGAAGCTTGTTAAAATGATGAGCAGTTAAATGTGATTGTTGATAAATTAATAACTATATTTAAATCATGCAACATGCATTATTCATTTTTATTTTTTTATTTTTGGGGGGCTAAATCAACATAACTGAACAGCAATGGAATCTGTCGGTACCGATAGTCTAGTGGTTAGCGTACTGACATATAGTTTAAATGTCTCTGGCGCCCAGAGTTTGATTCTTGGCTTAAGGTCCTTTCCCAATCGCAAAATAAACTTGCACTGATCTTAAAATATATCAGTGCCTTTGTTTTTACCTCAAAATGCACCCCAGTAATGTTTTTTTTCTAAGCATGTTTATAAAAATTACTTAAATGTCCTAATTGAACTATGTTCTAATCCTGGCTTAGTCTAAGCCCCGTTGAAACCAGGTCTATAGTCGCTATAGGATTCACTAATGTTGTTTGTGTTTCAGAGTGGTAGTGAACTTCAGCCGCTCTCTGTAGTGTTCAAGTACAGCTCAATGTCAGCAGTGTCAGCAACTAGAACTGGATCCTGGATTGTGCTGTTCATAGGAACCAGTGACGGACAACTCATAAAGGTCTGCTACTTATCTTATTTTTCACTAGGTTCTTAAATGTTATCATCTCTGTAGATCATATCAGCCAATGCAGTAGAGGAGTTGATGTCAAACGTTGATGAGTATCTTTATTCTTTTAATGATAAGTGTTTGAATATTTTGAACTCCGTTGCACCAATGAAGGCAAAGCGCCAAAAAAATAAAAAATCTGAACCATGGTTTAATGACTCAATTCGTTCGCTCCGACAAATATGCAGGAGATATGAACGAAAATGGCTTAAGGATAAATTGCAGATCTCCTATGATCATTTAACGGACTCTCTCACCCATTTCCAGAAAGCTGTGAAGTTAGCAAAATCCAAATATTTGTCTGAAATTATTAATAACAACTCCCACTGCCAAAGAACTATTTTCTCCACTATTGACTATATTCTTAACCCAACAGTAGATGTTTTTGTTGATGTGTCTGAAACACTATGTGAAAATGTTTTGACATTTTTTGTGGAGAAGGTAGATCGGTTGAGATCTCAAGTTTTGCAATCTGTCTCTGATATCATAGAGAGACCATGGAGCTCTGCAAATTGGTCTAATTTTCAACCTGTTACTATTTCTGCCTGTAAAGATATAATTGAGCATCTGAGACCCACTGTGTGTCCTTATGATGTTCTGCCAGCTCGCTTTTTAAAGCAGGTTGTACACATTGTTGGTTCTGATGTGTTAAATTTAGTTAATCTGAGTCTGAGTACCGGAATAGTTCCCGATAGTCTGAAAGGTGCCTTACTAACGCCAATTTTAAAAAAGCCAAATTCAGACACGTTGATTTTTTCTAACTTTAGACCTGTTTCCAATTTATCTTTTATGTCCAAAATTTTGGAGAAGGTTGTTCTAGTTCAGTTACAAGTCTTTTTGAGATCTAACCAAATCTACGAAATGTTCCAATTTGGTTTTAGGAAATTACACAGTACAGAAACAGCCCTCTTAAAAGTATATAATGATATCTTAATGTCAACAGATGCTGGAAATGCTGTTGCTTTGATCTTACTAGACCTAAGCTCAGCTTTTGACATGGTCGATCACAATTTATTACTTTCTCGTTTAAAAAATTGTGTTGGTCTGAGAGGTACTGTTTTAAATTGGTTCCAGAGCTTTTTAACGAACCGAAAATTCTCTGTATGCACTGGACAATATACCTCTTCTAGTGCCCTTCTGACTTGTGGTGTCCCCCAGGGTTCCATTCTTGCTCCAACTTTATTCATGATTTATATGTTGCCGATGGGTTCTATTTTTAAGAAATATGATATATCTTTTCACTTATATGCTGATGATACACAGTTGTATCTTTCTTTTAAACCTGGTGATAAAAATGCATTAGCAAAGTTGTTTGTATGTATTGAGGAACTTAAATCTTGGCTTATGAGTAATTTCTTGACACTTAATGAAAGTAAAACCGAGGTGATTCTGTTTGGACCTAGTGATGCTTTTTCTTTTAATTCTTATAATCTTGATATTGGCAATTTGGCCCAGTGGATTACTCCTTGTGCAAGGAATCTGGGTGTCTTATTTGACTCCAGTCTAAAGTTTGATAAACAGATAAACAGTGTGGTCAGGTCATGCTTTTTTCATCTTCGTCGTTTGGCTAAAGTTAAAACTCTTCTCTCAACACAGACATTCGAAAAAGTAATCCATGCATTTGTGACATCTAGATTAGACTATTGCAATTCGCTATACTATGGGATAAATCAGTCCTCCATGGAGCGATTGCAAATGGTTCAAAATGCAGCAGCCAGGCTATTGACCGGCACGTGTAAATTTCAGCACATTACTCTCATTCTGACCACATTACAGTGGCTACCAGTTAAACTTAGAGTGGAATACAAAATTTTAACATTGGTTTTTAAAGCACTTAATAATCTTGCACCAATCTACCTCACCGAGTTGTTGCAAACACACAAATCTGTGAGGCCACTCAGATCCAGATTTTTGGGAACTTTATCTTTGCCTAGGTCCAGATTGAAACATCGTGGTGATCGAGCCTTTGTAATTGTGGGTCCTACACTCTGGAACAATCTTCCGGTTGCCATCCGAACGACGACTTCTCTATCTATTTTTAAAGTTATGCTTAAATCTCATCTTCTTGATCGATTTGCGGCAAATCAATGAAGGGTTTTTGTATCTACCTACTGGGATTCTATTATTTTATAATTGTGCTCTGTTGTATTGTTGTTTACATTGTTTTGTAAAGCACTTTGGTCAACTCTAAGTTGTGTATAAATGTGCTATATAAATAAATAAAAGAAAGAAAGAAAGAAAGAAAGATCTCTAGTTAGAAAACATTGCGGGTATAAGTAGGTTGCGTTCCACTTGTGAATTTATGGGGCCTAAATTATACAAGTATAAGGCTTATGCATCATGAAGTATTGTTAAACACAGTAAGCATCTTAAAAACAAATATTTTCTCTGACTTATTTTCTGCATTTCCGCTTTTGTGGAATCTGTGAATAATATGTTCTTGATATCCCAGAAATGAACAGTGAAAAATAATCAAATGCATGAATAACGTGAATAACGCTAAAGTTTGTATAATGATGCTGTTTGTTTTTCTAGCTTGTGTTGGAAGAGAAATTCACACCAGGCTGTCCAAATCTGATGATGAACGCGCAGTGCTTCCCAGAATGCACTTTGATCCAGTAGATTTCAAACATGTCTACATCGCTCTCAAAAAACAGGTGAAATTTACAAATGTACAGTCAGTAAAAAGTGTCAACACTGAAAACACTGCTTACTCACTAAACTAAAAGCTGTACTTGAGGCACATTCAGTGAAATCATTCATTCATATACTGAATCTTCAGACCAAGTCTGAAAAAACACTGTTTTGAGAAACAAAAACATTTTTCACCCTTGCATTTCTGTTTCCAGTCCTTTGTAAATATATATCTGTAACAATGTTCGTAATAGAAGGAAGGAAGCGGACAGGGTTGGCTTAGGAAGACTCGGGTGAAATTTATTCAGATAAACTTAAACAGCTGCGCACTCTGCACGCTCTAAAAACATCAACTCTCTCGGTTGTCTCCGCGATCACTCTCAGCATTCGTTTCGGCTGTCTCCCGCTCACAGACCGTGCGCCCGAGTCTTCACTCCGTCTCTCTCTCTGAACTGCCGTTCCACAGCGGCTTTTATCCGGTCTCCACGCCAATTACTGCAATCAGACACAGGTGATCCTCATTTTGCACTTGACCCACTTACTTACTGCTGTCTCCTGAGTCTTTCTCCCGCTGCAGACTTCGCTGAACCACGCCCCCCTCGCCACATACCCCCACCGCCCGACTCAGGCCGGGAAGCCCTCCGGCCTGCAACCCCCCCCCCCATTTCTGGAGAGGAAGTCGGCTACAGTCATCTGCGTCCCCGGCCTGTGGATCACCTTAAATTTGAAGGGCTGTAATGCCAGATACCAACGGGTGATCCGCGCGTTGGTATCCTTCATGCGGTGGAGCCACTGCAAGGGGGCGTGGTCCGAACAGAGGGTGAATTCCCGTCCCAGGAGATAATAGCGGAGGGTGAGGACCGCCCACCGGATTGCCAAACACTCCTTCTCAATGGTGCTGTACATCGTCTCTCTCTTAGAGAGCTTCCGACTGATGTACAGCACCGGGCGCTCCTCACCCCCTATCTCCTGGGTCAGGACAGCTCCCAGCCCCCGGTCCGACGCGTCTGTCTGCAGCAAGAAGGGGAGAGAAAAGTCAGGAGAGTGTAATAGCGGCCCGCCACACAGAGCAGCCTTTACCTGGGTGAAAACCTGCTGGCACCGCTCCGTCCACGGGACCGTATCTGGGACCTCCTTTTTAGTGAGGTCAGTCAGCGGGCTGGTGAGCTCCGAATAGTCAGGAACAAACCTCCTGTAATACCCCGCCAGCCCCAGGAACTGCCTCACCTCCTTTTTGGTCTTAGGTCTCGGGCAGGCCGCAATAGCTGCCGTCTTATCAATTTGGGGACGCACCTGTCCGTGACCCAAGTGGAAACCCAGATAACGCACCTCCACCCGCCCAATCGCACACTTCTTTGGGTTGGCCGTTAGTCCCGCTCCCCTCAGCGCTCTCAGCACCTCCCGCAGGTGCACCATGTGCCGCTGCCAGTCCTGACTGTAGATGATGATGTCATCCAGGTAGGCAGCGGCGTATGCGGTGTGCGGTCGGAGGATTTTGTCCATGAGGCGCTGGAAGGTAGCGGGCGCCCCGAACAACCCAAACGGAAGCGTGACAAATTGGTGCAATCCAAACGGCGTTGTGAAGGCTGACTTTTCTTTGGATAATGGTGATAAGGGGATCTGCCAATATCCTTTCGTTAAGTCCAGTGTCGAATAAAAACGAGCGGTACCCAGCCGATCAAGCAACTCGTCAACCCGCGGCATTGGATAGGCGTCGAATTTCGACACCGCATTCACCTTGCGATAATCCACGCAGAATCGGACCGAGCCGTCTGTTTTCGGTACCAAAACGATCGGGCTCGCCCAGTCACTGCGGGACTCTTCTATTACTCCCATCTCTAGCATCGCCTCTAATTCTGACTGGACCACCTTTTTCTTGTGCTCCGGTAAACGATACGGCCGGCTGCGCACTACCACGCCCGGCTCGGTCTCAATATGGTGTTGAATAAGGTTGGTTCGACCGGGCCGGGGCGAGAACACGTCCGCAAATTCTCTCTGCAACCGGGCTACATCGGTGAGCTGGGAGGGTGAGAGGTGATCCCCCCCCGGGGCCAGAGTGAGTGATGGGACTTTGAGGCTCGCCTCTGGCCCGAGATCCTCCTCGTTACCTACTACCGTCGCCAGCATCACCGGCTCGACCTCGTTCCATTTTTTAAGGAGGTTGAGGTGATAAATCTGCCGTGCCCCGCTCCGATCCGTTCGAACCACCTCATAATTGAGATCCCCTACCTGCCGTGTGACCTCAAACGGTCCTTGCCACTTGGCGAGTAATTTGGAGCTAGAGGTAGGGAGTAACACAAGTACTTTATCTCCCGGCGTGAAATTGCGTAATCTGGCCCCCCGATTGTATAGCCGGCTTTGCTTGTCCTGGGCCTGTAACAAATTCTCCATGGAGAGCTGCCCCAATGTGTGGAGTTTTGTTCTCAGGTCCAGCACATGCGGAATTTCATATTTACTTTCCGAAGGTCCCTCCTCCCAAGTCTCCCTCAGGATGTCCAAAACCCCGCGGGGCTGGCGGCCGTACAGGAGCTCGAAGGGGGAAAACCCCGTGGAGGCTTGCGGGACCTCGCGCACAGCGAACAAAAGGGGTTCCAGCCATTTGTCCCAATTTTTGGCGTCTTCGTGAACGAACTTTCGAATCATGGTTTTCAACGTACGATTAAACCGTTCCACCAGGCCGTCCGTTTGTGGGTGATAGACGCTGGTGCGAATCGATTTAATTCCCAATAACTCATAAAGTTCGCGAATGGTTCGTGACATAAACGCCGTGCCCTGATCGGTGAGAATCTCTTTCGGGATCCCCACCCGGGAGATCATACTGAACAGAGCCTCCGCCACACTTTTTGCGGAAATGTTGCGGAGCGCTACTGCCTCCGGGTATCGGGTTGCATAATCCACCAGAACTAATGCAAATCGATGCCCTCGTGCCGACCGCTCTAATGGCCCGATGAGGTCCATACCAATTCGTTCGAAGGGGACCTGCATTAGCGGAAGGGGGCGCAAAGGCGCTTTTGGGGAGGCCGGGGGATTCACTAGCTGACATTCACGACAAGCCGCACACCACCGGCGTACATTCTCGTGAATGCCCGGCCAAAAGAAGCGGGCCATTAAACGGTTTAGTGTTGTCGCCTGCCCCAGGTGCCCGGCCATAGGATTGCAATGAGCTGCCTGGAAAAGCATTTCCCGACGGCTTTTGGGTACCAACAACTGGGTTGTATCTTGCTTTGATTGAGCGTCCTGGGTCACTCGATACAACCTCTCTTTTAAAATCGCAAAATACGGATAGGAAGGGGCCCGTGCGGTCTGGAGAGGCCGGCCGTCAATGGAACAGACCTATTCGAACGCATTTCTCAGGGTCTCGTCCTGAGACTGCTCCAGGGGGAAATCATCACGCTCCGTGAGGATTGACCTCTCGATCGCGTTCCGATCCCCCGGAGCCGCCTCAGCGAGCCCAGGCTCAGCCTCCCCCGAGCGCACCGCCGCCTCCCTCCCTGGCGTCTCTTTTCCCCAGGAGGCATCCGCACACAAAACTCCCAATAAAATTTTAAACGAGGGCCAATTGGTTCCCAAAATCAGCGGATGCCGGAGGTGGGGGTTAACGGCCACCTCCACATTATGCTTTTGTCCCCGAAATTGGATGGCTAAACGCACTACTGGGTATTCCGCCACGTCCCCGTGCACACACCTTACCCGAACCATGCAGCTCATATCCAATGCCTCAGGCTGAACTAGGCTTTGATGGATCGAGGTTTGGTTACAGCCCGAATCCACCAAAGCCCAATACGTACCCCCCCTCATACTCACAGGTATCTGGTACCCGCCAGCCTGATCGGGGGCGGCCTGCGGGACGTCCGGAACCCGGACCAGGGTCCCCACCTCCATCACCGGACACCGATCGATAAAATGGCCCGGGTCCCCGCAACGCCAACAGGCCGGCCCAGGCTTCCCCGCCACCCCAGTGGCGGGAAGAGGGACAAGGAATTGGCGTGGAGAGACTGAGGAAACGGGACCAGCAGCGTGGCTCGGGCCAGCCGACCCTGCCTCCCTGCTGTGGGCTCTTGCGGCCGCCGACTCCGGGGCCGGCCCTCCCCTCCATCGGGGCTGGGCTCGGGGAACCACGCCAGCACGGGATCTGGGGAGAAAAATAGGGGGCGAGACAGAAGGGGAGGAGAGAGAGAGAGAGACGGACGGTAGGGTTTCGCCAACCCCATGGCACGCCACCATCTGGTCCTCTGCGAGTTGGATGGCCAGGTCCAGCGACGCCGGGCGGTGGCACTGGACCCACTGCGCGGTCCTCTTCGGGAGCCGCGCAATAAATTGCTCCAGCACCACCTGGTCGATGATATCATCGACGCCGCCTTCTCCGGCCAACAGCCATCTGCGGCAGGCGTCCCGGAGCTGGTGAGCCATCATGAAGGGCCGGCCGTTCTCCCCCAGCTCCAGCGACCGGAAGCGCTGGCGGTGCTGCTCGGGGCTTCGGCCGACCCGCTGGAGGATGGCCCGTTTCAGGTCTTCATAGACCAGGAGGTTCTGGACTGGCAACTGCTGCGCCGCCAACTGCGCCTCCCCGGTTAGCAGGGGGATGAGGCGCACTGGCCAGTCCGTCTGGGGCCACCCACATGCCGCCGCGGTCTTCTCGAACAGATCGAGGAACGCCTCCGGGTCATCCTGCGGCCCCATCTTCTGTACCGGCATGTGGGTGGGCGGGGCCGGGGTTGTTGAACTCTCCCCGGCCCGAACCTCCCGGTCCATCCAGCTCCGGAGCAGCTCGCGGTCCTCCCGCTGGTTCTGGACGAGGGCACAAAATCTTCTCTCCTGGTCTGCCCTCATGTCCATCAGCGCCTTGTGGTGTTCCTGGTGGAGTCCCGCGAGCGATTGGATAACCTCCGCAAACGGCGATCCCGTTGGTGAGGACATGATGGCAGCGGCGTACCGGCTTCCTTCCCGGGTTTCGGCAACCAGAGTAACAATGTTCGTAATAGAAGGAAGGAAGCGGACAGGGTTGGCTTAGGAAGACTCGGGTGAAATTTATTCAGATAAACTTAAACAGCTGCGCACTCTGCGCGCTCTAAAAACATCAACTCTCTCGGTTGTCTCCGCGATCACTCTCAGCATTCGTTTCGGCTGTCTCCCGCTCACAGACCGTGCGCCCGAGTCTTCACTCCGTCTCTCTCTCTGAACTGCCGTTCCACAGCGGCTTTTATCCGGTCTCCACGCCAATTACTGCAATCAGACACAGGTGATCCTCATTTTGCACTTGACCCACTTACTTACCGCTGTCTCCTGAGTCTTTCTCCCGCTGCAGACTTCGCTGAACCACGCCCCCCTCGCCACAATATCGAATATTCATACAGGTCAAGTTACTTTCATTTCTACACTCCGGAAAAAGGTAAAAAAGCAGTCACTGTGGCAGTACCTTTTTTAAAAGGTACATTACTTTTTATACTTTTAAATACGGACTTTTAAGTACAAAGGTGTACCTATTGAGAAGTGACAGCTTTTGTACCTTCTTTTCTGAGAGTGAGTAATGATTCCTACAATAGAGATTGTTTCAAAGCAGCAGAAACTAATTCAATTTGACAAACTCCTGGTCACTCCACTGCACACTGAACAAGCAAAGGACACAAGATTGTAGTGTTTTACATTTATCATATATCCGTCCGCTCATCGTGTATATGGCTAATCATTTGATGTTTGTATGTAGAGTTACTGTGCAAAAACAATGTTTATGAGTTTAAATAGGTTTAAAGAAGTATTTGCTTTTACAAGACATAATTTTTTGATTTAAAGTATTTTGTTTCTTTATGCTTGAAGCATAACAGCCTACTATTAACCTGCATTTTCACAATTATTTACAATTCTCATAAGTCTAATATGCAATGTATAAAATCTGAGTGCTTTTCTTTATTTCTTTGTAAATGTGTGCACCAAAGCTTGTGTTATATACCCTGGCATCTAATGATATATAAACTATTCTGTAACAGTGATGCAATGTGGTTTAATAGAGCTGCAGATGGAATGACTGTAGTTTTGATATCTTTTTTTCTGACTGATCTCTCTGTTTTCTGTCAATTTTTCCTTATTTTGAAAGGTTTTGCTAACTTTGTTGTTGTTCTTTTGCTTTCTGCTTATGTTTCTGATGTAGTTAAGAAGGGTGTCTGTGGTTCCGTGTGCTAAATACAGCACTCTGAAAGACTGCAGATCTGCTCTGGATCATCTCTGCGGCTGGTGTGTGAACACACAGAGGTTAGATTAGTATCTGTTACACTTACAAGTAAAAAAAAATAGTATGATATGCTAGCTCAGTGGTTCTCAACCTTTTTTTCCGAAAGTTGATGCCGAGAGTCTAGCACTCTCTTCACCGCTGATACTGAGACTATTCTTGTTTGAATGCGTACCCTCGCTGGCATTTTCCACATTTAGTTTTCTCCCTTAACAAATTTGTTCATTCTGATGCTCAATTTTACAGAACTAATGGCTGCTGATAACTATTTGAATTTAATTCTGCCAAAGTGTGCCCTTGTAAGTGTTCGTTAAATGAGTAACATTAATTATGTGAGTACATAGGTCTGCTCATGTCTGAAAATAATATATGAAAAACAAAATTATTTTACACAACAAAAATATTATAGCTTATATTCGTTTAGTAAATTTTTGTATTAATGTAAAACCTAAAATGAATTGTAAAACAAGTTAATAAGTACATTTTATTGTGTTCAGCACACAGACTGTAACATTCAACATGGTGGGCCACATTTGGATTAGTGACTGGTTGAGAACCACTGCTAGCTAGTTTAAAAAATCAATAGCATATCCAGCCTGGCATAACAACTCCAAATGATATATTTCTGATTGTTTAGATGCTCCACCGAAGATGAATGTTCGAAATCTTCATGGGTGTTCAGCCCAGACGCGATTTCTTTAAGACTGCAAGGGAAGCTCAGCTTCCCCTATAATTGTCAAAAAATGAATGGTCAAATATATGTACTATTATGTTAACATTTTATTGACTAAAAATGCGTTAAACACGTTCATCTCGAACGAAAACAATTTCGTTCAGAATCAGCTACTTAGGTCGGCTGACTCGATTTCCTTCTCATTCATTCCCGTAGCGTACAGTGCATTACTCTGTTGAAGCCCAGCGTCCATTGACTTCAATGGGGCTGCTTTAAACAGTTTTTTTCAGTACTTAGAAACAAGGCGGTCATTGGATAATGCTGCGATTATGTCCCGCCCACGGACGCTCAGCGTCTCTGGGATGAATGGAGGAGTGGGCTGGCCCGGACTCCGAGCGTCTGCGTGATGATTGGAGGGTCTGTCGAAAGACTGCATCTCCTTTTGATTGACAGCGATTTTGTACTATAAAAGTCACTGACACTGAAGCTATTCGAGCTCAGTCCCATCGCGGAAGTGTAGTCGAAAGACAAACTGCTGCAACCTATTTCTTGGTATTTGCTTGGTGAAATTGCTAGCCAATTTTCATCATACATTTCACCCAGATTCCTTGTTTCAGTTCAACCTAATTCCTATATTTCGAGTTTAATATCTTTTTTTAGATCGTTTGTTCATTCATTCATTCATTCATACATACAGTAGGCTAGAAAATTTTCTTGAAAAGGAATGTTGGGCAGAATTTAGGTATAAATAAATGGTAAATTTTTATGATGTTGGCCAAAAATGAGCTTCCCCTCTTTGAAAGACCAGCAGCCGCCACTGGTTCAGCCCAAACGACTCCCTTCAGAAACTACTGTTTTCCTTTCAGGTTTGGGCAGAGAAGTCTTCCAGCAAGGTAATATTATATTAACCTCAAAAAAGACAATTTTTCATTGCATTGAAAATATATTTTCAATTTCTACTGACACTCCTACACAGATTACTCTACATCTTTCCTTGAGTCTGGAGAGCACAGGAAATCCCACATTCTCATGCATCTTCACCACAGGAAGTGTGAAGCTGTGTGACGGGTCTGATCTGGATGCAGTTTTCCCAAACTGCTACTGTAGTTTTTCTGACCAGCTACTATCTACTGGAGGTTGGTTCTCTGACAGTGCAGCGGATTGGTATTGTGTGCTTTGTATTAAATGTGCACACATACCACACTAAAAGCAAGATTTTATTGTCCTCAATACACTCTAAATTTAATGTCTAAATATTCTATTTACAAATATAATATGAGTGCATTGATGGCTATCAATTTTATTGAGAAATTTCTTACCGTTTCATTAAATGCAGCTATAGTGTGCATGCGGCTGACATGCATAACCGCAGCATTTCAATGGAAAAAGATCACAGTCTTACATGGCTCTGACACCACTTGCATATTTACACAGACGGAGCAAGGTCTGCCATGGCATTAATAGACAGAGAAACATCATCAGACGATAAAGCAGTCATTCACTACTAACAAGGCCAAATTCCACAAATAAGCCCAAAATAAATGCTAACAGTAATTCCCAAAATCTATAAGACTCTTGAATAAACAATTAAGTTGACATATAAGTGAACTTGACAACTCTGCTGCTCTTACATTAAAAATAATGGGAAGGAAATTTGTTCAAGTGATTGCTAAATAGCTAAATATACTAAAACAGAAAGTGTAAATACCCAACAGAGAACTCATAAATCAGAAATACATAACTTACGATGACAATAAGTTTTTGCCGATTTCACACTTACGCACGGGGACCTGTAACATTGATTCAAGATTATGTGTGTGTCTGTATGTTGTAGGGAGGAAATAATTTATAAATTCTGTGACCGCAGAGCATATCTACATATCTTAGTGTTATTTCCTTTCACTCTCTCAGCAACCGTAACCATGGTAGTAAACCTCAGGACACATCTGAAACATATACATTTTACACTTAAGTTTCTCATAAGCTGAGAACCCTTTTTCTTTTTCAAGTATCTCCTAAAATACAAGCAAAATAAAGGACACTAGTTGTATGCCATGTAAGCCACTTTGGATGTCTGATAAATTCAGTATAAATGTGAGAAGTCCTGATCAGCCTGTCTGGTCTATTCTGCAGTATTGACTATCTGTACCCAGAAAATATTTTAAAAGATGTTGTTATCTTTACTTTTTGATAATCCATTCAGGTTTAAACATCTCAGCTGAAGTGGCTCTTGGGCGTCATAAAATCACAGAGAGGCTGGTGCTGAAAGACTGCCTGAATATCAAAGATAATTCCCCAAGTGCTTCTTATACACAGTAAGAAATGCAGAGCCTAAAAGAGTTTTGAAATAAATTATTAATTAAAATGACATGTTTTGGTTTAACACATTTCAGGTGTGTGTTGGCATCACAATGTAACATTAAATATTTGCAGGTGTGTTCAGTGTATCTCATCCGGGTGTCACTGGTCCTCTTCCTCTCAGCGTTGTGAATGGACACCTGGACCTGGAGCACAGTTAAACATACAGGTGAGACACTGTGTAACCTACAATACACTAATTCAGGGAAATCACATAACCTTCATAAAGATTCAAGATGTTTCATTTATTGTTGATATCTAAAATATCATTGCACTGGCTGAAGAAAAGGTATGAAGTAAACAAACCACTCTGTCTTTCTCCTCTCTTTAGGATGCATGCAATGATGTGCTCTATGAGATGAAATATGAAGTAAGTGTCAAAATGAGTACTGATGATTGTTTTTATGAGGACCAAAGGTCATTTAAATGCCTTTTTAAATACTTTTTGCTGCATCTTATATATTCACCAATTGGTGTCCTGTAGGAACCGGAGATTCTCTCTCTGGAGCCGAGCAAGGTTTCCTTCCATGGCAGAAACAATGTTTCATTAAGAGGAAAGAACCTGGAATCTGTCACTAAAATCCACATTCGAGGGGATCTGGAGTGCATTCCTAAAGAGTGAGACTGTTTGTTTGTGTTTAGTCATGGACTGTATATGAATGTGTGTAGATTCAGATTAATGATACTGTATATCTGTGCATGAATGTTTCTCTTCAGATCTCCAGTGCTGGATCGCTCCAGTGACACTTTAAGGTTCCACATTCCTCCCAGTGGAACTAAAGGAACAGTGAAAGTGTGTGTTGTTACTCCAGATGACCGTTGTCATGGTAACAGCATCATCACTTACAGTTCTCAGCCCAGCTGCACTGGAATACAGCCATCAGTCAGCTGGAGCAGGTCAGACATTTCAGACCACTGTCAGATCAGCTTCCACACACATGCATGTGCTTTTCTATAATTGCTGGGACTTTTTATTGACAGATTTTTTCATGATTGATTTGGTAAATCTGATAATATATATATTATTTTATAGCATATATTACTGATTTGGCTCCTCCCTGATTCTGATGTCTGCTTTTTGATAAAATTTTCTTAAATGTCCCTTCAGTGGTGGAAGGAAGATTCGTGTTCAGGGCAGTAATCTGGAAGTTGTGGAATCAATTACTGTCAATTCCAGTTATAAACAATATGATCTGAAAACACAATACAACACAAGCTCAGGGGTAAGACGTGTGCTTATTACTCCTGCTTTAGGCTAAAAATGAGCTTTACCCTAAAGTGGATCCAGTCTAACAGTTTACAGTACTGCATATGACATATGGAGATCAACAGTCAAAACAGCCCATATTCACATGCAGATTGTTTAATTACTTTGCTAGTATAATTGTTAAATGTACTTCATTGACTGTCGATATGTATTAATTCAAATAAAATATTATTTATTCTATTCAGAGCTTACATGTAGCTTCACTCTGCACATGTCACATCTTAGTTACAGTATATTTTCTCTTTCTCAGGACATGTGGTTTCACTCCCCCAATTGCTATTATTCTGTTAAACGTGGTTCTTTAAGCTTGCATGTGGGGAACTCCACTGTGGACTGTGGCTATTTGTCCTTTGAGTATAATCCAGGATTAACTGGATTTACCTCCTTCCAGGTGGCCAACGATCTACAGGTGAACATTAAGGTGAGTTTAACATCAGTGTACAGTCCGCATGTAGTGGCATACATGGGTATTAAAAAAAATGTAGTAGGCCTAAATATTATTATTGTGAACAGTCAGGGTTTTTGCACATCGGCATGTAAAACTCACAACCTCCAAACATCCCACACTCTCTGTTTCTCAGAAAAGAGCAGATATGCTGAATTTGAGTATGAATGAGGTGAATGTGACGGGTCTACATGGAGATCAGCAGTATCAGTGTGTTCTGGAGAAGATTGAGTCCTATTCTGCTACCTGTAAGATTAAAGGAGAATCAGGAGCTGTCCCAGCAGTGGATTCACTCAATGTAAGTGTGTTTTGATATTTTATTACAAATGGTAAATGTAATGCTGTCTCTCAATAGATTATGGGAGGAAGAATCTCTACACTGTTAAGTTTATTATAAATCTTTGTCAACTTTTTGAGATATTTTATAAGTAGGACATATCTTTCATTGTCATTTCAGATCAGTGTTGGGGGTTTTTATACTGTCCTAAGTGGAGAAAGACCAAAGTATTTGCATTTTTTGTCTATAGTATTTTCTTTAATATTCGTATTCTTTTTTCTTAGCTTTTGTAATTTGCTATTTATTTTTCGGATTTAATATAACAGCCAATCTGTTCTCCGTGCAGCAGGTGGCGCCTTATACATACAGATTATGATATGCTGCAAAAACAGCCATTCAAAGCTCTTACAAGAGGACTGGTCTGTTATGTATCACTGTAGTACGATTATTATTTAGATTATTAGGCTACTATATACATGATTTAACTCAGCTATTAACCCTTTCAGACATATTACATTTTATACTCTATAGTTGCACAATTATTGTGATATATTTGCAT
Source organism: Oxygymnocypris stewartii (assembly GCA_003573665.1). Classification (NCBI taxonomy): domain Eukaryota; kingdom Metazoa; phylum Chordata; class Actinopteri; order Cypriniformes; family Cyprinidae; genus Oxygymnocypris; species Oxygymnocypris stewartii. The sequence goes on along the minus strand of QVTF01010565.1, from coordinate 762,624 downwards.
TCTGTAACACGCAAAAAATGTACCTAGTTCAGCAGAAAACCAACACCAGAAGCAGAACAAATAAAAACACCATGACCCAATGCCTGCTCTGAATGTTACTAGCACATGATTCATTTGATGTTAGACACAGTTTCTCTAGTATTCTGCTAATAGAGTCACTGCAAATTACCTTTGAAAAGAAGAACTGCTTCAAAGAACTCAATTTACCATAATCATTCTAGCAGAAAAGCATCATTAGTGCACTGATGATAGAGCCCACAAATACACACAGATACACACTCATGCAATTACAGCTCATGCTTGAGATGCAATCCATCAGACAGAAATAAAAATAAAGGTATGGAGAGACTGTTATCGCTATAGCAACAAGACAAGCATTCCCGAGTTATGGAAGGATCAATAGCACATTATCCACTCCTTCTAATGTTCCAGGAAACCTGAAGCATTTTCCAATAGGCAGAACCACTTCTTCTTAATTATGTATTTTGACACAGATCATTAGTCTGAGGGGGTACATTTTTATTTCACCCTTAGTTTCTATTAAGATTATTGTTTTTAAAAGAAATATCTTATGCTCACCAAGGCTGCATTTATTTAATTAAAAACAGTACAGTTTTAAAATGTAATGTATTCCTGTGATGGCATTTTCATCAGTCATTACACTAGTCTTCAGTGTCACACGATCCTTCAGAAATCATTCTAATGTGCTAATTTGGTGCGCAGTTATTATCAATTATTATTGGTGCTCAATTATTAATAATGATTCTTATTATTATCAATGTTGAAAACTGTTTTTTTATCTTTAATATTTTTGTGCAATTTTCTTTCAGAAATCTTTGAAGAGTTGAAGGTTCAATAAACAGCATTTATTTGAAATCGAAATCCTCTGTAACATTCTGTCATATTTGATCTTGCGGAATAAAAGTATTCATTTATTTATTTCATTTAAATCTTACTTACCCCCAATCACAGTTCTAAAAATATATATTAAGCAGCACATCCATTTTACCCATTTATAATAATAATATATTTTTTGAGCTCCAAATCAACATTTTATAATGATTTCCCAAAAACTGACGTGACACTGGAGACAGGAGAAATGGCTGCTGAGAATTCATTTTTTCATGCCAAGAACTTTAAAACTTTTAAATATTTTTTTTATTGAAAATATAAGAGACTTTTTTACTGGTGGTATATATGTACAGTCATGGCCAAAGAAGGCTGTGAAATCTAACCTTTCATTGGATAATAAGAATTTCAAATGGGGGGAAATATTATTATGAAATATGTTTTTCTCTAATACACATTGACCACAATTAATGGCACCCTTTTATTCAATACTTTTTGAAACCTCCATTTGCCAGTTTAACATCTCTAAATGTTCTCTATAATGCCTGATGAGGTTAGAGAACACCTGACAAGAGATCAGATACCATTCCTTCATCCAGAATCACTCCAGACCCTTTAGATTCACAGCTCCATGTTGTGCTTCTTCTCTTACATTTACATTTATGCATTTAGCAGACGCTTTTATCCAAAGCGACTTACATTGCATTCAAGTTACAGTTTCTACATTTTTATCAGGTCTTGATCAGGCCTCTTCAGTTCACCTCACTCATGTTCTACAGGGTCCAGGTCAGAGGACTGGAGTAGCCAAAGCAGAAGCTCGGTTTTGTGCCCAGTGACCCATTTTTGTGTTGTTTTCGAGGTTTGTGTTTGTATTATTGTACGGTTGGAAGATCCAAACATGGCCCATTATAAGATTTCTAACAGAATCAGTCACTTGTTGATTTTTTATCTGTTGATATTTTATAGAATCCATGATGCCATGTGTCTAAACAAGATGTCCAGGACCTCCAGCAGAAATATAGGCCCACAACATCAAAAATACAGCAGTATATTTCATTGTACACATGGGTACTTTTTATCCCTATGTTCACCAAACCCATCTTGAGTGTTTGCTGCTAAAAAGCTCATTTTTTTGTTTCATCTGACCATAGAAGACAGTCCCAGTTGAAGTTCCAGTCGTGTCTGACAACTGAATATACTGGAGTTTGTTTTTGGATGAGCTAGGATAATTTTCCTTGAAACCTTCCCAAACAACATGTGGTGATGTAGGTGCTGTTTGACAATTTTTTTTAAGGTTTTCTGACCCCGAGACTCAACTATTTTCTGCAATTCTCCAGCTGTGGTCCTTGGAGAGTCACTCAAACTCTCCTCCTCATCGTGCATTAGGACGATATAGACACACGTCCTCTTCCAAGCAGCTTCGTAACATTTTATGTTGATTGGAAATTCTTAATTATTTCCTTGATGTTGGCTATTGGGAATTTTCACTGCTCTTGCTCTTTTCTTAAAGCCACTTCACTAATTTGTGAAGCTCAATTACCTTTTGCTGCACATCAGAACTATATTCTTTGGTTTTTCTCATTGTGATGAATGATTAAGGGAATTTGGGCTTTGTTTTCCCTACTATTCATATTTATGTGAAACAGGAAGCCATGGCTGGATAATTTCATGTTCATAATCACCCTGGAGAGCTCAACATTGTGAATATGAATGGGAATATACTTCAGAGATATTTTTCTCATAAAAACTTCTAGGGGTGCCAATAATTGTGTCCAACGTGTATTTGAGAACAATTTTTTTTTCATAACGATATTTCCTCCTCCCCCCATTTTAAATTCTTCTTATCCAATGAAAGGTTAAATTTTTGTGATAAAAAAATACAAGATCAAAAGGATTAACAATGCAGATAAATTTCCACAGCCTTCTTTGATCATATTTATCAAGGGTGCTGATATTTTTGGCCATGACTGTATATGATTACATGAATTGACTGATTCAGCTTTCACATCAGCAAAAGAAACGCATCAGTTGGCGAGCCCTTCAAGGAACTCGTGCATCATTCACAGAAAAATCACTACGCTCACACACACATAAACACTCCCCTCGATCACAGCAGAGAAAGAAGCAGTCCTGAACTCTTAGAAATGAACCCTGCTGAGGCTTTTGGGAAAAGGGCATCTGCTTCCAATAAGCCCCGGTTAATACTTGTTATCTGCACATTCAGGAGTATATGGAGATTTCTCAGAATCCTCGTCTGAACTTCCCCTCACAGACACAGAACCACAGGCTGTCACCACGTCCCCGAGGAGACCCCAAGATATTTATGTGCAGGAATAAATAGAAATATGGAAATGTTTATGAAACTGAAAAATAATTATGGAATGAGCGTGAATATGTTTTATAAGCCTAACAGAGGCATAGGACAAGGTGTTCTGTTTTGTTGAAAGGACTGTGTTGTAATGAGCTTGTTTACCAAGAAAGAGATTTTATTAAATTAATAATACAATTTTTAGTACTAATTCTATCATCATGAAGAATTTCCGCTTCTGTGTGTGTGTGTGTGTGTGTGTGTGTGTGTGTGTGTGTGTGTGTGTGTGTGTGTGTGTGTGTGTGTGTGTGTGTGTGTGTGTGAGAGAGAGTTAGAGTGAGAAAGCAAAAGAAGGCTCATAAAACCTAACAACCTAAATAGTTCACACAGGTGGCCAATTCACCCTCTGGCTAACATGACAGGTGACAGCTCTGTGCAAAGGTATTCTGTTCAACTCTTTATAACGCCCTTAAACAATCTGTGAACAAACATTCTTGGAATCAAATGGTTCATTATATATATATATATATATATATATAAACTTCTTGTCAAGTAATTTCTACAAAATTTCGACTGGCCGATACTGCAGTGCTTCTGTTAAACTCAGTTCAGTGTTTAGAGTCAATTCCCGCTGCCTGACTAAATACAAGTGCCAAAAGCATGTAAAGACAGTAATCAGAGAGAGACTTAACTGCAAGGCAAACAAACCGGCTTCCCCAACACTAGCTTAGACTCAATAAATCTCATGTGACGAAGTGAGCTGAAGCGGAAGACTGAAAGAGAGTGAGAAACACAGACAGAAAGAGACAGTGGATCAGTTAAAACACTGACAAAAATGTGACATAGCAACTGAAGTGTCTAAAATGCTATGAATGGGGGAAAAAAATTATAAATTTGAAAAAATACTTCACAGTAATTAGCCATTTGATCATTTCACATTAACAATTTGAACATTCTTGTTAAAATATATACATAACATAAAATAAATAAGTCATACTCTAGTCATAAATGAGAAGAAAACAATGCTTAACATTATTGAACAATTTGATAATTCTTTAGTCTCTTTTCATAAATATATAGGCCTATAACAAAATAAAAGAATTAATTCATGCTCTAGCCATCATTCATGCTCTGGCCATAGAAGAAAAAAAATGTTTCACACTAAGTAACAAAATCTGCCCAGTCATGAATGTGAAAAAACTGATGATTTACATTAATTATCAATTTGATCAAGTATTATTATAGTCACTTTCAGAAAAATAATATAAAATCAGTTTAGGTACCTTATTTCACATCCATTTAAAATTAATAAATGATTTTAAACCTTTGCAATCTGTAATCTCATTTATGACATTTATTGTAATTTGGGGCATGATGAGAGATCTTTTCTGAGAGATCACTTGATGATTGAAATGAGCAGACATTCTCATTCACGTGTTATCTGTATTCAAGTATCATGGGCAGTGTTCCTGTGGCTCAGTGGTGGAGCATTGCGTTAGTAGCGCAAAAGCTTGTGGGCTTCATTTCCAGGGAACAAAATGTATAGCCTGAATGCACTGTAAGTTACTTTGGATAAAAATGTCTGCTAAATGCATAAATGTAAATATGCAATGCATGTTGGAAGTCTTAGGAAAATCTTTTCAAGATGATAATAATACAATGATACCTTAGTACTGTCCCTGAGTTAGCAAACATTTTGACAGAGAGCAGAAGGGAAGAGAGAGAGAGAGTATGCATCAGAAGGGGAGGAGCTGCTGATGGGTGATCCTACTTCTCTGGCGTTCTGCCACTTCGTTCTAATCACCACTTCCTAGAAATCCATTTCCTGCATGGTGTGAGGAATTCTGGGAAGCCTGCTGTACTGTAGGTAATCCCAGAGAAATACCTCTCATCTCCTTAAACCATGAAAGGAGACACTCTTGTGCCCGCCTGTGTGTGTGTGTGTGTGTGTGTGTGTGTGTGTGTGTGTGTGTGTGTGTGTGTGTGTGTGTGTGTGTGTGTGTGTGTGTGTGTGTGTGTGTGTGTGTGTGTGTGTGTGTGTGTGTGTGTGTGTGCGTGTGTGTGTGAGAGAGAGAGAGTGTGTGTGTGAGAGTGCTACTAGAAAGGCATATGCCCTTCTAGGAACACATCTTTTGTTGCTGGTCGCCAGAAAAATGTTTCAGTAGGGAAAATAAAAATGACTTTTTATTCTTTATGCTCCATTTACATGGTTCCAATTTGGCACAATAAAGCTGAGAGAAAAATGATAAAGAGAAAATACAAATCTTTTAATTTGGAATAATGTGTTCATCACTATTTTTCATTCAATTACAGTAAACAGGGACTGGCGCTTTCAAACTTCAGAAATTTTATGCAAAAGCAGCATAAAATCACCATAAATAATATTCATGAGTTGCAGTCCAAGCCTTCTGAAGTCATATCAATATCAATCAATAAAGAGTTCTTGAAATTTGTTTAAAAATGGTTAACATCAGTATTTTGAAACATATCTACCGATTCATTTAAAAGATTTTAGTCAAAAGAATGATTTGTTCACAAATTGCCATTTTTTCCATTAATATTTTCAGTGAATAATGGCCCAAAGCCAGTGTGCTGACTATTTTCATGATACTTTTATGATGCCTTTGAGGTCTTTCTGAAGCTGGAAACCCCATTCGTTGTAATTGCATGAAAAAAGCAACAGAGAGAGTAAGGGGTTAAAGGGGTCATCGGATGCCCATTTTGCACAAGTTTATATGATTTTTTATGGTCTGAATTTAATGTCTATAACATAAGTTGGTTCAAATTTCTCAATGGTTGTCATGTATCTGGTTACCACTCACTCAAACTGCACATCACCCATGGACTACATTTCCCATCATGCACTGCACTCACACATTCCCGTCCACCATTACACCAATCACACAGCTGTCACCATTCACTCATCAACTCTGATTGCCTCACCACACCTGCACCTCATTCACTCACTCACATAAAAGCAGCACACAAACACTCACCCAGTGCGAAGTCTTGTTTTCCCCTGGCTAACATTTCCGAGCGTTTTCCCTAGTTTGTCTTCCCGTGTTTTACCTGGACTGTTGACTCCCTCTCCTGATCGTTTGCTGCCTGCCTCTCTGACCCCGCCTGCTTACTGGTAATCCTCTCTGTCTGCCGCCTGCCCTGACCCATTGCTCTGCCTCTGATTACGAATCTGCCTTGTCTGCGTTGCCCTCAATCCCACTGCTTGATGGTTGACCTCCTCTTTGTATAAATAAAGCTGCAAGTGTATCTACTCTCGCCTCTGACCAGTCACTCGTTACAGAAGACTTCGCCACAACAAGGATTCAGCAGCTTTTCCAAAGAACCCTGGCCAGGTATGAATCCATACGTCCTGCTGCTCGACCTGAAACAGGGGAGTTCGCCTATTGAGGAATACGTCACTCAGTTCTACGAAATATCTCGCAAGGTACCGTCTGATGAGGTTGCATTAAAGGACATTTTTCGTTTTGGTTTATGTGAGCCCATTAAGTCATACTTACCTGAAGGGAAGTTTCATTGTAGTTTGAAGGATTTTATGAACTATGCTTTGCTGTGTGCTGGCTCTTCGATTACCGTGGGTGGTGCAGAGGAGGAACATGACACCGCACCCACTCCTGTAATGGCGGACGCACCAGAGCACGATCGCAAAATGTCGGCCACGCCTGAGTCCCCGGCCAAAAGGGCCACCAGGCCTGCAGATGCACCTCTTCGGCCAGGACTGATTGCTTGTGTGTTGGACGCACCCATGGTGTCGGTGAGAGCAGCTGGCATCCCCAAGTCCGCTCCAGAGCCCGCTCCGTCCCGGGAGCTTGCAGAGTCCGCTCCAGAGCCCGCTCCGTCCCGGGAGCTTGCAGAGTCCGCTCCAGAGCCCGCTCCGTCCCGGGAGCTTGCAGAGTCCGCTCCAGAGCCCGCTCCGTCCCGGGAGCTTGCAGAGTCCGCTCCAGAGCCCGCTCCGTCCCGGGAGCTTGCAGAGTCCGCTCCAGAGCCCGCTCCGTCCCGGGAGCTTGCAGAGTCCGCTCCAGAGCCCGCTCCGTCCCAGGAGCTTGCAGAGTCCGCTCCAGAGCCCGCTCCGTCCCAGGAGCTTGCAGAGTCCGCTCCAGAGCCCGCTCCGTCCCAGGAGCTTGCAGAGTCCGCTCCAGAGCCCGCTCCGTCCCAGGAGCTTGCAGAGTCCGCTCCAGAGCCCGCTCCGTCCCAGGAGCTTGCAGAGTCCGCTCCAGAGCCCGCTCCGTCCCAGGAGCTTGCAGAGTCCGCTCCAGAGCCCGCTCCGTCCCAGGAGCTTGCAGAGTCCGCTCCAGAGCCCGCTCCGTCCCAGGAGCTTGCAGAGTCCGCTCCAGAGCCCGCTCCGTCCCAGGAGCTTGCAGAGTCCGCTCCAGAGCCCGCTCCGTCCCAGGAGCTTGCAGAGTCCGCTCCAGAGCCCGCTCCGATCCAGGAGCTCGCAGAGTCCGCTCCAGAGGCCGCTCCGATCCAGGAGCTCGCAGAGTTCGCTCCAGAGGCCGCTCCGATCCAGGAGCTCGCAGAGTTCGCTCCAGAGGCCGCTCCGATCCAGGAGCTCACAGAGTTCGCTCCAGAGGCCGCTCCGATCCAGGAGCTCACAGAGTTCGCTCCAGAGGCCGCTCCGATCCAGGAGCTCACAGAGTTCGCTCCAGAGGCCGTCCCGATCCAGGAGCTCACAGAGTTCGGCTCTCCTTCGTCTCCGCTGGTCCCGCCCAGCTCTCCTTCGTCTCCGCTGGTCCCGCCCAGCTCTCCTTCGTCTCCGCTGGTCCCGCCCAGCTCTCCTTCGTCTCCGCTGGTCCCGCCCAGCTCTCCTTCGTCTCCGCTGGTCCCGCCCAGCTCTCCTTCGTCTCCGCTGGTCCCGCCCAGCTCGCCTTCGCCGCTGGTTCCGTCCAGTTCTACCGAGCGCCCAAGAGAGTCAGAGCCACCTGAGTGCCCAAGAGAGTCAGAGCCGCCCGAGCGCCACCGAGATTCAGCGCTTCCAGAGTGCCCCCTCGAGGTAGTGGAGTTAAACAAGAACTTTCATGGAGGGAGCTCCCCTCCATTGCTCACGGAGACCCCGGACCCGCCATGGCCCATGAGGTCCCCTGATCCATCAGGGCTGCCCGAGGCCCCGGATCTACCATGGCCGCTTAAACTCCCTGCCCCGGTTCCTGAAACCAAATGTGCTCTCTCTGCCTCTTGTGTCTCCGTTTCCTCTAGGTCCCAGTCTCGGCCAGGGATCTCTGTTCTGCCCTGGAGGGCACCTGCTCCGTTGTGGAGGCCTCCTGTCTCGTCTGCTTCGCCCTGGTGGGCGCCTGTCTCTTCTGCTCCGCCCTGGTGGGCGTGTGTCTCGTCTGCTCCGCCCTGGAGGGCGCCCGTCTCGTCTGCTCCGCCCTGGAGGGCGTCTGTCTCGTCTGCTCCGCCCTGGTGGGCGTCTGTCTCGTCTGCTCCGCCCTGGTGGGCGTCTGTCTCGTCTGCTCCGCCCTGGTGGGCGCCTGACCTGCCAGAGTCACTCCACGTCTCCGTCGACCTGCCAGAGTCACTCCACGTCTCCGTCGACCTGCCAGAGTCACTCCACGTCTCCGTCGACCTGCCAGAGTCACTCCACGTCTCCGTCGACCTGCCAGAGTCACTCCACGTCTCCGTCGACCTGCCAGAGTCACTCCACGTCTCCGTCGACCTGCCAGAGTCACTCCACGTCTCCGTCGACCTGCCAGAGTCACTCCACGTCTCCGTCGACCTGCCAGAGTCACTCCACGTCTCCGTCGACCTGCCAGAGTCACTCCACGTCTCCGTCGACCTGCCAGAGTCACTCCACGTCTCCGTCGACCTGCCAGAGTCACTCCACGTCTCCGTCGACCTGCCAGAGTCACTCCACGTCTCCGTCGACCTGCCAGAGTCACTCCACGTCTCCGTCGACCTGCCAGAGTCACTCCACGTCTCCGTCGACCTGCCAGAGTCACTCCACGTCTCCGTCGACCTGCCAGAGTCACTCCACGTCTCCGTCGACCTGCCAGAGTCACTCCACGTCTCCGTCGACCTGCCAGAGTCACTCCACGTCTCCGTCGACCTGCCAGAGTCACTCCACGTCTCCGTCGACCTGCCAGAGTCACTCCACGTCTCCGTCGACCTGCCAGAGTCACTCCACGTCTCCGTCGACCTGCCAGAGTCACTCCACGTCTCCGTCGACCTGCCAGAGTCACTCCACGTCTCCGTCGACCTGCCAGAGTCACTCCACGTCTCCGTCGACCTGCCAGAGTCACTCCACGTCTCCGTCGACCTGCCAGAGTCACTCCACGTCTCCGTCGACCTGCCAGAGTCACTCCACGTCTCCGTCGACCTGCCAGAGTCACTCCCCGTCTCCGCCGACCTGCCAGAGTCACCTCACGCCTCCGCCGACCTGCCAGAGTCACCTCACGCCTCCGCCGACCTGCCAGAGTCACCTCACGCCTCCGCCGACCTGCCAGAGTCACCTCACGCCTCCGCCGACCTGCCAGAGTCACCTCACGCCTCCGCCGACCTGCCAGAGTCACCTCACGCCTCCGCCGACCTGCCAGAGTCACCTCACGCCTCCGCCGACCTGCCAGAGTCACCTCACGCCTCCGCCGACCTGCCAGAGTCACCTCACGCCTCCGCCGACCTGCCAGAGTCACCTCACGCCTCCGCCGACCTGCCAGAGTCACCTCACGCCTCCGCCGACCTGCCAGAGTCACCTCACGCCTCCGCCGACCTGCCAGAGTCACCTCACGTCACAGCGGTCTACCCAGTGTCCCTTCACATCCTTGCTGTCTCGTCCGCCCTGCCCTGGTGGGCTCCTGTCTCATTGGCCCCACATGGACCTGGCCCTCCGTCCCCTCCCCCGGTTCCACCTCCGCTCCACCACCCTCCGGAAGTATGCTTTGTGTAAACGTCTGGAAGCCGCTCTTAGGGGGGGGGCTCTGTCATGTATCTGGTTACCACTCACTCAAACTGCACATCACCCATGGACTACATTTCCCATCATGCACTGCACTCACACATTCCCGTCCACCATTACACCAATCACACAGCTGTCACCATTCACTCATCAACTCTGATTGCCTCACCACACCTGCACCTCATTCACTCACTCACATAAAAGCAGCACACAAACACTCACCCAGTGCGAAGTCTTGTTTTCCCCTGGCTAACATTTCCGAGCGTTTTCCCTAGTTTGTCTTCCCGTGTTTTACCTGGACTGTTGACTCCCTCTCCTGATCGTTTGCTGCCTGCCTCTCTGACCCCGCCTGCTTACTGGTAATCCTCTCTGTCTGCCGCCTGCCCTGACCCATTGCTCTGCCTCTGATTACGAATCTGCCTTGTCTGCGTTGCCCTCAATCCCACTGCTTGATGGTTGACCTCCTCTTTGTATAAATAAAGCTGCAAGTGTATCTACTCTCGCCTCTGACCAGTCACTCGTTACAATGGTAGTGTAAAAAACTATTTTTTTTAACCTGTCAAAATCAGCTCTGTTTTCAGCAAGCTGTTTTTTAGTCCATGTTGCTTTAAACCAGGGTTCCTCAAATATTTCCCTGGAGGTCCAATCTGCTGCAGAGTTTAGCTCCAACCCTGATCAAACTCACCTACCTGTGATTTTCTAATGATCTTGAAGACACTGATTAGCATGCTCAGGTGTGTTTGATTAGGGTTAGAGCTAAACTCTGCAGGAGTGGGCCAGATTTGAGGATGCCGGCTTTAAATGCTTATGAGCTCTGCTTACCCCGCCCCTCTCTTCCGTGGAGTGATGAGCAGTACTGTTTACTTTTGCTGCAAACCTGGCTAAATAGCACATTATTAGGAAAGGAAATGTGCAAAGATTCATAAAACCCTTATACTCACTTCTTCTGTAGGTGAGGCTGCATCACGAATTATTAGCACGAACATAGACACATTGAGGCAGATCGGCGCATTCACTTCAAAGCGAAAGTAACGTTAATCCTCTGCGTCTTCAGCAGCTCAGATGTCAGGAGTAAATGACGACTGCTACATTCATTATTACATCCAACAACAAAACGCCTCAATCACTTAATCGGTGACATTCTTGTTTTCCCCTGCACCGGAGTCGACACAATGGGGAACAGCACACCGCTCACTCAGGGCAGGTCTAAGGTAAGACGGTCTTGTCAATCAACTATCGGGGGAGGGGCCTGTGCAGAACTACGTCCTTCTGACAGGAATCTCAGAACAGCCTGATTTGAGAAAAAGGGATTTTATATTAGGGATTAAAAAAAACACTGGGTGGATTTTTATCATTATAGGATGGATGTGTAAACACACTTCCAACACATTTATGTTCAAACAACTTGGAAAAGTGAATTTTGCATCCAATGACCCCTTTAAGCCATAAGGCGGTGTGGTGTGTTAAAGGCGTTATGTAAGTCTGTCTGCTCACAATCCAACCTCCACTCCGTGTTCACTCCTTCACACACGCCGTTTCTGCACCTTTAGTTAAAAATAGCTGCTAAAGTTTAACCAGTGTGCATTATCACCGAGCCCAGTGCTGACCCACCGGTCTGCAGAATCAATGCAGTGTTGTTGCCTTCATCTCATATGCTGCGAGCCATGTGGATCTGCTCGCGTCGGCATAAATGTGTGGCTCAGGCCAGGCTCCCTGAAATCTGGACATACACTGTAAAAAAATCAAATTATTATTTAGTAACTTGTTCCAAAGTAATTTTACATTCAGTCAATTTCCGACTTTAAAGTGTTGCCTAAATAGTTATTTTTTAGTTGGCTCAAATTTTTACTGAAGTTTTATAGTGCACGTACATTTGTTTTTATTAGTTTAGTCAACATTAGCATAGCTCATTGTTGACTGGATTTGAAAATAATCATTCATTCAATGTTTTTTATATATATATATTTGTGTAGACTTAATACAATATGGCCTCTCAACTAAGGCCATAAAATTATCTCAACTTAAATATATTTGCCCTTCCAACATTTTGTTAAATAGATTGTTTACAGTGTTTAGTGTTTTATTATCAGCTTGTTTGTGTGTGTGTGTGTGTGTGTGTGTGTTGCATGTCTGAACACAAGTGTGTGGGAACACAGTGTCCAGTTGTGCTGCACTTAGTGTACTGAGATCACGGGAAATCTAATAAACAACTGTCAATCACAGAACGCACAAACAGATTAAAAGACTGTTTTTTAGAGCTGCTTTAAGAACTAGTTTCTGCTTGACAGCAATGAGATTAAATATTGATAATATGATGCATATGATCTATCTAATCAAATGTTTTATCTTTATCTCATTTACAGCATGAATTAACTCCTTCCTTCTGTAACTTCTGGACAATAGTTTGAGGAATGATCTATTACATTATATACGATATATATATATGTGTTATTAATATGGGTTTCTCAATAGTATTCTCAATAACATTTCTCAATAGTCAAGCCTATAGTATAGTGTAACTCAACATGGCATATCTGTAGCATTCAAAAACCTGGATCAGCAAGATTGGCGCTGCTGTAAAACATGATTTATTATGCTGAATTACAGTATCCGAACAGCCATAATTGTAGGCCACTCTATAGACAAACAAAGAAACAGGCTGGATATGGAGAGACACCTCTCAGCCATGTCATTTGGGGGCAAGTTAGTGGCCAAACACACACACACACACATTCACACAATAACCAGAGATGTTGTGGCTTTGGGACACAATCTCACGGGAATACACATCGTTCCCTACACACAAACACCCAGAGCTCACAGTGGCCACATTGACCCCTAGCATAAATGCTAAGTGTCTCTCTCTCACACAAACACACAGGCAAAGGATATGAACGTCGAGACCCCACCCGCTTATTACTGTGCAACCAAAACAACCACAGCTTAAGAATAACAGGACGTGAATTGAAGGGAGGAATCAGAATCTGTGAACACAACTGTAAGGAAACAAAGCAGGTTCCACAGTCTGCAAAAATAAATGTATTGAATTTATATATAAAAAGTTTTTTTTTTTTTTTTTTCACCCTCAGATTTCAGATTTTCAAATAGTTGCCAAATATTCTCCAATCCTAACAAACCATACATCAATGGAAAGCTTATTTATTCAGCTTTCAGATCATGTATAAATCTCAATTTCGAAAAATGGACCCTTATGGTTTTGTGGTCCAGGTTCACAAATATATTTTTTGAATGATAAATGTCATGATGTTTCTTGGATGTTAAAATATTTGCCAAGATAACTAACTACCCTGCCATCAATGCCATGCAGGTAATCTAATATTTTAAAGACATGGCCTTTAATAGGGATTCTCCAGCGGCCCTAGGTTGGGTCATTTTATGTTTTATGATTTATAATCATAAAACAAATGCCACGTTTGGCAAAATGGCATTTTCGTTGTACCACACCATATATAATAATATTTTAAAACAAATTGCTTCAGTAATTCTTTTTTGAAAGAAATAATTCTGATAAAATAAATTCTGCCAAATATTAAATATTCTTTTTTAAAACATAAAATATAAGCCTTGTAATTAGGCTTTTTATTATTTATGACAATTGTAAATGGTTTTACCAGATCGTTTGTAGCTTTATTCTTTTAAGTGATTTAATCAAGCTATTGTCTGTGTTACGTATGTCGGCAGGAATTCAACTGTCTCTACAAGTCACCGAAAGAATCAACGTCTCTCTAAAACCCCTTCCCCTTTGCATCAGCGCAAAAGCGCGCGATTTCGTTCGGTCACAGAACAAAGAGAAGTGGCCACGAGAAGATTTCCAAGAGACACATTCATTTCATGATAATAATAATTCATCTACACAAGAAACATATGAATATTGATGTTGTACTCTTTCTCTCATATGCATGGGTGAATATGAATTACGTAAGAAATGTGGGATGACTTTTCTTTGTGCCTTCAACTGCATAAACTGTAATGTGTAGGTTGTGCCAAATGCAATGTTTAGTCTCTAAAAGAAGCTAGTGTCATAAGTCAGAAATGTGTGGATGACCGTTAAGCTTTGGCATCCTAATGTATGTTTACAACAGACATAAAAGATCTGTACGTTATCTTTCACGTTGAATTAAATATCAGATGACGAGTGGGCATGGCCCCAGGAAACCATGGACATGGGTGGGGCTCCGCCCCATACGGACAATCTGATTCGATCAGCCGCCGGCGGGCGGCGTCCAAACCGGACAGTTGAAAAGACGAGGCGCGTCCGCATTCTCGCTCTCTCTTGTAACTCTCTTGTGCTCCTGAACTCGCAACTGCGCCCTCCAACGCGCGCAAGGCTGACCTGGAGGCCGGTCCGCGGGACTCTCGCTTTGAAACCAACCATCTGAAGAAGTCCAAGACCGTGCCAAAGCCATAACATCGAAGAACCAGCATCAAACAGCCTCCAACACAGCTTTCCCCGTGACGTCACGCAACAGCGACGCAGCCAGCAGAGTTTCCCAGAGCAACGCGTGGAAACCGCAACAAAGAACCAATGGAGCACGTTGAACTCACGCGGGAAAACGAAACCAAAGCAACAGCCTGCTTAAAACAACGAAAGCAAGTATCATCTCTATTTCTGATTGAACTGGTAAATATGATCTGAATGCAGTAACAAAGCATACGTATTTGTTCGTGATCTTTGCTGGTTGGTTAAGTTACGAAATAGGAAAGAATGTTATGCTTTAAACCTTAACCTCAACATTCCCGTATGCATGTGTGTGTGTATGTTTGTGCTTTTATTAGATAATCCATTTATGTTAGAATAGCAATATTACGAATAAACCGTGTCTCATTTTATAAAGAATTGTCTCTGGAATGTGATTTTCAAGATTGTATCCCTTTTTGCCATAAAAGACAAAGCTACCTAAGCTTTACTGAGCGATTTAATAAACTTGTTTTACTGTTATCATGGCCACGAAGCAATATAAACGAGATTTAATAGGGCTATACTGATGTAGTGATCGCTGGACAAGCACTTAAAGTATAAATCGTAAGTTAAATATTAATATTACTTTAACCCAAGCAATATTAAATATTTAATAAATAATTCCCGGAGCTGAAACAATAGCTTCATAGCAAATTGCATTACAAAAATGGTGAAGGAAAACAGCTGGCAAATTAGAGATTGATCTGAGAATCAAACCAGAGACAATAGGTTATTTCTCACTTTTTATCCGGAAAAATTGAGTAAATACAGAGAAACAAACGGTTATTTGTGGTATTGCATTCTTGTTTGTAAAACACAGTGCGTTTTGAATGAAAGACAGGGTAATTGTTAACTCGAGTTTAAGAAATGAAACTGCAGTAAATAATTAATAAAAAGTTGCTATACAGCGCATGAGAGGCGAACGAGCGTGTTCCTTGTTGCCCCTCTCTTAAGGCCTTCGTGGTAATGTTTTGTTAGTGCGTGTTCCACTGCAAACTCAGCCACGTTATTCTCCCGGCTGTAGAAAATTAAAATAGCTAATTAATTAAAACTCAGCTATTATGTAATTTCACACGAGTGAAACTCAAACGCGCGGCGATCAAACAAAGTAGCCCATGCTGTTTTAGAAGGGAGATTTTCAATCGATTGAATTGTTTTTATGTGTGCTGTCTGAACAGACAAATATTCGCATAACGGTCCGCCGAGGCCGCAATGATTTATAAGTAATCCGTAGATTAATTCCTCGCCCTGAACGAGTGAGAGTGTATGTGCTATAAAGATTCACAGCTGAACAAAGCTTGTTGGTTAAGGCGTGAACACGTTTACATGCAACTTGGGTGAGTTGCCATAGCGACCAGTTTAGCCACGTGGAGATTTAGCCACGTGTAAGCTAATAGCACTAGCGCGATATAAGCTAACTGAAACAAAGAAGCTTTAGCATCGTAGCAAATGCCATGCTCTTAGCATTACGGCTAGCGATTAGCACATAGCATTTAGAGCTTGAATGCAGTGTGTGTGGAAACGTGGTTCACAGCTAACACTAATTCCCTTTCTCTCTCTATTTTCCCATTTAAAAGACTAACGTATGTAATAAGTTGGCTGTGTTAATGTTTCCCAATCATCAGTGTTAACAATTTCACAGGTTGGTTTAATATACTGTTGATTAAAGTCTTACCTTTGTGGGTACCAGTTTAATAGTTGGTAGTTTTATTAGAAGATAAGTCAGTATTACCTCATTACCTTGATAATATGGTGAGTTTGATTTCATTCAATTATAATGGCTTTTATGATTTTAAAACACATCAATGGATAAGTGCTATTGTTAGGAATTTTTAATTGTTAACTGAATGTCATAATTAATTACAAATTTGCAATTAATTTCATTTAATAAAATAATTTCAATTCCTGCCTTCAGTAGCAACAGTATCCATTTATGAATCAAAAACGCTCTTATAATTTGACCACTACAGTAAAACCTTAATTATTATCAAGAGGGCCAGAAATTTTTAATTTCGTTTACAAGTAATTAGGATACAAATTAATTTGGTCTGATGATTAATGACACAATGAGGAATGAGTAAGTTGAAAATGATTTAATTACTATTATAGGAATCCGAAACTAGTGATTTGGAAGCTGTAATTTAATTTCATAATTAATTATGAATTCGAAAATTCTAATTACATTTAATAATTAATTACACTTCCTGTTTACATATTGCAACACTATTGGGTTTTCAACTCAATTGTAGATTGTTCTTGTAATTCTAATCCTGAGTGATCCTATCAATTTTAATTATAACATCATAAAATTAATTAGAAACCACAAATTCTAATTTGAATTCTAATTCAAAAGAGGACTTCGCTGACCGTGCAGACAAGCTACAGTATGCAGAGAAGCTACTAGAGAAGGCAAAGACTGACTTCAGAGACAAAAACAGCAGAATCAAAAGCCCTTGAAGCTCATCTGGCTGAGTCAAGAAGCAAAATTAGCCGCCTAACACGACAGCTCGACTACTTCAAAGAGGAGTCTGAAAGTTTCCAAAAGGAACTCAAGCACGCCTATGAACTACGCCATGAGCCGTCAAGGACAGGAAGTGCACCAACCGCACCCCTGCCAAGCAGGACCAGGTCACCTGTTCCTGGACTGACACGTGAACATAAGACAGAGGGGGTGGTGTTAAAATTCACCAGCGCCGTCTGAAGAACTTGATATCACGACAGAACCAGAAGAATCTGCTGCAGCCAGCCGCAGATCGTCGCACGGCTTGGACCTAAAAGATCTTGACAAGCTCGCCCGAAACATCGGGAAATTCAACCCCAGCTTGCCAAACAGCCAAAATGCCCAAGCTTACCTGCAAGATATTGATTTCCATCTGGAAATGCGACCTAACGTTACGGACCAAGATAAACTCTACTTACTCCGAACGACATCCAGTCCTGAAGTGCGCAGCTTCCTTGACCGGCAGCCTGTTAACACAAAGACTGATTATCAACGGCTTAAAAAGGCCCTTATTAAAGAGTTTGCTGACCCTGAGTCAGATCAAGGCTTAGTGGCTGCCCAGGAGACGAGACAAGGACGTCACGACACTCCTCAAGCTTACTACAGTCGACTCAGACAAGCATATTTTGGAACTCGCAATGAATCTGACATGGAAGATGAACTGAACTTTAAAACTCTCTTCCTGAGGAACCTTCATCCTGGCATAAGCCACCATCTTGGCATTCTCGCATGCCCACGAACAATGAACATTCAGCAGTTGCGAGACGTGGTGCAAAAAGCCTACGGCAAACAGAAGATGGCCGCAGAAAAGAGCGCAAAAACCCCAGCAGTTCTTGATTTCAACACTCAACACCACGAACTGGCACTAGAGGGCACCCAATGCCAAGACAGTGCTAAGCCACCACACAGAGAGTGGAATGCACCCCCGTCCAACAGAGAACAAGACTCACACGCTGGCACCCGACCTAAACAGAGGTATGATCGATGGGATGGACCGTGTGGACGTCAACGCTCACCTGGACGACACTGGGATAAGTCATGGGACCAAGTAAGGCCTAAAGAGAATCAGTGGGAAAAGGAAGAGGAACCAGATTCAGTCTGACTAGCTGTCGGATGAAAAGGCAGTGACAAGCTGAAAAAACCAGCCACAGAAAACAGCACTGTTTCACCTCGCCCTCAGAGAACAGTAAACACCCTAACTTCAGATGGACATGAAACCCCACCTGAAAACCCAGCAACAGAGTTAAACACTAACTCAACACCCAATACTCCAAATCACAGCAGCGTCCAACAAACACCTGCTGATGAAACTCCTCAAGTTCCTGAAAGTGCTGTCTCAGTCACCTGCCATTCCTCCGAAGAACACCAGATCAGTTCTGACATCCCAAACGTTTCCTCCCAAACTCCAGCCCTCAAAGGACCAAACAGATGCCCTCACCAAAGCAGGTGCATTACATGAAGAGTCCTGGACACTTCATGCCCTCCCACCCAACCCTACAGTGGCAGCAGTAACCCGACGCCAGCACACCACTGGCGTGCACACCCCTGCCCTCCCGCATTGCCATACCACCTCAGTTCGCTGCTGACGATCTCCTCACCCTCAAATGCGGATTCGTCACTACGAACCATGACAGCTCACATGTCAAACCCATTTAAACATTCCATTTCCTCTACAGACCTGAACACATCCTCCGAGCTCCGCACGCTCCACTCTGTCAAGTACATGCTTCATCTGCAAGACGGTGTCCACTCGTATGTCCCCGAGCCACTCACTACGCCAACGCTCGTAGTACCTCACGGCCAGAGGGGGATTATGCTGACACACGCACACGATGCACCATGATCCAAACCACCGACATGAAAAGGGGGAAGATCAAACCCACTGACACAGACCGACAACCATATGCTACACACCACACCAGCATAAGTATTGTCATTTTAGAAAAACATATAGCAACCATGCTTAGACACAACCCATATTCTCTCCTCCGCAGCACTGCTAGGACCAATCTAGTAGAGAGGAGTTACCCTCATTTTTTTTTATTGTGCTTGATTAAGATTTTGAACATTTTGTCTTAAAAAAGTTTTTTTTTTTTACTTTTTTTCGTTTTGTCGCTTGGTTTCTTTCCCTCGTGTCTCACTTTGTGTTTTTCCTTTCCTCTCTCTCACTTTGAACCCCCTTAACCAATCCTTGAATACAGGTCCTGAAATTGAGATCGACTTCCGTCAGTAAAGTCGTTGTAATTCGCTGTGAGAACCGTTGTCGACCGATCGAGGCCACCCGCCAAAATCATGAACGACATGATACGCGATGTAAGTTCCTTGATTGACAACTTAGCCATGAATAGGATTCCGTACTACGTGATACCTCTTAGCCTTGTTCAAACGTCGTAACTTCGGCCACTGCGGGCCCCGCTAGTCTCATCCAAACCCATCTCGCCCCTTTCCCGGTAGCGCTATTCCCATATACGCAAACCCGGAAACAGGTGACTTAGTTGTCTTTTCAGTTTGCCCATTATCGACGTTAATAATGTTTACCGGCTCAAAGACGTTGTGAATGCGGGATTGCGGCAAGGGAAAACCTATGTCAAAATCCACACTCCTAAAGTCGCTGCGTATCACGATAACAACGAACAGTTGTATCTGGCCCCAAACCTAAAGATGTGTACGCTCACTAAAGACATTCACTTCCTCTGCCCGAGTAAACCCTTCGTATGCGATAATACAGAGGGCATCTATGGCTAGAAACCATGGGACCCGACGCTAGCTGCCCCGCCGAAGCAACACCACGTTCTCAAGTTGAGGTAACGCAAGCCGAAATCATCGGAAACCGATGGCTGGTCAACACCCCAGCACGAACAGCCACCCTCAAATGCGATTAACACGACACCGCTACGCACATTAATTTGCCCAACCAAACTTTATGGATCACTGTCCCGAAGGGCGCGATCCTCCATATTGACGAGTTAGCCTTGTATCACCTTACCGACGATGAGCATCAGGCTGAAATCTAAATTTCTTATTGACTTGATCCCGGTTGACACAGCGTTAGAAGCTATCGCCCGCCTTCTGCGCGCCAATTATACGGTCTTGGTCTGCCGCTGACACAGCGCTTGGTAATTCTACTATCGAGGATATGTTGTGACTTTGACACTGGCCTTCCTCCTATGCAAGCGAGTGAACGCCGTTCAAGAGTCTCCCAACAAATGCACGTCAGGCGTCCCGCGCCTTTTCCGACGTGGTAAACCCGACCAAGAATCCGAACCCGAGAACGTAACCAATCTGATTGAGATCATGCCTATACCGTCTCGTCGAACCCCTGACAATTAAACCAGTCAAAATTACCCAATTATCAATAATGCTGAACAGTGCATTCCTATGTCTTCTCAAGTTTCTAACCTGTTCCTTCCCAAATTACCCTTGCACCAGGTTTCAGTCAGTGATAGAGATGATGTTTGTGTCTCGTATGTGCCTGTTCTTCCTGCCTTTTGTTTCCAGGGCCTGACGATGCTCCATCAGGGAACATCACCAAGCCAAAGGGGGATATGTAACGTATGTCGGCAGGAATTCAACTGTCTCTACAAGTCACAGAAAGAATCAGCGTCTCTCTAAAACCCCTCCCCCTTTGCATCAGCGCAAAAGCGCGCGATTTCGTTCGGTCACAGAACAAAGAGAAGTGGCCACGAGAAGATTTCCAAGAGACACATTCATTTCATGATAATAATAATTCATCTACACAAGAAACAT
The DNA here is from genome assembly GCA_003573665.1 of Oxygymnocypris stewartii. Taxonomy (NCBI): domain Eukaryota; kingdom Metazoa; phylum Chordata; class Actinopteri; order Cypriniformes; family Cyprinidae; genus Oxygymnocypris; species Oxygymnocypris stewartii. The sequence goes on along the minus strand of QVTF01010565.1, from coordinate 741,833 downwards.
ATGAATATTGATGTTGTACTCTTTAACTCATATGCTTGGGTGAATATGAATTACGTAAGAAATGTGGGATGACTTTTCTTTGTGCCTTCAACTGCATAAACTGTAATGTGTAGGTTGTGCCAAATGCAATGTTTAGTCTCTAAAAGAAGCTAGTGTCGTAAGTCAGAAATGTGTGGATGACCGTTAAGCTTTGGCATCCTAATGTATGTTTACAACAGACATAAAAGATCTGTACGTTATCTTTCACGTTGAATTAAATATCAGATGACGAGTGGGCATGGCCCCAGGAAACCATGGACATGGGTGGGGCTCCGCCCCATACGGACAATCTGATTCGATCAGCCGCCGGTGGGAAAAGACGAGGCGCGTCCGCGTTCTCGCTCTCTCTTGTAACTCTCTTGTGCTCCTGAACTCGCAACTGCGCCCTCCAACGCGCGCAAGGCTGACCTGGAGGCCGGTCCGCGGGACTCTCGCTTTGAAACCAACCATCTGAAGAAGTCCAAGACCGTGCCAAAGCCATAACATCGAAGAACCAGCATCAAACAGCCTCCAACACAGCTTTCCCCGTGACGTCACGCAACAGCGACGCAGCCAGCAGAGTTTCCCAGAGCAACGCGTGGAAACCACGTGGAAACCGTAACAAAGAACCAATGGAGCACGTTGAACTCACGCGGGAAAACGAAACCAAAGCAACAGCCTGCTTAAAACAACGAAAGCAAGTATCATCTCTATTTCTGATTGAACTGGTAAATATGATCTGAATGCAGTAACAAAGCATACGTATTTGTTCGTGATCTTTGCTGGTTGGTTAAGTTACGAAATAGGAAAGAATGTTATGCTTTAAACCTTAACCTCAACATTCCCGTATGCATGTGTGTGTGTATGTTTGTGCTTTTATTAGATAATCCATTTATGTTAGAATAGCAATATTACGCATAAACCGTGTCTAATTTTATAAAGAATTGTCTCTGGAATGTGATTTTCAAGATTATATCCCTTTTTGCCATAAAAGACAAAGCTACCTAAGCTTGACTGAGCGATTTAATAAACTTGTTTTACTGTTATCATGGCCACGAAGCAATATAAACGAGATTTAATAGGGCTATACTGATGTAGTGATCGCTGGACGAGCACTTAAAGTATAAATCGTAAGTTAAATATTAATATTACTTTAACCCAAGCAATATTAAATATTTAATAAATCATTCCCGGAGCTGAAACAATAGCTTCATAGCAAATTGCATTACATCTGTATGAATTTTACGCTTTATGTATTTTTAAATATATATATATAGATTCAAACTTTATTACACCCACACAAAGACCATTAATGGCCTTCCCAGTCTGGTTACATGGAAATAATATAAAGTACGGGAGTAAAGCTCAAAATGCGATGAGATGAACTGAAGAGGACAAGGCCACATGATTGATAACATGCTTACAAAATGCATAGTTTAGTATTGCATCTATGATATATAAGTATGCATTTCCGAGAATCATCTCTGTCGTGTTTTAGACTCAAAACAATGCCTACAATGCTCACAGCTTATGTATAGATCTCAGGAGGATTATTTTTGTTGTTTAACATGCCACACTTGGCATACCAGCTGATTGCATAATACATTACAATCTCAGTGATTGTTTATCACTTTATTTAGCATTTAGCGCATCTATACTGTACTGTATGTTAGGGAAGTCCTTGTTTGCTGTACATTGGCATGCTTTATTGATATTTTAACTCTGATAATGATTAGGATTTTTTATCGATTCACAAAATAGATCATAACTAAATGACCCTTTTGACTCAATCTGGTAGAAACAAAATTTGTCCTATTTTCTAACTACAGACATGCACGCGTCCACTGTTTCTCCACATCTTCCAATCAGATTGCCTTCTTTTACCACACAATCTCACAAAAACACAACATCCCTCTTTACCAGAGCTATACATGTCATTGAAACTGACATCTGTGCAAACACTGTGTGGCCTGAAACGCTATGCCGAACACAGGGGTGAGCTCATTTCCAGGGTAATGCACAGAAGCAGATGACTGGGGAACGGCAGTCTAAAACTAAAGCTCAGACACAACTCTTTGTTCTTGCATTCATTCGCTGCAGCTGTTAGTCTAGCTTTAAGGCTATATGATCTAACAGAGCAGCATAGTGTTGGACAAGCTGTGTCTGATCTCACTGGCAGCCAGAAAGATTATAAGTAGCAGTGACATTGTTCTGTTGTTATATTTAAAGAAATACAGTGGTATCAGTGTTAATACCATAGCGTGTTCATATATACAGTACAATGATGGGCTATTTGATATATTTATCTGCTACTACGGTGTAGACGCGACTTCAAATAAATACCTACATGTCCAGAAACCTTACTTTTTATAGATTGGGAAGACGCCCAAAGAACAATGTAGATTTACTTTTAAATTGTATGTGTAAGTTTATCATGTGCAGGGTGATGAAACATCAATTGTTACTATAGGAAATAAATAGAAACATTTGCTAATTTAGTTGTTATAGCACAAAATTTAAAATATTAAAAGAGGGGTAAGATGACCCCTGCCTGGGGTAAGAAGCCAGCCCAGATAAACGTTTATAGAATGTATAAATTACTCTTATTACGATATTTATTGATTTTTAAAGTGACAAATACTAGTGTAAAATACTAGATCAGATATTGTATTTAAATTTAATGTTAACAATTTAATAACTGATGACAGGCAAAGCAGATTCCAGTAAATGAGATTCATCTGCACTGTAAAAAAAATCAATAAAGAGTTGAGTAAACTTAAAAGTTTAAGGCAACCAGCTTCTGCAGATGTTTGAGTTTTCTCAACTTGTTGTTTTCAGTTTATTCCTGCAGTTGTTCCTGTTATTTTAATTAAGTAGCCTGTCCAGTATACAGTAAGGCAGTGGTACGAAAAGTGTGATGTGAATTAAGCATTGCTAATTTTATGTGGATATGCAAGAGACCCGTTTTGTGGTTGGTTCAAACGTTCCAGTGTTCCAAAGATTGTAAATTTCACATACTTTCAAACATCATCCGCTGAGATGAATAACAGGAAGCTTTCTCCAGGTAGCCTATTATGGAAACCTGGAAAAACTACAAGGTGATTGGGTCCCATAATATCTTAAAACAAGTTATCTGAAAGATCAGATCAGCTAATCAGCTAAACTGAACATTTTGCCTTAAACCCGGTAGAAGAGTCTGATGCTTTTCTCATGTTATGGGAACACAGTGTTGATCTATTACAAAGAGATAAGACTTCTTCAGAAGGTCACTTGAGGATGCTCTAGACTGTGATCCAGACAACAGAAGAGAGACTTTGACCTAAATCATTCAATGTTTTTCATCATTCATGAATAGACCATTGAGCCATGCCAACACAGGATCAGGAAACGATAAGAGAGGTATCCGGATTTGAAGGTGTGGAGCTGTGATGGTTTGCTCTGATAAAAGTCTCCCCTTTGCATTTACTGTACACAGTTGACTAGAGATGGATGTTGCACAGGTTTAAATGCTCTTCCTGACCTCTTAATTTCACTATTATCTCCCATTTAATTTACTGCTGAAGCCTCTGGCCTCCGGCGCCTTCACTAGGAAGTGCTCAGTCTTTCCTTTACGTACAACCTTCAGCACTTCCACATATTCAATTTCAAACATTCAAGTCAAGGGCTTTGTGAATGACTAAATACTGCTTTCTAGAACCTGTGAAAAGAGCAGTGTTTTTATCTTGTGTTGATGTATTTTCTATTGAAACAAGAAGTTTGGGTTGGGTATAGAAGCTTCTTATTTAAGTAGCCTTTAGTTGCCATGATTGGTTAACCATGATTGTGAACTCTCAGAGGCAACTGGTATTAAGGGTAAGGATGTTGTCATTCTGAAGGGTATTTGATAAGACAAAAATCTATATGCATCCCATCATCAATGTTTATTTTTAAATGTATAAAAAGAGCAATGTATAACAGCTAAAAGTCAATTTGGTCTGCTTTTATGTTTAACGTACTCTGCCTGTTTTCACCTCACAGTAAATAAATAAACTTTTGCAACTTCATCTCACAAATGATCTTGTTGTTATTTCTTGTATATTTGCAATTTTATATCTTGTATTTGTGACTTTATATCACGCAATTGACTTTTTTCTCATAAATGCGAGTTTATATCTCAGAATGTAACTTTATATCTCATAACTGTTCTTTATATCTCATTCATTATACATCACAAATGGTGTCTTAGTTTCTTGTAATTACACTATTTCTCACAAAGTGACTTCATATTGCCAATGTGACTTTGATTCTTGTATATGTGATACTTTATATCTCACAATTACACATTTGTTTCTCATAATTACAGCTTTACAGCAGATCTCACAAAATGCCTTTACGTCCCACAACTATTGGGACTTTATTATTCACGAATGCAACTTTGTTTCTCCTAACTGCAACTTATAATCTCACAATTGTAAAAACATAAAACATAGTTGCACATTTTTTTCTAATTTAAACTACAGTGTACAAAGTAACTTTATTTTTAACAATTGCGACTTAGTTTTTCATAATTGCAACTTGACAGTATCTCACAAAGTAACTTTATATCTCACAATAGACTATTTCACAAATATGCCTTTGTTTCTCATATACTCCAAAAAATGCTGGGTTAAATACAACCAAGTGCTGGGTAAATATTGGACAGAACAAATGCTGGGTTGTTTTCAACCAACAGTTGGGTTAAATGTTTAACCAAACCGCTGGGTCTAAATAACACGGGTTTGTCTATATTTTACCCATTGCTGGGTTCAAACATTTTTAGGAAACCTGTCGCCTTGAAATTAAGTAAACAATAATTTCATTTAATACAATTATTTAATTGAACTGTCAAGTTTTTTTTATTATTATTTACGTAATAATTTCAAGGCAACGGGTTTCCTCAACTTTTTTAAGTAAAGTCAACTAATCACTTTGTACAGTGAGTGTGCAACTTTATAACTTTAATACTTTACCTGCACGATGAGGCAGTCATGGCCTAATGGTTAGAGTCGGTCTCGTAACCCAAAGGTCGTGGGTTCGATTCTCTGTACCAGCAGGAATTGTAGGAGGGGGGAGTGAATATCCAGTGCTCTCTCCACCTTCAATACCACGACTGAGGTGCCCTTGAGCAAGGCACCAAACCCCCAACTGCTCCCCGGGCGTCCCAGCATAAATGGCTGCCCACTGCTCCGGGTGTGTGTTCACTGCTGTGTGTGTGTGTGTGTGTGTGTGTGTGTGTGCACTTTGGATAGGATAAATGGAGAGCACAAATTCTGAGTATGGGTTACCATACTTGGCCACATGTCACGTCACTTTCACTGTCACACTTATATTTCACAAAATGACTTGTAACTTTGATGACTTTTGTCACTATTGATATCTTTACAGTATATTTTACAAGTGACTTTATAAAGTGGCTTTATATCTTGTACTTGAAACTGCAACTCTATATCTCAAAAGTGTGACTTTTCACTTTTTACGGCATCTATATACTATATTCAAACTTTCTCTCACAATGTTTTATGACCCTAAAGGGCTTCTCTGTAGCTCAAACAATAGAGCATGGCTCTATAAAGCCAAAGTCATGGGTTTGATTCCCAGGTGTAAGCCTCCCCCCTCGAGAGGACAGGGGGCCCGCCTGGAAATCCACAAAAACTACCTCTTCCATATGCAACAGCAACACCCAGGACGCAACACACCAGGGGGTTCACACCCTGTACTGACGGTCTCATCATTTCCCCCTCCCCTCATCACCTAAAATTCACTGAAAAACCCATGCAATATAATGTGTACAAAAAAGTAACCATACATGTTTGATATCTTTTGAAATGTCTCAGTGCGCCTGGTAAAATGGTCTCATTCTCCCAATCATAAGGAAAAGCTAAAAGAAGTTCTAAAGTATGAGAAGTCCTACAACTTAAAGGTGTGCCCTCCCCCTGATTCTTCTAGTCAAAACCACCTCCTGTCTGTAAATAAGTATTCCCTGCCACAGGATCTCAAGAAGCCATTTGGTTGCAAATTCTAAAGTCTAATCATAATAACAAAGATACCACCATTTGGTGGGTTATTGAATTATCTGGGTATATAAGGAAAGGGGACACAAAGTTCTGGGCGTCAGTAAGCAGATTGCCCACACAGATCACTTGTGTGTAGTTTCATTTCCAGCTATGGTTAGGAGTCTGTAGGTTTGACTGCCCACACAGATCACTTGTGTGTAGTTTTTCATTGCCAGGTGTGGCTAACTGATGATTCTATTCTTGTAACATTGGAACTTTGAATTATTGTTTTGATTACCTGGTCAATAAATTGTAACGTTTGATTCTATTCTAACTGCCTCTAAAAATTGCTTTCTTCCTATTAAATTAGTGGATTCGTATATTTCCGCAAGCCTGCGTCAGTTTTAGCGACGGCTAATATCCGGCATCTTTTAAGTGTACTTGGATGCAGGGGCGGGTTGATTCCATTTAGGGACGGCGAACGCCGTCTGATCAGACTAAACTCGGGTACGCCCATACCTCTGACTTTTGATTTAATGTTACTTTAAACAAAGATTTGACCAACCCAAAGCTATTACGAGTGTAGTACATTTGATCTGCTAACATATCTGATAGTGGCCAAAACCCTAAACTGAAGTAAACGATTGAACTCAAGTTCTGAGGGGGCTCCAAGGGGGTTATTCGATGTCTCTGATTGTGTACGTGTGAATTTACGGCAAATCTTAGATACATAACCATAATTTACCTCTGACTGATGACCGGGCCTGACGAGATTGTGTCCGTGAGACCTGTGAAAAACAGGGCCTCTGAGCGATATAGTCTCCCTACATCTGAGCGGGTAAAGTATTAAAAAAGAGCTGATAAGAATAATCAATCATTCGTTCATATTTTAATGATGCACAGATATCATTAAAACCTTTTCATTTATGGAGTCAGATGAAATAACGAGACAAAATATATAAGAGAAAGTGTTCCATTTTAATGTTCTTGTTGTGTCGTGAAAAGGAAAGACTGTAATACGCAAAGCCCTTCACCCGCTGAACGACTGCCGTCATTGGGTCGATCGAGCCGGGCCTTACACAGGGAACACAGAAACTGATTTAAAAAAAGTCTACCCTGAATGCAGTGAAAGTTGCTTTGCATAAAATCGTCTGCCAAATGCATAAATGTAGCCATCAACGGACTCCCATAAAGCATATACATGACCTCAAGGCTAACTAACATGCACTACACCTTTTCACTCACATCTTGTTCCAGCAGGTAAAGAAAACAGCAGGAACTTGTATATAAATTACAGCTAATTATCCCCCATGTCACTAAATGAGTTAAACTGCTAACATGATTCAAATAAAACAATGCAGGATGAAGATAATTGCATTTTATGTCATAACTCAGCTTCAGGAAAAAAACTTTCCTGTCTTAGCCTTCCTATCCAGACATGCACTTGCAGAAACCAAAAGAGGAACAGATACGCAGACCAACCCATCAAGAGCCCGCAGGGTATAGAATGCCACACCATCCAAAACCGTTTTCCACGGCAACCTGAGCCGAAAAGCCTGCCACAGCATTTACAGCAACCCTCAAATATATATTTCCTCCAGGTTTCAGGGAAGGTGGCGGGTGACCACCGCTATAATTCAATGCAGTTAGACATGTCGCTCGCTGAAGAGCTGCTTTAAAGCTTTGCCTTTGCCCACTTTTAAATTTAGAACAAACACCCTCTAAGCACATGGAGGCATTTTTATCTGCGGAGATGCTTTTACAGGCGCTGATGCATTGTTTTGGCACCACACATGATTTTTCTGAACCACTAGACCGCACACACATCATTTTATGGGTATAAATTCAACCGTACCAATTGAAGGCTGCGATTACAATACCCTGCACATTTCTGAGAAACACCAGAACAAAAAATTTACGCTAAGCTGAATTTCAAACGCTTCCCTGGAATTAGGGAACTCAGAGGACAGATAGCTCTGTGTTTGTGCACATTTAACGAGACAATAGTCAGTTATTCAGAAACGAAAAACGCCACAGGAGATGTATGTACATTGCTTTATCAATGTTTCTCATCAGAAGATCACAACCCATTAGTTTACTAACACAAAAAGTCATCTGTGTTTTCTTAGACATGACATTATTGGATCACCTCAGGGACAATGGGGCTGTTGATGGCCATTTATATTTAACCAGGTAAGTCAATTATACATCAATGTAAACTCTTTCACGCTCCGATTCTAGGAAAGCATTCAAAGTCTCATTACGTGGCATCTGGGAGACAAAGCTGAAAGCAAAAGCGTGACAATAACCACAGGAGAAACTGACCCGTACAAATGTTTACGAATGATGGCATGTATTACGCACACACACACACACTCAATGATTAATAAGTGAGAGATTAGGAAATGACCAGTGTCATATTACAAACACATGATCTTTAAATATTGATTACGCTTTGAGTAAACAGCAGCACTGAATAAAAACAGCAAGTGATAGATGGAGAGAAAAACAATAGAGAGCAGACCAGATGTAGTAGCTGAGATTATGCTGAAAACAGTATCTCAACAAACATGTGTCATACAAAATGGCATTTTTTTGTAATTATACATGCAGTTGAGCTCGTAATAACTTTTACTTATAAGTGAACTTTATTTTAACAATTCACTACCACTTTTGCTCTAATAAACTACTAATTTGCTGCTTATTAATAGTAGGTAGTTGTTAAGTTTAGGTATTGGGTAGGACTAGGGATGTAGAATATGGTCATACAGAATGTGTGCTTTAGAAGTACTAATAAACTGCCAATAAATAGTGAGAATGGATCTCTATACTAAAGTGTTACTGTGAACGGTGTAGAAATAGTGTTTTAAAAGTATGAAAAAATAATTGGTAACCAGTCCGAGAACATAAATCCCATGTGGGCGCATCAGAGTGTTATTACTAGGTGGAATCAGTGGGCAGAACAGCTAGTTTATGAATGAGAAAGGAAAAGTATGATCCCACTTAGAACGTCACAAGTATCAGCAAGCAGCTGGTAAATAGTTTCAAATAAAAATTGCATAAAGTGTAACTCTAGTGTCAAAAGATATTTCGGAAGCATAATTAAGAATTAATTTTTATATTAAAAGGCATATATATAAAAAACAGAATCAATTTCATAATTGTTCTAACCATATTAAAAGCATTATGGATTTTCAGTACATTCCTGTAACAGAATACAAAAAGTATTCTGTTTCTCTTCCTCTGATGTCTTTCATGTGTTTTCTACAGCTCAAAAGCAGTATGAAGTTCAGAAAAACACGACTTATGTCACACAAACACCTGTTGGAGGACAGATGGCGGGATGTCTGCGGCCTGTAGGCTCTGGAGCAGTCGCCGCACTGTGGCTTCTCTTCCGTTCCTCTGCGTCCACATCACCAGCCCAGCGAGCGCCTGGCTCTGAACCGCGAGGGGGTGGTCGGCGCAGCACCGGTACAGATCCGCAGAGGACAGGCCCAGGTCCAGCAGCACAGACTTCCACTCTGAACTGAAACAAGCGACCAAACGGTTCAGATGCAGCGTGGTTGGAACAGTCGGAAGGATGTGGTCAGGAACACCACACTGAACTGAAAACAAAGAAACAACGTATGCTTTCAGAAGTACAGTAAGTTGTTACACAAGCACATCTCATTGAAATAATTACAGCACAAAACCAAACAACTGTTCTTTGCCATGAGGCGCCATGTTGAATTTCCAGTGACCAGTATGAGAGAGTGAGAGCGATAACACCAAATTTAACACACCTGCTCCCCATTCACACCTGAGACCTTGTAACACTTACAAGTCACATGACACCGGTGAGAGAAAATGGCTAATTGGGCCCAATTTAGGCATTTTCACTTAGGGGTGCACTCACTTTTGTCGCCAGCGGTTTTGTTATTTTGAGGCGACAGCAAATTTACACTGTTATACAAGCTGTACACTCACTACTTTACATTGTAGCAAAGTGTCATTTCTTCAGTGTTGTCACATGGAAAGATAGAATAAAATATTTACAAAAATGTGAGGGGTGTACTCACTGAGATACAGTGTGTGTGTGTGTGTCTTGTTTTGACTATGATTTTTTTTTTATTGTTTTGGCTGAATCAGAACAATCAATTTTACAAATACAGTTCCATGAAAATAAGAAATAAACACTGAAAACAAAAGAATGTAAGGGAATGCTGTGCATCATGTTTTATTCATATATGCTTCACAGTTATTATGCACTCAGGTTACCACTAAACGGCTTGAGATGACAAGCCATGCATGTGAAATTCTGACCTCAATAACAGAAGTTTGAGGGGGTCAGGGGACAATAAAACATCTCTAATGGGTAAGGATATTTATTTTAATAACGCACTTGAGTGGAACAGCTTAAACTGCAGAATAACATTTAATAAAAGCAGTGATAAGTCTTTATGTCTCTACATGAAGCATCAGTAAGTCAAAACATATTTACTGGACTGACTGAGAATTTACATATAAGACATAAATTAATTTAAAATTAAAATGATACATACACATAAAAAAGCAAACACCATTTAGTTATATTTGAAGAGAAAGACTAGGAAAAATATTTAACTATTCAAAATCTATTTCTAGGTGGCAACAACAACATCCAATGTTTCTGTCCCTGTCCAATAAATACACGTCATTGTTTTCGTCCTAAGAGAATAGAGATGTGTTTTATTTGAGCAGTGGGGATGAATGGAGCAAAGGTCGGTTTGAGAGTTTGTTTTGAGTGTTCCCAAATTCTTCACAAAATCAAGGACGTTCATTGATTTCTGTCGTCAAGAGACAGGAGTGGCCACACCAGGCCATGAGAATAACAACTCTCTATCTCTAAGGCAGGACATTTGAATAACTTCTGAGCAGAATCTAACACTCTTTCCACGGACATTTCATACATTCTTTCCTATAATCTGTTACAGAGGATTCAGATTGTTCACAAACACCTTTAAAAACAGTCATTATATTTGCAATCACACTTGGTGACACTAACAGGTGCAGAAATTGCTTTAAGGGAGCAGGAAAGATTCAATTCAGTTCCTCTTCACTGTTATAAGAGCTCAAAAAAACAATTGCAGTAATTCTCCACCATGGATTTGGACACTTTGTTGTAGTTATTCACAGCTTTAAAGCTTCTAGACCCTGAGACAAAGATTAGTGTGTTGATGTGGCCCAACCATCAGAAATAAACACCACAAAGAGGATTTCACACAGCAAGTGCTTGTTTAGTAAACAGGGGTGAGCTGGTAAAGATCCAACAGAGCCATAACATGTCTGTGGCAATACTTTATCTGATTAATGGCACATGGTGGTGAAGGCAGGAAAAAAGACAGTCAGCGACAAAGAGAATAAAGACAAAGTGCAGAAAAGACATTGGGAGTGAGCACAGAAATAGGGTGTCAGGGAAAGTAAAAATCAATCCATAATAGTGGTAAAAATGGCCAGTGATTTTTATAATTTTATGTATTAAAATAAATGTTTTTGAATATTAATATCGTAATAATATTATTACAATGTTATTATTACATAAACATATCAAATATGAATACTATTATGTTTTATATTAGCATAAATTCATTTAAATATAAAAATAAATATAAAAATATAATATACAATATACAATACAAAAATCTTACAAATCATTAAGTACAAATTGTCATTTGAACAATTAGTAGTAATGGTTTTGAATTAACTAACAAAAACAATCTTAATTCTGACAAGAAAATGACAAATTTCACAGATTTCATCTTGCTGTTCAATAAGCGAGTCAGATTTATTAACCACTCTGATGGACTCGTTCAGTTCATTCAGTAAAGGGACACTTTAGATGGATTGTTTGTGACTCATCAAACTTCTGTGGTCACATTCGGTGATTGTTTTTGGATACAGTTTTGCCATTCAATATATTTGCAGGCATATTTATCACCCTTGTTTATTTTAGTTTGATGACAAAAATGGCTGAGAAAAAAGTAGCATTTCAGTGACATTTTTAGAGTCAGCCTGATGAATAAAATGGTTAAAAATGGTTTAAAAAAGTGCAGTTATGTTACGACAAACTATAGCGATCACGATTAAAGTTGATGAAAACAAAGAAGAAAAAATTAGTAAAGTTAAATGGGATTTTACTTGAATTTTTTAATCAAAATGAATACATTAGATCAATGTTAAATAGATAAAAATATAGTGTAGAACGAAAGAACAAAGAGAGAGAGAGAGAGAGAGAGAGAGAGAGAGGGTGCTCTGCAAAGAACATTGCCTGAGTTTCAGCGAAATGCTTAACTTTTCCGAGAATTGTTTCTTTTTTATAGGATGGAGCATTCCTGCTTCAATTGCCATGTGTACATGTGGACACTTAACTCCAGATTTCTGGAGGGAACAGATTGTCCACTTTAAGAACGTAAAGTATGCAGAAGCCTTGATCTGAGGGGACCGTTACAGTACCTTAGTCTTAAGAGGCCGCAAGGAGACACATGTAGCTCTGATGTACAATATATATATATAGCCTATCCATCTCGTTTTTGTTATAAGAAGTATCCGTGAGTTTGTTCATAACAGCAGAAAATGATTACATAATTAATTAAACATCCCTGTGAGAGGATGCAGTGAATTTGAAGGACTAGAAATATGTTTTTATTTAAAGGCAATAAAAATACAGACCTAAGCCAGCGTGCATGTGTGTGTGTGAGTTTGAATTTCCTAAAACAGGTCACTCTGTCTCTCTAGGAAAAGTGAATTCGTTAATTTTGGGCCGGGTGATAGTGAACCGCCCACACACACACAGCCTCTAGGGAACAGCAAGCTGTGTCGTATCTCTGGAAAATTCCACGAAATCTCACAATAAACCCTGCTTTTCAACAAGCATAACGTCGCAGGACTGGGCTTGTTTATCTGAAGTTAAAAAGAGGGAAAGTCACAGGCGTATAAATCACCACAATATACAATATAAACCAGAGAGTTTCACATCTAACCTCACATTAACCTACAGGATACCATCACAATGTGACATTAATGTTCCCGTTTCCTCTTGAAGAGAGATGGAGAGAGTAAAGGAGAGTTCACTGAGGACATTTAGGCCCAATACAGGTGCTTGTGGAGACTGATCATGTGAAGATTGATCATGATGACCCAGAACAAACATGATCATGCTAACAAGCCACAAATTATTTCAAATTAGCCTCAAATTAAATGAATTTAAAATCAATTAAATTTTGATCATTAAAATAGATTTCTTTCATTCAAACGGCCTGACTTTGGTGGTTTGATGTGATTAGCTTCCTCTGAGGTTGTACATTTCATACATTCAAATGTGATTTCAGTACATTCCCATTTTTATCAGACTTGAAATGTTTAATCTCATTCCTTATGACCGCAATTCTGCTGCCTAAGGAAGGAATTCCAGTTGGATCACTGGATGTACTGCACACTGAAAGATAAGATTACACCTCTTTCCAATGGAAATGTCCAGTCAAAAATATGTGGCTTATGTTTGTACATCTACAGAAAAAAGAATAGAATGAATAAGTTTACGCATGAAAATACATCCTTTGTGGAAATACACACTGACACAAGGACTATCAGACCAGAGCTATTAATGTGAATTAAAAACATGATACATTTTTTTGTGTGTGTGTGTGTGTGTGTGTGTGTGTGTGTGTGTCTACACAATACACACACACACAACACAGACACACATATAAATTATATTTTATATATCATTTATTTTATTTATATAGAAGAATGTATTCTATTTTATATCATTATTATTATTTTACATATTAAAAATAGTACAATAATTAAAAAATGTAATAATTGATTATATTTTTGGTTGGCTCTGAAATCAGGGCTGCTTTTCCCTAAAGCATCGTAAGTCTAAGTACATCGTAGACCCACTTCCACCAATACATCTACGATCAACTTAGGCTTATGATGCTTTTGGGAATCACAGCCCAGAATCCCTTCCACAAAGAATATATTTATTTGGGTAAAATCACATGTTTGCCATTTATAACTTAGGTTATTATTTAACCCTTTTAAGTAAGTAAAAAATGTTTAATTTAAAAAAAGACTAAATTGTGTTGTGTTTTGTATCGTATTTCTCAGTATATGAGCAGGGAAAGTACAAATCTGAACTGACTGGGCCAGCACAAAAGCCCTTACTGTGGTTTGTTATTTTTCAGATGACTGACACAATCAGTTGAAGTCATTAATCCAGCTCCATATAAATCAGAATGGCAGCAATACAAGCAGACACAAAATCTCGCTGTTGTCGAATTATAAAGATTTTCCCAGACAAGCAACTTGAGACGGGTGGTTTCGTGTTATGGTTCAAAATGTTCTATGGAGCATAAATCTAAGACCTATTAATTGTTCTTAATAGACCCCATGTGTAAGCCTTAGCTTTGGGCACATGAACTAATAACAATCTTGTGTGGCTAAACTGGCAGTGGACGCTCAACATCTGATCTCGATAAACCTCCTAATCATATCGTCTCTGTTCATCAATACAAAACATTCCTAACAGACGCAGCACATCAAAGAGTCAGTCCAGCTGGAACGGCCGAGCACTGCAGCCCGCTTCCACATTCTGACAGGAAGACTCTCCTCAAGCCAATGTTCCTGGAAATCAGACTGTACTAGAGATGGGAGGAGGAGAGTCAATGTGATGTTCCAACAAAAACAAGTGAACAGCACTGTGCTGGCTTGTATCAAAAGCAAATTATGAAAAGTGCCTTCCTGCGTTCGTCTGTGGGCGAGGCAGAGAGGCGACAAGTCCGACGAGGAGAAGAGTCCGGCTTAGCTGACACTAATGTGAGTGTTACTAGGAACAATCTTGCTTGCTATTAGAAATCACCTTGCTTATACGTTTTATATGCGTCAAGCGTTCGGTTAAGCATGTTTTCCTAAAATAATGACCCACTCGTTGAATATTTTTTTTTGCTATGTAGCTGCCCTGATCCTTTCAGTTAGCTCACTTAACTGTGTGAAAAGCCAAGATCTTAGAGATCGATCCCGCATGTTATGATGGCTTCACTGTTACTACATCCTTGAAGGATGCTGATAAAAATGGTGTAGCTTTATATGCATAAGAAATTAGAAATTAATACTTTTATTCAGCAAAGATACTTAAAATTAATCAAAAGTGGTATTTATGTAATAATACATTTCTATTTAATTTAAATATTACATTGATTTCTGAAAGATAAGTTGACACTGAACACTAGAGTAATGGCGGATGAAAATTCAGCTTCGCCATCACAAGAATAAGAGAAAACTGTTATTTTACACTGTTATAATATTTCACAATATTATTGTTTTTACTGTATTTGTAATCAAATAAAAGTAGCGTTGGTGAGCATAAGAGACTTCTTTCAAAAACATAAAAATACTAAAAGACCTTAAAGTTTAGAAAGGTGTTAATGAATATTGTTGGAGTTCTAAAAATATATATAACTTTGTTTTGTCTTTATTGGAGCTTGACATCACCTACTCACGATGAACTCAGGGTAGTTCACCCAAAAATGAACATTCTGTCATTAAAATTATTCTCGTAGCTGCATAACGTTATGGTTGAACCACTGATGTCACATGGACTATTTAATCGATATTCTTACTACCTTTCTGGGCCTTGAACATGTCCATTACCTTGCTGTCTATGCCGGGTCAGAAAGAAAAAATATCTTAACAGTGTTCAGAAAATGAACAAAGGTCCTGGAATGACATGTGGGTGGTTAGTAATTAATGACAGATTTTTAAAACCTAAAAATGTGAACTAAACTTTAAATTCTTCAGAATTTTTTTTAATTATGTCCACCTGAGAAAAAAAACACCTTACAGGTTTGAAATGACATTTTTCCTTCTGGTTGCACTATATTGTCCAGCAGCCACATAGCACTCACAAAAAACTAAATTCTGTGTTTCGGTTACACAGAAACAGGATTGTATGTGAATGTTTTACCATTTGTATGCCATATGCCGTCAGATAATATATTGTGCTGGATATCTACTTTAGTTCTCAAGTTTGTTATAGTCTTTGTGGGCGACACTGGCACGCACTGTAAAAGTAAACACATAGAGAACGGTGCAAAACGGTGCTCTTGATATGAATCGGCAGCTGCTGGGTATTATAACGTATAAGGGATTGACCTGAAGATATAAGACACACGCAAGTGCAGCTGTGCAAATAACAGATACTACAGTCCTCGTGATGTGATGACTGGTAACACCAGTCTGGCGGACACATGTTACTGATCATGTAGAGCAGTGTTTGTCAACTTCCTAGACATTCTGTTCTGATAGAGAATGCAAAAACAATGCCAAATGAAAACAATGAAAAAGCAACTAAGCTTGAAAAACTTGTGTAGCATATGGTCTTGCAGAATGTGCTTTATAAGTAATAATAAACAGCCAATATATTAATAAGCCTGCTAATAAGCAACTACTTAATAGTGAGAATTAGACCCCATACTACAGTGTTACCATTAGGTTGAATACATTTGTATTTTTGACAGTTCTTTGGTTAAAACTGGAAAATAAAAAACAAAACAACTACAAAAATATGGCCTTTTGTCTGATCAAGGTCTCATACATGCCACTTTGGAAAAGAAAGCTCCCAAAATGACTCACACCTGCACTAACAAGCAGTCACCAAGGGTTCTGCACGCTAACTTCTGCTATAATGGAAGCCAGTTGTGATAAACTTGTCTAGAGGCCTGCCACAGAACATTTAGCCTTGTAAACAACTTAAAATTCAAAAGCTTACAGCATCAGGTATGATAATTCCCAGAACCCGTAAGTGAAGGATTAAGGAACCATTTGCATAATGTTCCTTAAAGCGAGCATCTCATAAACACATGCAAATATGCATGACTCTCAGGTGTGCAAATGGACTTTAACACGAGGATGTTGTGTCCCCACCTGACTGATCTAGGTTTAAAAGTAGGTAATACGATCATAAGGATCGTGCTTTGTTAAATTCAGCCACATGCATCTCATTTATTAATGTGTCCGTGCAGATTCAGAGTCTGTCACAACGATGGAGAACGAAAGCGAGTTGAATGAAAAACACGTTCCCATGCCAACAGAATGACATCATTGGTGTCAAGATCCAAATTCATAGTGACATGAATATTAATAACATGAGCAGTGGATGAGAATAAAAGTGGGAAAGGAAGAACAAAGCACCACAACCGTTTGTGTCCCTGAACAACCCTTGATGACTCAAACCTATTAAGCTAAGAAGAGCTTAAAATTAAAGCGAGTACTTAAGTGTGAAGAATGCTTGCTCAGAGTAGCGCTCGTCCTCGACTTCCAAGAAATCTGCAAGCACGCTTGTTTTTTTTCCCTTCGTTTCTTTTATGCTTTCTCTCAAACCCCACCCCATCCCCCAATTTATTACCATCTGAACCACAGTAAGTCAATAAAATCTTCAGCTCAGTAACTGGAGACAGGAGGGAGAGGGAGCGCAGCCAACAAACGGCTTTGATTATATTTTTCCTAGAAAGGAGGATGCTCGGCGAGAGTGCTGGGCCGCAGCGCTAGTGCCAGGAATTAATGCAGCTTTCATGGAAAACCAGGGCAGCGCACCAAGCTGGTCTGGCCTTGAGAGACTCTTTTTTTATTTTTATACCTTGCTCTCCTTCTGTTTTTCTTATACGTCTTGTTTTTCTAGGAGGGAAGGGGTTGGGTTGGGTTTTTTCAAAGGTGTTCTAGGGTTCGGTTAACTGGCTAAAGACGGGGATGCGGAGTGGTTTTTAATGGGTGGTCTGTTCTCACACGGGAAGACAACGGAAAGCAGAATATAAGCCGTCTTTTAGCGAAACAGCAGCTGAAATATAAGGTGCGCGCAGAAAATGTCTTTGTTTTTAAAAAAACGTCCGAAACCAGACTTGTGGGTGTAAATAAGGCATCTCACAGATTTTAAATAGGCCTACGCAAAAACATTAGTTTTCAAATCAGAGGGAAATCTGCAATGCTTTAAGTGCATTTGCTGTAGGTTTTCTGCTACAATTAGTAACAGACGGTTTAGTGTTAGGGATTAGAGCAAGGGCAATTAAAGCACTTGTTATTTAACACTCCGGTCAGAAACGGGAGATGTAATAGCTTGACCTACGTAATAGCTTTCATAACCTCATCTCAATTAAAAAATTAATAGCCTCATTATGAGACAGAGAGTGAAATCAGGTGAAACTGGGGATATATATATGAAATATGAGGGAACAGAAACATCTGACAATAAAATGCTTTTTTAGTGCAACTGGTGCCTTGAAATGGCTTAGAATAATATTTCATATTTGTATTTTATTCATATATTATTATTTATATATAGTATTTTTATTAAAAGCTATACAATACGACTATAACAATATTAATATATATTCTATTTTATACAAATAAAATGGTGAAATTGTATTTTTATATTATATATTTATTATCTTTACACATGTGAGACATGCCTGCCTCAATGTCTGGAGACATATGTCCAAACAGAGTAGGTTTACGTATCCACCTTAAATTTCAAGACATAAGTAAAGTAAACTATTTTCTGTGATTATGTGAGACTTAATTAAGAGCTACAGTGTAGATAAATAACTAGAAGATAGTCAAGTGCAGTAGACTATATGGTAAAACAATTTGCACTACAAATGAATGTTTTTCTGCTTACGATAATAAAATAATGTGATAAATACTAGTAGAACAACGTAAAAACAAGACTGACACTGGAAGCCTTGCACATTTACAGTAAGTTACAAATGGCCACACCCACTCTTATGTAAACAATAAGTTTCACACACATGTTTGTTTGTGTGTGTGTGTGTGTGTGTGTGTGTGCGTGTGTGTGTGTGTGTGTGTGTGTGTGTGTGTGTGCGTGTGCCTGTGCGTGTGTGTGTGTGTGTGTGTGTGTGTGTGTGTGTGTGTGTGTGTGTGTGTGTGTGTGTGTGCGCCTTGTACTTTCTATGTTATGAGGACCAAATGTCCCCACAATAGTAATACCAGACAAATTTAAAATGAGCTTATAAATTATACAAAATAGGCTATATTCTTTTCTGAAAATCTACAAATGCAGAACGTTTTGTGTGAGGGAAATTACAGTTCACACAATATAAAAACAATTATGACTATGGAATGTCCCCCCAAAAATGGAAACCAGTTTGAGTGTTTGTGTGTGTGTAGTCATTGTGGGGATTGAGTTTAGTTAGTTTGTTAGTTAGTTAGTGAGATAAATATGTTTTCTATTCCCTAAACCTCACACAAATCTTTCATGCATGTTTTAATTTTCATTTAATTAATTTTTTTGGGGACATACACTTAGCTATCCAAATGAGGACATTTATGGCATTTGTCCATACTTTCCTTTTGTTTATATTATTTATGAATCACTTTTTTCCCCATTAAAGATAGCGCAAAGGGATGTTCTGTCAGATGTGGCTCAAACGACAGCCAAGCAACTTCCACCCACGCAGGACTCACCTGTGAAGGACGCAGGAGGAGACTCGTTGTCTTCAGCGCACAGTCGCAGTAATTTGTCTTTGATCCAGGGGAAATCTTTCTCTAATGACTGAATAAAGTGATGGAAGGCGCGCGGACCCCGCGTGGGCAGAATATACAACAACTTTAGCGTTTTCTCCCTATTAGACGACTCAGACCGAATCTCCTCTAAATGACTCTCCGTCAAGATCTCCTCCTGGTATAAATACTGTATGATCATGTCGTCCACTAAAAGCCCCTCGACCAGAAAAAGCCGCTGAGATCGGAGCAGTTTTTTGTGTTTTGGGTCCATGTTTGAACCCGGTGACCCAGTAAAAAGCAGTCTACGGAAAAAACCCTGATTCTAAACCACAACAACTGAACTATCAATAGTTACTACATTCTTCGTTAACCTATCAATAAGGGTTGGTAAATACACATACAAGGGTGTTTGTCAATATAGCACAAAAATATCATAAGTTTGCGCTGTTTTGTGTAATACATTGTGTGTTACGCATGACTTTTCCGCGGAGTGTCGCATTTATTTCTACCGGCTGGAAACGTGGAGCAGGAGGAACTAATGGCATCATTGTTGTTCCCGCATTTGTATAATGTTGTGTGTACATAAATTGGGTAATTTAGGCTAATCATTGTGCAGAAATAATGATCCCAATCAGAAAATACTCTGAGAAATTGTATTATAATCTAACATAATAAAGCTGTTTGTATCCCTTTTTTTCAGACACAGAGACACCCATACAGAATACAAAGCTGGATTTTCTAGGTAATACATTCAAACATAAACAAGCGTTCTGTATTATTAATGCAACAAATCTTTAGAATATGTCATGTATTTACTTTCAAAGACATAGCTTATATAGTTTATTGTGGTAACAAAACTAGGACAACTCTGATATTTTAGCTTAAAGTTGAAACAGTAAATGTTTGTGAAGGATTATAATTAAAATCCTTTTTTTCTGTCTCTCTTTCTCTCTCTTCTTTTCACGTGATGTAGAACAAATTATATTATTGAGTGATGCTCTTGTCTTTCTAGCTTTTCCTGTGATGACTCTTTCAAAAAACATTGTATATAAAGCTGCCTATTGACATTGTCCCCTGATAAGGGAAGTTTTGTATATATTTTCTTGTCCTCATGACGTTCGGTTAAACCACTTGTTTGAAACGCTAAGCTTTCTTTTGCCCTTAAAGTGGCTATAGTCTTTCAAACACTGGGTATGATTTTATAGAGCAACAGTTGTTCCAGGAAGAGCGTATTATTTACATATCATGGCATTTATGAGCTGCAAGAAGTTGGATGTAGCTATGTAAATCCTATTATTTGTATAATCCCGAGGGTCCATACCATCATTGCCTTTTGTAGCGCTGAACCCCGTGTCCTCACACAAATAATGCCCTATATGTTCAATTCATTATAAGTATATGGCTCTTTTTACAACCATACATAATGCCTGCTTTATCAACAAGCATGCTTTACACTAAGCCTTTTAAAATCTGTAAGAAGGGATTTTCCCTTTAGAGAATCCATTATTTTTGAGGTTTAAGGATTTTAAAGCTAATTGGAAGCATCTACCGGGCCGAATAAAGACATGGATATTTGTGTAAAACTATACAGGCATGTTTCAAACATTTTCAGTTTTTAGTTATTAATATTATCCATTGAATCTAATGTTTTATGTTTCTGATGTTAATAATCTATTTCATATTATCACCTATAGCTCTGAATCAAGTTCCATATGTTGTTTCTGAACATGGTACCGCATCTGCCTCAAATTTGAATGAACAGTTTGATATCATCATCATCTGATCTTGATAATAGCATAATGAAACAAAAGGTGTCACATGCGCTTTAGCGAAGCGTGCTTTGCATTGCAAAGGCTGTGTTTTTATCAGATGTACAGTACAACATGAAGACACATTTGAGCTGATGTAATTGTTTTGTGCATGTGATATGAGGTGAGAGTTAGTTAGCCCTCGCCCCTGAACTGACCTTTTAAATCCTGTTTACTTGACCGCATGAGCTGTTAAGACATTCACCAAGCCAGTGTCAGGTCCGGTCATGTAAAGAGATGTGAGCTCCAGAATATTCCTCACTGGGTTAGTTCAGGCCCTCTTGCCCTCAACCATTGATACATTTCAGGTCAACATATTTGTGCATCTTTCTACATTTAATTACTTATTGCCTGTCACTTGGAAGATTTCTTTTGAAATCCCAGCCAACTACCTTTAAATTAACGTTTTGTCTAAAGACAAATGACTAATTGTGGATATTAATTAAATATAAATTATAAAATATGCATACTGTATCATTGACATGCTCACCGATCCAAAATGACTAATACTGCTTCCCTTAAAAACGATATTATATTCCATATTGCTTGGAAGCTTTCTTGTGAAACTACATCCAACTTTAATTTCATGTGGTGTCTTCAGAAGTAGTATATATATTAAAAATAGAATAATAAAATATAAATATGAAAATACCTTAAATTTATCATAATCATTGGTCTTATTATCATTATCACAAACATAAAAATTATACTGTAATTTATGTAACTTGCCATGGTAACAATAAGGTTAAAATATCATAGATAAAGTTTTCAAAAGATGTCAAAATATTATAGATAAAATTACTGTTTTATGTATTATGTATTCTAGGTTTCGCATTATAATATATACAGTATATATATATATATATATATGAATTATACCATAATTTAGTTACGGCAAGTCCTGCAAGGAGTCATTAAAGTACTCACACACACACACACACACACACATATATATATATATATAATGTACAAATGTATATGTATGTATGTATTTGATGTCAAGTTTTGTTGGTGTAACTTTAAACATTAAGTGACTTTTAGTAGTAATTTGGATAAGATGACTCTGTTCTTCTAAAATGCTGAAGCCAACACTTAAATGTGTTTGTGACTGCAGAAACTGTGACGGTGCACTCGTGAGGTCAATTACATCCGATTTCCATGTAAAATCCAATGAAGTTTAGATTACCTGGAAAACAGTGCTATCTCCACGTTATCTTTGACTAAACAACTCTTTTGTGCTGTGACAAGGAGAACTTCTGCTTTTAGCAGCACTTTCTTGGGAACGGTGTCAATATTTAACAGAGAAATCGTCACTTTCTTGCACTGATCGGTTAGACTGTTGCCTCTTGAGGAAACGTCTGCAAATATACAGCCTTTGTACACACAATGCACTCTAAAAATCCCTGGAAAATATGGAGTGACTCAAATTGTTGCTCAGAATTTCCATGCTTAGGTGCAAGCTAAGAAAACAAAAAACATGGAGGGGACAAGAAAAGCTGTAGAAATGGAAAATGAACGGGGCAATTTGGAAGTGAAACTTTCCAAATCAGGTGGCAAAGACAAAATACTTACAAAAAAAACTTAGAAATTCAATATTATGAAGTGCTAGCATACATGACACCATGCAAAATTCTTGCAAACACTGTTGGATTAAAAAGGGAATCTTCCAAACAACCAAACAAACTATTTCCATACAACCACCAAATAAACTTGGATTATCTGTATATTTTCAGAACATTAGGAACCAGAACTCCATTTAGGAAGTGGGTTTACTAAAGGTTTGAGAGGTTGCCAGGATGTGGGTGTGTGACCTTGATGATGGGTGTTATTATCTGTTCTGTATATGATTGGCTAATTTAAGGGCAGAAATAAAAGTGTACAATATATTTTTTTTCTCACTAAAATGAAATCATATTTACCAAGTCCTCTATCAGACATTATACCAAAAAATAAAAACACACAGAGAACAGGAATTCAATATATGCTTGCTTTTATTTCTCACTTTTTGGGAGACAATCCATTCACCCCTGATGCAGGACAATGTTGTAAAATTATATTAGTGGAATTTTGTTGTGGCAAAGAGATCATATCATACTTACTACCCTAGATATACCATGTCCTCAAGGAAGACAGTGAATAATATTGACAATAGTATACTGGATCTTAGAGATGTTGGCATAATTACCTTTTATGCTGATCTGAGATCAGCTTCCCAATGATTTAAGAATTTATGTTAGATTGGTTTATTAAATTAAGTCACATTAAATAAGAAACTTCTTAATTTAAAACTAATGGCAAAATCAAGCCACCAATCTGTAATCATTTTTAGCACAATGCATTTAAGGTAATACTATTCGACTATCCTTAACTGAAAGAGTAAGCATAGATAGAAAATGCAGGAATTTAGCACCCAAGCACAATGGTGAATAGAATACAATGAGCGACCCATTCTTGAAGGGATAAAATTATGTATGTTTCATTAAACCAAAATAGAAAGGAGGTCAGATTAGTGAGGAACGTAATCCAATTTTTGTTATAATCTCTCCACAAATAGCAGTGAGGAGAGTTTAAGAAGCTTCTGAACTCATCTAGTACGTCTTTCTTTTTCTTTTTTTCAATACTTATGATTCAGTATAGAATCAAAATATTTTCCAAATACGACCAATCAGCATGCAGGTTTATCACGACGCCCTCCTGAGGTAGGGTTAACACAGGCCAATACTTCTTGACTATATGCAACAAAAGCTGAAACAAACCATGCTGCTAAATTACCTCTTGGTTCAGAATGTGCAATAAAATACTAAGTCGTGGTAAATTTTATTTGCAAAGTACGCACCTTTAAATGTTGGGGAATGGCGAGGACTCCTTTTAGCAAGTTTGAGCTTTTAAATTAAAAGTCTTTTTATATACACTAGCATTCAAAATGACGTATGTTAGGGGCTAGTATGTTTTTCCAATATTTTTGAAAGTCTCTTATGCTCAGGAAGCACTGATTTTGATAAAAAAATCGTGAAATTTCCAACTATTTTCTATTTGATAATAAGTCTAAAAGTCATTTATTCCTGTGATGAGGGGAATTTTCAGCAGCCATTTCTCCAGTCGTCAGTGTCACATAATCCTTCAGAAATCACTGTGCTGCTTAATATGTTTAATGAAACTGTGCTACATTTAGTTCAGGATTCTTCAAAGTTCAAAAGAGCAGAATTTACCTGTAACGGAAATCCTTTCTAACATTATTAATATCTTCACTGACACTTTAGTTGAATGTGTCCTTGCTGAATTAAAGCATTAAAAAATCTAACCCCAAACTTTCAAATGGTAGTGTATATGTTTTATACATTTTTGGTTTCAAATTGACTTTAAAAGGGGCTATTTTTTCATGTAATTTTCAGTAGGTATTACGTTATCATGACGACATTAGGATATACAGTATATCATATCGCAAGGTACTTGCCAGTTCTCTTCTCAGCAGTTCCTTGGGCAACCATGACATCAAATGATCATCTATGACTACAGTACAAAAATATAACATGAATAATGAGCAAATAAAACATAGTCAGAAAGCATACAGTTTCAAACTCCCACGTCTCAAGACACCTGCTGCAATAAAAGCATAGCTCCCCAAAAATGAAAATTCTGTCATCCTTTACTCGTGTTACCCTCATGTTGTTCCAAACTCATATGGTTTGCTTTCTTCTGTGGAACATAAAAGAAAATAGTTCAAACATCAGTTAACATCCCAATGAGGTTTGACATCAGTGGATGTTTGTGTCACCATAGTTAATGTGGTCTGCGTCTGTGTGCTTTGATCAGTGATTGGAGTGTAAATGATCCTTATTTAGAATATGCCAGATGAGTCGCATGGATTTATTTCATGTTAAAAATAAGCTCTCTTTTGTATGGTTTCACAAAGAACCTTTAACATCCATGGAACATTTTCAGTTGTTTATAGTGGAAAAAGGGTCTAATTAAAATGAAAAATACAATCGTAATTTGAAAGGTTCTTTGGGGAACCAAAAATGGTTCCTTTATGGAATCACTGCAAAACTTCTTTTGGAACCTATACTTTTAAAAGTGTACTTTTTGAACACCGCTGACTTCAATATATGGACAAAGACTCAAATTTATTTTGATACATTTTGATTGTTCAAAATATCTTCTTTTATGCTCTACAGAATAAAGAATATTGAGTTTAAGGTTGAGCTATTCATTTTTGGGTGAACTCTTCCTTTAAAAGAGACGCATGGTCACACCGTGAGTCGTGCTGTATATCTGATGTGCGTATTACAGGTAGAAACCCATAGATGTCAGTGTAAGCCAATGTTCCTCACAGATACTGCTCAATCGCTCATTAGAAATGGACTGTATAATATCTACAGGCCATAAACTTGTTAAGTGCGCAATGAAGGACACTTAACATTGTTATGATTATTGATGCGTATTAATGGGATTGTTCAGCCAGAAATGTACATTCTGTCATTATTTACTCACCAAATCTGGAAATGGAATATGTTTTGGAAAATGCTGATACAATGAAAGTTAATGGAGTAGTGTTATTTTGGACCCCATTGACTTTCATTACATGGACAAAAATCTTCTCTTGTGTTCAAGAAAGAAAGAATGCTAAAAAAGTTTGGAACATCATGAGGATGAGTAATTAATGACAGATTCTTACTTTTTTGGAGGGTGAACTATTGTTTTAAAGTAGTCCTTGGTCACAAGATGAGGGATCCCGCAGACAAATGGTTCTAAACGGGACATCAGCACCCCATTATCACTGGGTCTTTAAATTATAGTACCTCAGCACTTATGGTCATCGTTGTCTATCTGGTTCTATACATGATAAGTGTAGTCTGTCAGGTAATCCTTCAGCCGGTTCGGCAAAGGCAGTTCTTGTACCCGCCGTGTGGTTTTGTTGATGGCAATGCGACACAGATGCTGTAGAGACGGTGTGGCTGTGTACACCGGAGTCGTAAGCAGCAGCTGCACGGTGCCATTTGATGGGGCGAGAGGCGTAGTCCTGCCCTTACAAGACGTCCGGGACAGCTGCACATAGTGCTCCACGAGATGGACGACGCTGTCGAACTGCTTGAGTTTGGGTTTGACCAGCACGACGGAGTCCAGCTTGAACTTGCCGTCCTTGTATTCGATTCGCAGGTTGGTGGGTCCTGCAGAAGTCATGGCAGAGATGGTGAAGAGGTAGTCCCTCTGAGAGCTGTCTCGGACCAGAAACGTCCCCTCCGACGTGTCCTGCAGGATCTCCTTGGCTTCATTGGCTGTCAGGCTGCCCCAATACCAGCCTGCTTCCAAGAAAAAGATACAGAGATGGTCATACGTATCGTCTTCCACAGTAGCTGTTTTAGTCGCTTGTTTGTGTAACATGAGACCCATAACGTGTCCCTCTAAAAACACACTCACAAAAACCGTCACAGCTACAGTCATGGCTATTCGGCTGTAGTTTAATCAGGCGCAGTCACTGCAGAGATTTTGGCTTCCAGAGGAGGACGCAATGCTCTTTCAACCTCTCAACTCTGCCCTGATTTAAAGAACTAATTAACTTCTGATAATGCAGCAGAAACCAAGCACTTCTGAAATGAGCAGTTAAATTAACGTTAATTGAAAACATTATGACAACTGTGGCGTTGCAAGATGGCAGAAATATCAACATAAATTACATATAGTTCCTGAAAAACTAAACCGGACCATCTGACTATTTATCTTGGGAGTCTCTGACATTTTTGATGGCGATTGCTTGACAGATGTTCCCAAAAGCTGCTCACCATCGCTGCAGCATCATAATGATTTTATGTTGTGTTTCTCTTTTATACAGTCAGTGCAGTGCTGGACTCAATTTGCTCATGCACTTTAAACCAGAAAGGGATGTGACAGAGACACAAAGCATTGAGGATAAATGTTCCTGCTAGACCAGGAAATATAACAAAAGCTTCATAGACATGATAATGCCACTCTTTTGTTGCACAAAAAGCAAACAGAAAATGTAAACAGTAAAAGCCTTGTCAGGAAATTCACATACTTCCTACTTAAATTCACTTGCATGCTTCATTATCGGGGTCAGAAAGGGGGGGTTGTTGGACAAATGCCACAGAAAGAGACAAAAATGTCCCTAGAATTCAATGTGGTGGCAAAACAATTTTTTTTTTTTTGTAAAACGTTTGTATTTGTAATGTGTGATATAGTTCTCGATATTCTTTTCTAGTTGAGGTTGAATTCATTTTAAATACACTTCATACATAATATCTAATTATTTGGATTAATTAATTCACTCAATTCTGATACTGACATACAACAATGAAAAACTGTACAATTTAATCTATACATGGGGAAAATGGCCTCTTAATGTAAAAATGAATTACTGGATTTTTTTTGTTGACATTCACTTCTCTGATATTTCCATTATTATCTTCTGCTCAAACAACAGCCCCGCAACAACACACCAGATGCAAAGCATGGCACACAAATGAATAAAAACATTTACAGCAGTCCTGAAACAACATTTTCAACTATTTGACTTTCATAAAATGAAATCATATCTACTTTAAATATATCAACAAACTCATGCCGAAAGGATGGTAGACTTGCTGCTAGTTTGATTTATGATATTCAAGTACTTTAAACGACCTTTAAACATTTTATTGACATTTTATATAAAATGTTAAATATTTTTCAAATCGACTTTAACATCAAATTTAACGCATTATGATAATAATTTTTGCAACAGTGTTGCAACATTACTTCAGCGAGTTACCGGAGCAGATGAAGAGAATGTGTGAGTAAAACGAGCAGTAAACGTTTACCGGTATTTTTAAGGTCTCTCATGGCAGTGGAAATGCGACTCTGTTCAGACTCCACGGCTTGGGTTTCTGTTTGCGATCTCCTTTCATTCTCGATGCTTTCCGTGGAGTCGGATGAGTGGCAGGTCATTGGAGAACGGCGTTCTGCATCCAATCAATGTCTATAATTTCCCTTCGAAGTCGACTGGCTCTTACAATCGACCCAAACACGAGAGAAGTCTTCCACTGCGTCCGTGGATTTAGTTTGATCTGAAAATATAAAAACATGATTTTTAACCCTAGTTTTGTTTAACGCTTTTTGTGTAATTTTTCATGCTGATGTGATTTTCCATATTTGCCTGGTGCAAATGTGTTGATGTTTAAAAACGACTGTGTATCCTGTGTCAATTTATGTCAAGTACAAGGTGTGCTAGTGCTACAATCTTCCACATTACCCAAGTGTAAGACTAATGGAAAACGTGGACATGCATGCATTTATGGTAATCGAATTTACTTCTTCAAAATAATTATGTCACCCTCGTTTCATTTTAATAATTTAATTCAATAAGTTCACCCTATAGGAAACGTTAAAAGGCGTTTAAAATAACATACACAAGAAACAAATATGCAAATGCACGAAACAGCAAAACGAAAGAGTGTGTGTTAGTCACGCACTCACACACACATTACTGTGGTAAGCGTAGCAACACTGTTTTGTTCAATATTTGTGTCACCAGCAGAATGGAAAACTGTCCCGTATTCAGACATGGTATTTATAGTTTTTAACACGTAAATGAAAAGCTTGTGTGAACGGTAGAGCTATCACAACAAACAATAATGATACCAGTTCTGTCGTTAAACATTCATTATGATCGGACATTATTATGAAATCATAACATGAAATGCACATATGAAATCATTCATTTTTTTCGTCTTACCTTAAAATAGTTTTTGTCCTGTAAATCCTTAATATTTTTACAGTCATAAAGCCTCTGTCATCTCGGGAGGGTGGTGCTCACATATGATAGTCATTTCACCCCCGTAGCTCATTTCTAACTTATTTGAAATACTCTCATAAAGTAATAACGTTAAATGAAAGTGGCCATTTCGTGTTAATCTCCATTGAATAATCCAAAGGTCAGCTACTGTAATTTTTTCTGTTGTTGTTT